>CM051030.1:23387804-23589638 GCA_027627225.1 Congeria kusceri
ATAATTTTAATAATCTTTGTAGAGGACCACCTGAGGATGTTACATGCCAAATACGAAACCTTTATTTATTATTGGGAAGAAGATTTTTAAAGTTTTCAGTTTTTTAATCTATTTTTAGCGCTAAAAACTGATTCAAAAACTGAAAAATTAAAAATCTTCTTCTCTGACACCACATATCTACATTAAGCTCTACCGTCCCGGCTAGCTCAGCTGGTAGAGCTCTGGACTGTCAATCTGGGGATCATGAGTTGGAATTCCTGCCCAGCCACATAACTTGTGTGGATATTGGTCATGAAATTATTTCTATGGCCATTCTTTCCCTACCTCTGATTCAAGTAGGACAGTTGTCAGTTACTGGCATAAGTATGTGCACTTAGTACTGGGAAACCGCTTTAATCGGCTAAGCTTGCTCAGGAAAAGTGTGAGTAGGTTAAATGACAGCCGTGATATGACTGAAATACTGTTAAAAACGACATAAAATCCAAATAAACTAACAAACTAATTTTTTTAGCTCTGGTGACCTACATACGCAGCGGACAGGAACGATTTTAACAATTTTGAAAGAGGGTTACCCAAGGATCATTCCTGTGAAGTTGGGTGAATATCTTCACGGTTTAGGAGATTTCTTTCAATGAAAATGTTGACACACGACGCATGAAGGATTACGCACTATGAGTATGTTGTGCTAAACAAGAGGGCCGGGCCCACTCACCTGAGACCTTGTAAACCAATTGGAATTTGCATCCCTGAGGCATGGTTTATTTTTATCCTAGGGGCATAATATGAACAATCTTGAACAAACCTGCGGTTTCAGGTACAGATTTTTAAAGAAACTTTGCTATTTAAATCTATATAAAGCATGTGACCCCTCTGGGTGTGGCCAGATTTGACCCCAGGGGCATAATTATAACAATCTTTGGACAGGATCACACTATGCAAAGTTACGTACCAAATATAGGAAAGCTGTGGGCCTTGCCGTTTCAGAGGACAAGATTTTTAAAGTCATTTTGCTATTTCAGTCTATATAAACAATGTGACCCCCGGGATGGGACCAGAATTAACTACAGGGGCATAAATTTAACAATATAAGTAGAGGACCACTATACGCATGTTACATACCAAATATGAAACCTCTAGGTATTACAGTTCTATGGAGAAGAATTTGCCGGGGCGTTGCTAGTTTTAACACCAGGGGAATCATTTGAACAATCTTTGTAGAGGAGCACTATGCAATGTTACAAACCATATATGAAACCTATGGGCCTGGTGGTTTCAGAGGGGAAGATTTCTAAAGTCATTTTGCTATTGGAGTCTATATAAACCATGTGAGCCCCAGGGCATGGCCAGTTTTGACCCCAGGGGCATCATTTGAACAATCTTTGTAGAGGACCACTATAGGATGTCACGTACCAAATATGAAACCACTAGGCTTTGTAGTTTCAGGAGAAGATTTTTGCAGTAATTTTGCTCTTCAAGTCTACATGTATATTAACAATGTGTCCCCTGGGGCGGGGCCAGTTTTGAGCCCAGGTGTATCATTTGAACAATCTTTGTAAAGGACCCTATACAATGTTACCAATCAAATACCATACCTCTGGTCCTTGCAGTTTTGGAGAAGAAGATTTTTAAAGTCATTTAGTTATTTAAGTCTATATAAACCATGTGACCACCAGGGCGTGGCCAGTTTCAACACCAGGGGCATCATTTGAACAATCTTTGTAGAGGACCACTATGCAATGTTACAAACCAAATGTGAAACTTCTAGGCCTTGCGGTTTCAGAGAAGATTTTTAAAGTCATTTTGCCATGTAAGTCTATAAAAACCATGTGTTCCCCGGGGTGTGGCAAGTTTTGACCCCAGGGTCATCATTTGAACAATCTTTGTAAAGGACCACTAGAGGATGCCAAATACCAAATATGAAAGCTCTCAGCCATGCAGTTCAGGGAAGATTTTTTAAGTTTTCGATTTTTAAATCTATTTTTAGCTCTGGTGACCTACATAATGCGATGGACCGAAATAATTTGAACAATTTCGAATGACGGTCACCTAAGGATCATTCCTGTGAAGTTTGGTGAAAATCTGCCCAGCGGTTTACGAGATGTTGTGTGAATGAAAATATTGAAGCACGACGGACGACGGACAAATGGTGATCACAAATGCTCACCATGAGCATGCTGAATGTTGTGCTCAGGGTTTTTTTAATTTAATGTGACCTAGTGACCTTGTTTTTGACACAACATGACCAATTTCAGGAATCACCTTACATTAACTGAGCAACATTCTGTCAAAGTTTCATGAAGATCCGATGAAAACATTCAGAGTAAAGTGTGGGTGATGGCTGATGGGCTGCGCGGGATGGCGGTTTCCTGAAGCTGGAGAGTCTCCATTAATATAAATAATTCATCTGGAACTATGTGCCAGGTGAACTAAAAGTTCTTCCCTGCTGGACAAAATTATGGACATGTATATGAATTGAATTCTTATATTTGACCTTTGACCTTTCAGCAAGACCTTGACCTTGGACCTAAGGACCTGGTTTTTGCAAGCAACACACAATTTCATTACGCTTACCACCTCTGCCAAGTAATTTGAAAATGTTTCAATGTTGGACAGTTATTGTCGGGACAAAAACCACACAAATGTTACCTCAAAAATGATCAACACTTTATGCTGCCCTTCAATAACTGTGGGCGGCCTTAAAGAGCCGCACATTAGTGGCAATGTTTTTTTAAAGAAATAAAATAATTTGATGTATTTTGGTAGAGGGCCTCTCAGCGAACATTTTTAGCAAGTTTGGTTAAATTCCACCAAGCAGTTTCAGAAGAGAAAATTGTAAATTGTTAACAAAGGATGATGATGACAATCAATCACTGACCACAAAAGTTCACCATTGAGCACTTTGTGCTCAGGTGAGCTAAAAACATCTTTCAACTATCCAAAGCAAAAAAATTGTTACCTTATATTGCCATTCAACAGTAGGTGGTGATGCTAGTGGTGATGCTAAACAGTTTGTTTCTAGCTTGACATATTCGTTGCTCAAAGTTACTTTTGATGATTCGTCCGGTAGAGCTGCAATACAACAGGGTCATGATGGGCCAAAGAGCTCACCTGGGTACTGACAAAGATGACGACCTTATTGTTGTGAACGGCTTGAACAAATGTTGGAAATGTTTGCCACAATGTTCTTAAATCATTAAAATTTATCTAGGTGATTAACTGTCATATTTCTGTAGCTACTTGGCTTACCATTGCTTATTACACACAAACAAGAGGCACACAAGCACCTGTATCACTCCACTGGCTTAAGCCTGCCGTCCACTACAGTCCCTATGCTATGCGTAAGGGTGGCCGATAAAAATATGATAGTTTCGGGAACCATTCAGACTAAAATGGGCAGATATTGGGCACCATGCCTGTTCGGCATGTATTCGCATGTATTCGCGGAGTGACATATGACAGGTTGCTGTATAAACCCCAAAATCTATCTGAAGTCACCGAATGAGATGCGGAAGAATGCCGACAGCTACAGAATAGAAAATTAAACAAGACTTACCAGGAAGTTGAAGTTTGATAGTAATTCCATGAGTCCGATGTAGATTATGAGGAGTTAAAATGAGATGTGAGCTTTGCATGAGCGGTCTTTAGAGACATTTTTATCAATATTGTAAAATTCACATGATTTTAGTAAAATATGAAATATGCAGAAAGATCTACTTCGATATTGCATGTCAGTAAACACTAAACCATTTGTAGGGAGAGAGAAGAGATTGTAACTCCTCATAATCTACATCGGACTCATGGAATTACAATCAAACTTTAACTTCCTGGTAAATCTAGTGTAATTTTTAAATTCCACTTCGTCCAATAACGATTATTTCTTTCGTTAAAATGAGACTTCAAAGCAACACTGTCGATAAAAATGGGTGCAATAACATGCAAACGGCAAACCTCAACAACGCAGAATTTCTGACTGAAACTTGTGGAATGATATCCTGGTGAATGTACTCTCTCTACTCCAACAAGAGGTCTGACATATGTCTTGTAATGGAACGGATCTCTCTTGAGCTTTAGAGGTGACTGCAGAGCGAACACTGTGTGCACCTAACACTGTAATATCCACACCAGCTCTGCTAATAACAGTTTTTACACATCTTACAATTGAATCTTTTGAAACACTATTATGAGGCTTCACATAGCTAATAAAGTAGACCATCTCAAATGCCTATGAGTAATTTTGTGCGTTATTAGTATTCCTTCATAACAAAGTAACAACCAAGACGTCTGTCTGGCGGGTATGCTTCTACCCTAAAACTAGATGCATAGAAACCTGGCCTGCTGTGCTTCAGCAGGTCTGAAAATTCAAAAACAAACTCGGTACTAATTTTCTTGAACTGTTTAAGGTATTCGACCCATAATTAGCTCGTTAATTTCCGTGTAATTTTGAAGAAAGCCGTAGTCGTCCGTACATTACCGTTCGCATTTGGAATACATACAGAACTTCTTTTAAAATGATATATTTCTTTAGCTAAACCGTAGTATTTGTTTCAGATTTTAATATCGTCGCTTTTAAAAGCAAATTAGATATACAATAAGTATTAAAATGTAATGATCATAATTTAAACGAAAGTAGAATCGGAGTTTGTTCCCTTTGGAAATCATTATCATTTGAACGCTTATACAATTTTATGAGCATATGACAGCGTTTATTTACCTTGATATAAATCATTCTGACCGACAAAAACGTAATAAAAGAGGTAGATTTTCAAAAGAAAAAGACACAGTAACAATGTAAATTGTGTCGGCTATGATCGGCTGCAATGATCTGTGACAGTGTGGTTGGAAAATGACCGAGAAACATATTAGTTTGAATGTTTATGTCTACATGAAACATTGTAACATTGACTAATGTGATGTCAATAATGTTCTCTATTGGAAAACTGACCAAGAAACCTAGTCCAAAGGCGAGCCTAATACCAATCTGTGTACGGGTAAGTATCAGTTCATTATCTAATTGTAAAGCCATTTGTTTGTATGGTTATAGTTACTAAGATAATGACAACTCGTGAATGGTCGTGTAAATATACTAAATACAAATGTTTGATTTGTATGAATACACAGAGCATAAAGTTTGGAAATATAATAAGATGAAGTACTAGTATTAGTTTCCAAGCTTATTTAACAAAGTTCAATGTTTTGACATAATGATATAATTATGTTACAATTTCCATATTGAAAATGCCATCAATTTTGCTTGTCATTCTGTTAATTGTTATAACATAACCTCATAATTCGGTTAACAAAACATGTATAAAAATTCAACGTTTGGCATTAAATTTTGCTCAACTGACATCGGTGCCATATCAGACAATTATTAAAGCAATGATTGTTCTGTAAATTAATATCAGTCTGTAAGTAGAATCTACAGTAAAACTGTGAACTGAAAACTTATTTTTCGTTTTATTTGGCAGGCCCTATATTAAAGTTGCAAAAAGGGCATTGGAAACTTTTATAGCACAAATTAACGGATTTTTTTGAAAAACAGCCATTTTTTGAACCCAGTAAAGTTCATGATGGACATGGATTGGTACGTAAAATTTTTTTAGATGAAAATGTGTTAATGCAGCACATATTGGTTCTATCTATTATGTTTATATTTATTTCTTTTATAAAATGTAGTAATTGTTAATTTAGTTAATTCAATTCTTTTGTTTATATTCTAGATTATGTGTTTTAGACTTTTTGAAAAAATATTGTTTATAAAAGAATATACAATGATGAAAAAAAAATTAATTTTAATGTTTTATGTTCAAAAGTTATGGAACTAATTGTTTATATTGCTTGTATTTTGTATCTTAGAACTTTTTAAAGTTTTATGGGAGTATCTTTCTTAGGTTCTCAATAATTATTTAAAAATATTAAAAAAGGTATTTCTGAAAAAAAATCTGGCTTAATTTTGTATGGGGGTAGTGTTAAAAACTGTTTTAAATTTTCAAATTTGCATGGTAAAGTTTGTTTGTTTTGCCTTCATTATGTGGCTTATAGTCCAATAATTAAATATATTATGGTATAGATTCAAAACATGCATACAGTAAACAAGTTATCACATTTAGTTTATGGCTTTCAAAAAATAGAACAGGAAAATTCTCATTGATCATAAATTAAATTAGCTATATGAGTACATATTACTTCCATATAAGTTCATTCAATAATAATTGTTGATTATTTTCATAACATGTGTTCAATATACCATTCATAAATGTATATTTATATGAAGTTTATGAAATATTAATAAAGTATTTCACTTGTAAAGATGCCTATAGCTTTTCAGTTTTTGTTGTGTTAAGCAAACGAGGGGGTATGGTAATTAAAAAACTGTATCTGACAAACCAAATGGTAAAATATCCTAAAATTTTGCAGAAAAGTCCAGATATAAATGCCCTTCAAGAAAATAATATGATTTGTGGTGTTATAGACATTGAGTATTATGGGTTGAATACCTTAACACTTATCTTATGAATACTGTCAATTCTCGCTGCATTGGTTAAGGCCAGAAACATGACAAGCTTCAATGTCAGGTCCTTCAAGCTCAAATGTCTGACAGGAGAAAGCTTCTTAAAATATTGGAGCACTGAATCCACATCCTAGATAGTAAAATACCGTGATTTCATAGGTCTCAAATTATAGACACCTTTAGGAAATCGGATGATCAATGGGTGAGTGTTCCAGTTTTATGCCTTAACACGAAAGCGCTGACCGGGCTCTGTTTATGGAACTATAACCTAACCCTTTTTCAAAACGATGTGTCAAATATTCAATGACTTGATTCACAGAAGGCAAAATTGTATCAATTTGTTTTTCAGAACAACAGGGTATCCACATTTGAATATGTGTTTGGTATCCCTTTTAGGTTGAGTTCCTCCATGAGGCCATAATGATATCTGTTGCCTTTGTAGAAATTCCTGTACTTCTGAACGTACTCTGACACTCGACAAGCATTCATTACCATCTTGCTCGCTAGAGGATGTACTTGGTTCGAATGTGGAAGTTTTAGTAGACCTTTGGTCTTCAGCAGAATGATTGGCACGTCGATCAATAGCTTCATGAGGGGACTGAACCAAAGCTGTGTCTCCAACAGAGGTACCACCATGACTGCTGAGCTTGATTTTCCTGGACTTTCAGAACACAGCGACTGATCACACTGAAAGGAGCAAAAATATATGCAAGTTGAAACTGACCACAATCTACAGTAAATGCATTCACATAAAAAGCATATGGATCAGGTTTCCATGCACAATACCTGTCTGTTTTATAATTTAATCTAGATGCAAACAAATCAATATCGGGTTTGCCCCAAATATGACAAACTTGATTAAAGACACGGTCATCAAGTTCCCATTCAACCCTTTCATTAAAATTGTCAAGAGGGTGCATCAGCTTCATTTGATTTTCCGGCAATATGAGTAATAGTGATCCAAAATTCATTTTGCAAACACCATAACCATATTTCGCGAGCCACCTTATTGCACTCAACTGAACGGATGCCACTCATGTTCGCTACATAGCACACTGCAGTTGTGCAACTGATAATACTTTGATATGCTCTATCATATTCTCTGAATCCATTATATTTCCTAGGTAGACAGGCCATTTGGTAAGCAGCAAAATTGCAGAATTTTATCGTTCCAAAAAAATCTGAGATATTTTTGTTCTTCAGCAATTGGTACTGAATAATAAACATATTTTATGTCAACTTAGCACAATTACATGTTATTAGCGACAACTGTTAGGGCAGATTAAAACGTATCTCCTTTTAAAATGGTGATACTGGACATGTTCATTCATTTTTTTCAGATTCAATATCAATCTGTATTCACCATTTATTTTCTTTCGTAAAAATATTGGCCACAAAAAAAGTCCTTCAACATATTGAGCTTCAAAACTCCTTGTTCTAAAAGTTTTTGTATTTCTTTATCAATTATTTCTGATTCATGCCTATTAACATTTTGCTGAGGAATAAAATCTGCCTCCTGTGAAGTAGGAATGTTATCATAGAAGTCAATGTGAAAATGCTCAACAGAATCCAAAATGTTTTGATCAGTGGGTAATTTTTTCCATTCATTTACAAAATACTTTAATCTGCCTGCATAAAATTGCTGACTCACCTGGCTTAACGCCGGACAGGTCTTGCTCTGCTTCGACGATGGGAGTTTTTTCCGTCATATTGATCGTAGTGACCTTTGACTCGACCAGTAGGGTACGGCCAGGACCTGTAACCTCCCTGTTGGATACTGCTACAAAAGCCAGGGCCACCAACTGGCATGCGCCTGTTACCCCAGTTAGTCTGGTGAACCTTGTAGCCAATGCAACTGGCATCTTCAATCTCCTTAATAGCCTTGGAGACGTGGACCTAAAACTAGGAACTTGTGTATGGGGTGGTATGATTACATAACACACTCATCTCAGACTTTAGCTCTGGTTTCACCAAGTCACACCTCAACATACAACCCCAATGAATCATTCATGCCATCTAAGAGCGAACTGAACACTACCGAATCCACTGGCTTATTCTCTTTAATCTCCTTTTCAATCTTGGGCATATCATTTGCTGTTTTAGTCAGTAATACGAAGGCTTTCAACACAGATGATGCACACATTTGCAACTTTGCATGACTTTGCGATTTTCTCAACATTATGTCCCGTATAGGTTTATTCATACGGACACTTTGAAGAACCCCGCTGTTCCCTGGTCTAGGGTTGACTTTGTCTGTAATCATATACTTATATTGGGCCTCATCCATGCCTTTCATAAATAGATCTGTGACAAGTGTAGCTAGACGGCTGTTCACATCATCCCCGCACTTCTCCGAATAACGAAATCTCTTGAAGGGACCGGAGAACCTGTCATCTGAGCCACTTACTACACTGTCATCCCTCTCACATCTATGCAAATTTGAGGTTTGTCCCTCGTCCATCACTTCTTCTGAGAGGTCCTGATCTTAGTAATCCTCATCTTAGTATGCATTACTATCATCACATTATGATTCGAATGTCATAATACGACTAAGAAGGGATTCCACCTTTTGTTCCGACTGTGCTTGTGATTGTTGAATTTCTCTCAAACAAAGACAAAATAGCGTCGTTATCAACATCACTCGACCCTCGAGATTTGTCAGCTTGCTAAGAATGTACATTTGTACTTTTTGCAGGTTGTTTTCAACGACATGAGGATTTTGAACAACCTTCATCTTCCTCAGCACTCTTAGAGTTAACCGCAGGTTCGTTTTTCCTTATCCCTCATGGTTACATTTTCCGCCATTTTGATCATGTACAGATAGCCACACAGGGCCTAATATCGTTCGAGAAACACAATCATGCTCAAAAATATATCTTCTGTACTGCGTACACAATGTTAGTGCGGCAATAGAAATAAATAAATCCTTCAGAAATAGCGTACGTCGTACACTAAAATGCCACAAATTATCTGTAATTTACTTGACCGGATGCGGAAGCACACTGACCGCGCATGCGCAGATCACACCTCATTTTCACGAATGAAATAATCATTATCGGATGAAATGGAATTACCTCCAAATGTTTCCAGTCATGCGGAAAGGTTGCAAAACATTGCAGAACATGCTGAATAGTTGCCGATTTTTTTTCAACAGAATGCTGAAATAATGCCGATTTGAAGTTCGGGTTATATGAACAACACTGAACTACAATCTGAATATCACTTGCTAGCCGGACAATGGATCTTTAGGTGCATTCACATTGCCATTCATGTCATGCTTGTCTTGGCATTTTACCAAACACAGCGAAGAAGACATCATGGATTTTGGATCAAACAGTATTTCAGGATCACGCCAACAACTTTGGATGAGATATCCCATTGTCCAACGCCTCTCCATCAAAAACAAGAGGGCCATGATGGCCCTGGGTTGCTCACCAGAGTTTAAAGCATCATAATGACCTAAGAAAATCTAATAGCCAGTACATCGATGTTTGAAGTTAAATATTCACATGTACGATAATAATGGACCAGTTACACCCATAGCCATATATGGGCAAACTGCAAAGCCCCCTGGCAACCTTGTTTTTAAACAGATCAAAATTATTTGAAGGAATATGATGGAGGGTCTGCAATAAACATTTAAAGTTTACATACCACTAGTTCCAATTCCCATAGGGTCCCATTATAAAACGGCGAATTTTCCAAGCATTTTTCTAGCCTTTCCTTTATTTCAGATTGTGCAAGCATGAAATCGATTTAAAGATTAATCTTTTCTCTCCACAAACAAAGGGTATTAACTGCGGTGTTCCGGTCCCATCTGACTTCAACTGTAACCTCATGGTCATTAACAAAATGTGCAAAATTGGTGAAGATGGGATGAAAAATGAAGTCTCTATCCTGCAAAATGTCCAGTTTTGTATATTTTTTCAAAAACAAAATGGCAATAACTCCTGTGTTTGAAACATGATCCAGCCCATTTCTGGCATCTGCTGAGATCTGATGGTCATAAGAGATCTGATGGTCATAAGAAACTGTGAAAGTTTGGTTAAGATTTGATGAAAATAAAGTCTGTATGTTGGAATGTGAAAGTTTGGTTAAGATTGCATGAAAATAAAGTCTGTATGTTGGAAAAAGGCATTAATGCACTTATTTACATGAAAAAGAGGCAATAACTCTATTGTTACCAGTAGACCTGACCAAATAACAATCACATCTGAGATTTTATGGTTATACACAAACTGTGCAAGTTTGGTTAACATTAGATAAAAAGTCTCTAGCGTGAGGACGAAACAAATTGTTGATGGCACAGAGACGACGGACGACATTCAACGCAGGAGAGGTCCCCTATACCAATAGCTCACCGAGCACAGAGCTAACAATCCAGAAAATGGTTTCTGACAAGAAGATTGTCAAAGTTACCTATGTGGTTATATACGTCAAAATTCCCAAGCCCCTAGTGTTCATGTTTTTTATCGAATCAAATTTATTTGAAGGAATTTGGCAAAGGGTCACCCAATAAACATTTATTTTTAAAATTATTTTGAAAAACAGAAAGTGGTTTCTGATGAGAATACTGTGATCATTCCCTATTTGGCCATATATGGTAAAATTAGATGGCACACAAAAATCATTTGAAACATTAATACATGCAATTGAGCAGTTTGCATTAATATCAGGTTTAACACTTAATAAAAACAAATGCAAAGTTTTAAAACTAGGTGCATTTAAACACAGTGAAACACAATACTGCAAACATAAAAAATTTATTTGGAACTCTCAACACGTATCAGCACTGGGTATAACGTTTAGCAACAATCCAAATGAAATAATTCAGTTAAACGTTCCAGCAAAAGTACAGGAATTTGAGAATTGTTTGCATAAATGGAAAAGATGGAACTTGACTCCAATAGGGAAAATAACAGTCCTTAAAAGTTTTGCAATACCAAAGTTGGTATACCCATTTACGGTCCTGCCGAATCCTCCTGAACATATTATGAAACAAATCACGCATACAGTACAGCTCACGCGAAACCAACAAAACACTCGGCTACGCCGCGGACATCATTTTTCTACCGCGGCGAAATGCCGCACGCCACGGCGAATCGCCGAGGCAACAAAACACTCGGCTACGCCGCGGACATAATTTTTCTACCGCGGCGAATCGCCGCGGCGAAATGCCGCACGCCACGGCGAATCGCCGAGGCACTCGGCATCGATCCGCGGATTGCCGCCGTGTCCATTCACGCGGCGGGACACCGAGGAGAAATTTTACACTTTATACATGTACAATGTACATGTATAGTGTGCAACTGTACTGTCTGCATATAGGCATGTTCAAACAATATGTTATAATTAGGAGATAATTGTCATCGCTAACAAAACAACATTTAAAGTTATTGGTACAATTAAATCTTGGTTCTTGACGTGGCTTCAAACTGCTAATTATCTCAGCTCAAACATGTTGGCGAAAACAACATCTATGTGCGAAAACGGCTACTTTGCGTCCTGCACGTCTTGTATTTACATTTTAAAAGTTCATCATGTCAAAATAAGTATTAACACCAACTTAAAGCAAATTAAATTGCCCTCTGATATAAGTTTCGTATCTTGATCAATATCAGTTGCAAAACGATCAATTTATAAAACGCTGACTTTGTCGACAATGACGCTCCACCCACTGAATTTCGGCTGACACGCTGACCTCGCGTTATCTGTATATCTGCTTTGTCATTTGCGGATTGTAAAGTTCACATGAATATTAATGCGCGTTCTTGAATTATTTTTAGAAATGATGAAATTTCTATACTATATTCCCCAATACTAATTCGGAGCAAAGAACACGTGTACGCTGTAGCGAACGCCTAGTAACAAAGTTATTTTTAGCAGTCGGTGTCGAAAATCTATAATAATTTTTACGGGACATAAATTTACCAAATAATACACTTATAACAATTAGATTATTGTGAACCGGTGCCAAATGCTATATATTTTTTCATAATACAAAATTTTACCACAGAAAATATTGATATCACAACAACTGCAACAATATAAAAATGTAAATTTTATGTACAGTACAGCTCACGCGAAACCAACAAATTCCGCGATCCGCAGCGTTCAAAGGCAGCGAGTCGACGCGGAGTCTACCATCGTAGCCGCGTTTGTTCGCCGAGGAAATCCGCGTCTATTCGCCGAGACAATCCGCGTCTGTTTGCCGCGGCAATCCGCGTCTGTTTGCCGCGGCAATCCGCGTCTGTTCGCCGAGGAAATCCGCGGCATGATGCCGAGGCATCCCGCGTATCACCTTGTTAAATAATTCAATTACATGTACATGTATATTCCGAAACAATTACTTTTACTGTGTTGTTGTTTTCAAAGTACAGTGTACGTAAAACTTGCCGTAATTCGATTTAAAACCCGTTTTTGCGACATTCTCAAGTGATACATAAAATTTACATTTTTATATTGTTGCAGTTGTTGTGATATCAATATTTTCTGTGGTAAAATTTTGTGTTATGAAAAAATATATAGCATTTGGCACCGGTTCACAATAATCTAATTGTTATAAGTGTATTATTTGGTAAATTTATGGCACGTAAAAATTATTATAGATTTTCGACACCGACTGCTAAAAATAACTTTGTTACTAGGCGTGCGCTACAGCGTACACGTGTTCTTTGCTCCGAATTAGTATTGGGGAATATAGTATAGAAATTTCATCATTTCTAAAAATAATTCAAGAACGCGCATTAATATTCATGTGAACTTTACAATCCGCAAATGACAAAGCAGATATATAGATAACGCGAGGTCAGCGTGTCAGCCGAAATTCAGTGGGTGGAGCGTCATTGTCGACAAAGTCAGCGTTTTATAAATTGATCGTTTTGCAACTGATATTGATCAAGATACGAAACTTATATCAGAGGGCAATTTAATTTGCTTTAAGTTGGTGTTAATACTTATTTTGACATGATGAACTTTTAAAATGTAAATACAAGACGTGCAGGACGCAAAGTAGCCGTTTTCGCACATAGATGTTGTTTTCGCCAACATGTTTGAGCTGAGATAATTAGCAGTTTGAAGCCACGTCAAGAACCAAGATTTAATTGTACCAATAACTTTAAATGTTGTTTTGTTAGCGATGACAATTATCTCCTAATTATAACATATTGTTTGAACATGCCTATATGCAGACAGTACAGTTACACACTATACATGTACATTGTACATGTATAAAGTGTAAAATTTCTCCTCGGTGTCCCGCCGCGTGAATGGACACGGCGGCAATCCGCGGATCGATGCCGAGTGCCTCGGCGATTCGCCGTGGCGTGCGGCATTTCGCCGCGGTAGAAAAATTATGTCCGCGGCGTAGCCGAGTATTTTGTTGCCTCGGCGATTCGCCGTGGCGTGCGGCATTTCGCCGCGGTAGAAAAATTATGTCCGCGGCGTAGCCGAGTGTTTTGTTGGTTTCGCGTGAGCTGTACTGTATCACTTGAGAATGTCGCAAAAACGGGTTTTAAATCGAATTACGGCAAGTTTTACGTACACTGTACTTTGAAAACAACAACACAGTAAAAGTAATTGTTTCGGAATATACATGTACATGTAATTCAATTATTTAACAAGGTGATATGCGGGATGCCTCGGCATCATGCCGCGGATTTCCTCGGCGAACAGACGCGGATTGCCGCGGCGAACAGTCGCGGATTGCCGCGGCAAACAGACGCGGATTGCCGCGGCAAACAGACGCGGATTGTCTCGGCGAATAGACGCGGATTTCCTCGGCGAACAAACGCGGCTACGATGGTAGACTCCGCGTCGACTCGCTGCCTTTGAACGCCGCGGATCGCGGAATTTGTTGGTTTCGCGTGAGCTGTACTGTACAAGCTTCAAATTTCTTTGGGACGACAAACCAGACAAAGTATCTAGAAAACGTATTGTTCAAGATTACACAGAGGGGGGACTTAAAATGTTAGACATAGACTGTTTTTTAAAATCTCTCAAAGCAAGTTGGGTTAAACGTTTTATCTTCCAACAAGATTCAAAAATAATTCAAATATACACAAACATGCTTACAAGCGTTGGTGGAAACTTAATTTTTAAATCAAACCTTAAACCATCTGAAGTGAAGGATTTAAAAATAAAATCGGAATTCCTAAAGAATGTAATACATGGATGGCTCTGTGGAACCTATAACGAAGTAAACGTGACAGTGTCTAAACAAATTATTTGGAACAACTCGTCTTTAAAAAATAAAAACAAAACACTATTTTACAAATCCTGGATTGACAAAGGGGTTCTATTTCTAGAACATTTATTTGACTACAGAGTAAAGCAATTTTACTCCTTTTCAGACATACAATACCTATATAATATAGAACAAGGGGACTTTCTGAAATATAATAGTTTCATCTGTAGCATTCCGTCTGAATGGAAACAAACACTACAGCAAAATAATATAGACTATACAACCCCCGATAATATGTTAGATAAACTAAAAGATTCTACAAAAGTGTGTAAACTAATTTACAAATTACTGTTAAAAAGAGAAAAACCCATTGAATTCAAACAAATGAGCAAATGGAAAACAGTATTATATTTGGAATCTCTAGACCCTAAGACTATTTTCAGCCAACCACTACAGTTATCAATTGATACTAAAATTAGGTATTTCCAATACAAATATCTAATGCAGATCATCCCCAACAATATATACTTATACAAATGCAATTTAACACCCTCAAATCTATGTGACTTTTGCTCTATGTACCCAGAATCAAATTTACATTTGTTCTGGGAATGCCAATGGACCCAAATATTTTGGACTGATGTAAAGCAGTATATACAAGAAAAACTTGGAATTGAAGAAAACATAGAACTAACTTTTACCACTATGTCCTTTTGTAACTGCGTAACAGTAAACAAAAATGATTCATTCTGTATAAATTTTATAGTTATGTTAGCTAAGTACTATATTTTCAAAAGCAAACTTGAAAAACGTGTGCCTCAAATAGCCAGTTTTCAAAATGTCCTAAATCATCGCCTCAAAATTGAAGAAATTATAGCAAAGTCAACTAATAAGAGCCAAATACATCAATTACGCTGGAGATGTTTTATGGAGGCATCTGACGAACGTGAAAGCCCCATCCAAACGTCCTAACTAATTTTTTAACCAGCTTTTCATTTATTTATAACTTCTGGTCACTGTCCAGTCACTTTTGTGAAATAATTGTTTTTTTTTCCAAATACACTTTTTTTTTCTTTTTTTTTTTTCCACTGGTAGAGTTAAACAAACAAAACTTTTATTTTCAAACACCCTACTTATATTTGATATATTTTTTTTTCCATTTTCTTCATATACACCTTTTAAATTGACCTCCCTGACAAAACATTAAAACATCTTTATTTTTTCTAGACATACTTAGGTACAAGGTTTATAACTGGTGTTTTTGTATGTTCAAGTATAACAAATATGTCTATGAAAATTTATAAATTTGGAATAACAAAAAATATATGGTAAAACTTTAACAACCCCTAGTGGCCATGTCTTTAAACGAATTAAAATTGTTTGAAGGATATTCGTACATGTTCACACAAATAACATTTCTGTGAAATTATTTCGAAATCAGGTTTGTGTTTTCTGACAAGATGACTGTCAAAGTTGCCTATATAGTAATATACAGTCAAACTTCTACACCCCTTAGTGGCCATGTTTTTTAATGAATCAATATGAATTGAAGGAATTTGGTCGAGGGTCACCCAAGGAACATTTCTTTGAAATTATTTTCAATTCCAGCCAGTGGTTTCAGACAACAAGATTTTCAAAGTTTTCAATAAAGCCACATAAAGAAAACTGCCCCGCCCCCTGGTGGCCACGTTTTTTCACAAATAAAAATGATTGAAAGGAATTTGGAAGAATGTCCTCCAAGGAACATTGCTGTGAAATTATTTTCAAATCGAGCCAGTGGATACAGACAAGAAGATTTTTAAAGTTTTCATTATAGCCATAAAGGATAGATACCAGAAAATCATTGTGTATCCCTCAGTGGTCCATCCGAAAGTAGTGCCTATTACTAAAGAGTTTCTTTTCTCTTCTGGTATAAAAGCCATTTAGCAATCTCAGACATGCCTATTGTGGCTATTTCTAATAACCCATGTGTGTCTGGAACATTTTGGTGCATTTCATCGGAGGCTAACTTGAAAAGTGAACTATTGGGGTGCGTTTACTGTTGTGTGGGGCTTTTGTCGAAATATGATTGCCGAAATCCTGTTTTCTACCGGTGTCTACATTCAGGTGAGATGCATTTTCGAAGAAATAAGATGACATATCTTTTTCATTGCAAATTTTGGAAGAGGAAAGATTCATCTTTAAATTGATAACTGGCTTGCACAATCTAAAATGAAGGAAAGATTAGAAAACTGCTTGAAAAGTTTGCAGTTTTATAATGAGACCGTAACGGACTTGGAATTACTGGTATCTAACCCATACGGAAAACTGCCCAGCCTCCTGGCGGGCATATTTTCTCCCGTATCAAAATGAATTGAAGGAATTTGGATGAGGGTAACCCAAGGAACATTTCTGTAACAACTATTTTCATATTTAGCCTGATGTTTCAGACAAGATTTTCAAAGTTTTTAATGTAGCCATATTAAGAAAAAATACTACCCCGCTCCCTGGCGTCCATGTCATTTAATAAATCAAAATGATTTGAAGGAATGTGGTAGAGGGTCATCCAAAAAACATTTCTTTTAAAACTATCTTTATCCCAGTCAGTGGTTTCTGACAAGAAGATGTTTGAAGTTTTCCCATTTTTACGCTTTTGGTTGCAATGGCAACCAGATTTTTCAGTATATTCTTATGAATTGAAGGAATTTGTTAAAGGACCATCCCAGGAACTTTCCTGCCAAGTTTGGTTGAAATCCCCCCAGTGGTTTAAGACAACTTGTTTGGAGTGAAATGTTGACAACGGACGCAGGAACACCCTTACCACTTCGTGCTCAGGTGAGCTAAAACAAGAGTGCCCTGAGGGCCCTAGAACGCTCACCTGAGACCCAATTGGAATTGGAATCCCTGAGGTGTGGCTTATTTTTATCCCAGGGGCATAATTTGAACAATCTTGAACAAACCTTGCGGTTTCAGGTAAAGATTTTTAAAGCCATTGTGCTATTTAAGTCTATTTAAACCAGTTGTGAACCCCAGGGCAAGGCCAGTTTTGACCCTAGGGATATAAATTGACCAATATTTGTATAGGACCACTATGGGATGTTACATACCAAATATGAAACCTCTGCACCTTGCAGTTTTAGAGAACAAGATTTTTTAAGACATTTTGCTATTTAAGTCTATATAAACCATGTGACCCCTGGGGCGTGGCTAGTTTTAACCCCAGGGGCATAATTTGCACAATATTTGTAGAGGACCACTATAGGATGTTACATACCAAATATGAAACCTCTGGGCCTAGTGGTTACAGAAAGAAGATTGTTCAGGTCATTTTGCTATATATACTATATAAACCATGTTACCCCCTGGAGCTGGCCGTTTGACCCTAGGGGCTAATTTCAACAAACTTTGTAAAGAACCACTTAAGCATGTTACAAACCAAATATGAAACCTCTGGGCCTTGCGGTTTAAGAGGAAAAGATTTTAAAGTAATTTTGCTATATATTCTATATAAACCATGTGACCCCCGGAGCTTGGCCAGTTTTGACCCCAGGGGCATAATTTGAACAATCTTTGTAGAGGACCACATTGGATGTTACATACCAAACATGAAACTTCTGGGCCTAGTGGTTGCAGAAGAGAAGATTTTTCAGGTCATTTTGCTGTATATACCATATAAACCATGTAACCCCCTGGGGCGTAGCCATTTTGACTTCAGGGGCTAATTTCTACAAACTTTGTAAAAAACCACTAAAGCATGATACAAACCAAATATGAAACGTCTGGGCCTTGCGATTTCAGAGGAAAATATTTTAAAGTAATTTTGCTATATATTCTATATAAACCATGTGACCCCTGGGGCTTAGCCAGGTTTGACCCCAGGGGCATAATTTGAACAATCTTTGTAGAGGACCACTATAGGATGTTACTACCAAATATGAAACCTCTGGGCCTTGTGGTTTCAGAGATGTTTTAAGTTTACACTTTCTAAATCTATTTTTAGTTCTGGTGACCTACATATGCAGCAGACCATAACTATTTTAACAACTATGAAAGAGGGTCACAATGGTCATTCCTGTGAAGTTGGGTAAAAATCTGCCAAGTGGTTTAGGAGGAGATGTTTGAATGAAAAGTTGACACACCCACACACGCGTGCAAGCACGGACGACGGACAATGCACAATCACAAAAGCTCTCCATGAACACTTTGTGCTAAGATGAGCTAAAACAATGCTCTGTAAAGCTTTTCCTGCTAGCCTATAGCTTGAAAAGGCACCGAGTTACATGACATCTGTGGACACTTTCGCCGCCTTGGTGTACAACTTCTGCACTTCTGTGCTGCTGTGGAAAGGGTATGCCATTTTGTTCCTGAAGTGTCTACTACTAAGCTTCAAGACTATAAGGATCTGGCCATACCAAATACACCAAAGGCCTGACGTGAAATGCCCCCACAATTTGACAGAAGGTTGAACATGCCCCATACTGCTTGCTTTCACTTGGCATTGCCTACTTTAAAAGCAAAAAGAGTGGGATGTTTATGGGCATCCCTTAGAGACTTTTTCATATATTTTTTCTCAGCATGGGCTTTCAGATAAAGACTTAAGCCTTTAAGACCAAGAGTATGGAACATACCTTCTGTAAGGTTCAAAGATTGATTGACTAGTAACCTTCCGCCAAATTTTTCTTGAGTAGCTTGCCAATGACTTGCATGAAAAGTGTTCAATTCACATGAACAATGCCAATTTGTCACTTTGAAGACTATCAGCATCACTTCTGCTGTTGCTCTTTTATAGTTCGGGAAACACAACTAATGCTCGGCGACCATTCTGCTGACAATCAGCTTCGTCAGTGACGATTCAGCATCTTTCAATACATGATCAGCATAGCTTCCGAGTGTACACGCAAACAGAACTCTTCCACTCATCGTCTTTGGAGAGTGTTCGACATCGCTTCAGCTTCCTTCAGGGACCGCTCAGGGTGGGAAAACCGATTAAGAAGCCTTGCAGAAGGCTTTCCGAAGATACCAAGTCAATGGCGATGGGTTCCCGAACATCCAGAATAGTTTCCGATGTTTTGCCAAAAACTCCGAAGCCGTCCCGAATAAAACATTATGCGTCCAAATTTTAAAACTATAAAAATTTGGAGGCCAAAGTTTTTTTAATCCTGCTCAGGCCCCAAAGTGCCAAGAAGGTTCCAGAATTATAAAGGAAAGGCACGAAAGGATTCCAGAACATCTCAAAGACATACAGAAACACCCAGATTTTTCCAAATCCACTTTCGGGAAACCTTCAGGGGCCTAGTGGACGGCAGGTTTTATTCAGGAAGGAGTGTCAGAAGTGAAAGGACCCTGAAATGCTACATAAGGTAAAAAGGCTATGTTTTTTTAACGAATCAAAATAAGTGCTTTGGTAGAAAACCATCTTAGGAACATTTTGTGAAATTTGTTTTTAAATCCAAGCAGTGGTTTCAGACATAAAATTTTCCAATTTTGAAATAAAGCTAGACAAGGAAAAAAGCCCGCTCCCTGGCAGCCATTTTCTTTAACAGACCAGAACCATTATTATGAGCTACTTTGGTAATGAACCACTCAAGGAATATTTCTGTGAAACTATTTGGAAATTCTGACAAGATGATCTTCAAAGTTTTCAATGTAGCCGAATAAACAACAAGAGCTGTCTCAGGACAGTGCGCTCGACTATTGTAAGAGTTATCGGCCTTTATCACAACAAACAAGACAAATATTGAGCAGAAACCTTTTTTTTTTTATTTTGGTAACAATGACCTTGACCCAAACAACCCCATATGCAATCCCAAGCAAGGTCTTGATTTAAAGTATTTATGTATTAAGTGTCTTTAAAATATCTCAATGCATTTTCAAGTTATTGAGCAGAAACCTGTTTTCTATTCTTAATAACAGAGAGCTTGACCCCACCCACCCCATATGCAATCCCGAGCGAGTTGTCGATATAAGGTATTTACACATTCACTTTCGTTAAAATATCTCAATGCGTTCTAAAGTTATTAAGCGAAAAACGTTTTTCTAATTTTAGTAACATTGACCTTCCACCCCATATGCACTCCAAAGCAAGGTCTTGCTACACTACGTCTAGCGTGATTTCTGCCTTCTGCGACGCACCACCATGATTCAGCCCAGCGTGACACACTACTATAGTCACCGCGATACACCGTGGAACACTGTGGAACGCGGTGATGTCGCCGTGGCGAATCGCGGTGACCGCGGTGACAGTCTCGATAAAAAATGTTGATAAGAAATCGCCGTGGATCGCGGTGATTTTAGCGAGTCATAATTCCACATTGAGCTTTTTAAAAAATATTTTACGTTTTATTTCAGGTATGACCAAGAACATGGTTTTTGGAAAATACGGAACATTATGACAAAACGGGAAAATGAAAATATGCGTCAGTCAAATCACAAAGACCTCATCAAATTCGTTGTCCGATTCTATGACAAATCTTTGCATTTTTAATATGACTATCAAAACAATTGATTAACATGTCGGTAAAAAACGTCATTTTATAACAATGATTGACATAACCAACACCTTTGTTCTCTGTAAAAGTTCGAAAGGCGGAGCTATGCACGTGCTCTTTCATAATAGGACGATTGCCACTGAGTAACAAACACGCGATTGGTTAAGCATGTCGCTTCTCTAAACAAAAGAAGCCAATTTTATCGCCGAGAAAGGTGTTATTTTATGGTTTCTTGTCGGCTTTACTTTGAAGACATCAAACTGTCAATTCACGCAGATTGCGAATTTTCGCGAGACTTGTATTAATGCCCTTGACTCTTTGTTTACGACTTCACAACACAACTGCGAACATGGAAAAAAGATTAAAGTTGCAAACTGTGATTATATTAATTGGTAAGTATAGGTTAATAGAAGACGATTTGTACTTTGCGAATAGTAAACGGTCTGAAATATCGAACTGTACTTGTTCATTCACATGTACCTGTATTTCACCGCGACCGCAGTGGTCCACCGTGAGATTGATTTCCCGATAACGCCCGCGGTGCTCACCCACTATCACCGCGATTCTATCGCGATGGAACCACCTTTTAATCGCGGTGATTTTCCACGCTGACGAAAAATTGTCCACGGTGGGTCTGTGTTTTAGGCAGAAATCACGCTAGACGTAGTGTATAAGGTATTTATGTATTAAGTTTCATGTTCTAAAGTTAGTGAGTTGTTCTATTTTTAGTAATGGTGACCTTGACCCCAGCCACTCCATATGCAATCCCAAGCGAGATCTCAAAATTAGGTATCTATGTATGAAGTATCATTAAAATATCTCAATGCATTCTTAAGTTTTTGAGCGGAAACCAATTTTCTATTTTTAGTAACAGTGACCTTGACCCCATCCACTGCATATGCAATCCCAAGTGAGGCCTCGTTATCAGATATCTATGTATGAAATTTCATTACAGTAGCTCAATTCGTTCTCGAGTTACAGAAATATGCTGTTGTTGCACATAAACTTTAACCTGAATTTCTAAGAACAAAAAGGGGCTTTATTGTGCTAAAATGCTGGTCATAGTTGTGGGTCTTGGCCAGTGACCTTATGCAATGACACTGAAGGCATGTGTGAAGTTTCAATTCAATTTCTATAGTAGATATAGATATGCTGCACGCAACAAGTACAAAAAGGGGCATTATTCAGCTAAATTGCAGGTCAGAGTTATTGGCCTTGGTCACTGACCTCACAAAATGAACCCGGACATATGTGTGAAGTTGATTTTAATATTTGTAGTAGTTACAGAGATATGTACTTGTTCATGCAAACCTTAACATGAATTTTCTCAGGCATGTAAACATTAACCTGACTTTTTAAATTTTCTCATGCATGTAAACATTAACCTGACTTTTTAAAGTACAAAAAGGGGCATAATTCTGCTAAAATGCCGGTCTAAGTAATGGGTCTTGGCCAGTGACCAGCTATAATGACATTGAAGGCATGTGTGAAGTTTCAGTTGAATATCTGTAGTTGATATAGATATACGGAGTTGGAGCAAACTTTAACCAGATTTTCGACGTACTACAAGATTCTGCGTTTGACACATGTCCCCGGTTGGTGCTGGACAGCCCATTTAAGGTCAAGGCCAAAGTGAGGTTGAGGCGAGTCATAAACAAACAAATGTGTAAGTATCCAAGTGTTGTAGTAAGCGGTGTTGGTGCTAGACGAAACTGTAAAATCTAGTTAACCAAGAAACAGCCCATTTGAATTATTTTAAGTGCAAATTAGTTCAAGGTCAAAGTGAGGTTGGGTGATATGGGTGGATTGGGAACAGTCTTAACTAACAACTGTGTTTATATCCAAGTCTTGTTGCAAGCAGAGCTAGACAAAACGGTAAATACTAGTTAACCAAGAAACAGTTTATTTGAATTATTATGAAACAGCCCATTTGAATTATTATAAGTGCAAATTAGGTCAAGGTCAAGGCGAGGTTGGGTGATATGGGTGAATAGGGAATGGTCCTAAGCAACAACTGTGAAGGTATCCAAGTGTTGTAGTAAGCGGTGTTGGTGCTAGACGAAACGGTAAAATCTACTTAACCTTGTCATGGACGGAAGGAAGGACGGACGGAATGACGGACGGACAATCGCTATATGCCCCCTGCATCAAGATGCCTGGGGCATAAAAGGGGGCATAATTCTGCTCAATTGCAGAAAAAGGTCAGAGTTATGGGTCTTGGTCAGTGACCTCACTTAATGACCCCAAACACATTTGTGAAGTTTCAATTGAATATCTGTAGTAGTTACTGAGATATGGACATGTTGCACCTCAACGTTAACCAGAGCATTACGCCGACGCCAACAAATGGGTGAGTTGTATAGCTTGAACTATTCTGTGAATAGTCAAGCTAAAAACATGAAGAAATTTAGTAGAGGGTCAGCCATAAACTATTTCTGTGAAATTATTCTGAAATTAAAATTTCCCAACGGTTTCAGCGAAGAAGTAAATTGTTGATGATGACGACGTATAACGACAGACAAGGGACGCTGACTGACCAACATACAGGGTTGTCATTATCAAATGAAACAAGTAATTTTTATCTATATCGCAGAGATTTGGCCAGGCGTCTATGGAGCCCCATTGTGATATTACTAATCACAATTTTTAAGTTGTTGAAGAAAAAAAATTATTTTCTCACAATTTTAAACGACGAATTCGATCGGCAATCGGTTAATGACAACCTTGAGAATATCTCACCCTTGAGCACTTCGAGCTTAGGTGAGCTAAAAAAGTAAAGTGTCTATGGTGAGAACAAACTAATTGTTGACGGCACACGAACGACAGAGACTTTACGACGGATGCTTGATGATGGACGACGCAGGAGAGGTGCCCTATACCAATATCTGACCGAGCACTTCGTGTTCAGAAGAGCTAGACACATTTGGATTTTACATACAATGCTTCGCAACATTGAATGGCATTTTAGCATTTCCTGATTTCAACTGTCAATTCTGCACCTAGTAGTTATATTAATTCTTCTTAATACATTCAATGCCAAGCACAGAAACAACAGGATCTATCCTTGCCTGAACGGCGTTCAAATAACAAATGGAACAAAAATGAATGTCAATTTTATTGAATAAAAAAAATGACCATAAAATTGTACATGTAAGGGCTGCGTAGGAATGTAGGCTGCTTTAGAATAAAAACAATAAATTCTGAATTTAGTGAAATATGTACTTACTTGTAACATCTGTAGCAAGTGTGCCTGTCTTTATTCCATCAGCACATGTCCAACTACCAACATCTGTTAACTTAGTGGCATTAAATGTTATATAATATTCCTTTTTAGTGAAGTCGACTGTGATATATCGGTTTCCGCTGACAGAATCTAGACACGACAGAGTTGTTCCACCATAACATTGAGTAATTGTATTTCCATTTTGTTTCCATGTTAAAATATTTGGAATAGCAGACGAAGTATCCACTTTGCAAGTAATCTTGGCCGTCCTGCCACATACAAAGGGAGAATCACCAACCAAATTCAAGGATTCTAAAACACAAAGAAATGCAAATATCAAAATAAAGCAAATTACCAATCTTGAATAACTGGCACATGACCGCCTGTATCGCTCCATACAGAATATTACACTAATCAATTGTTTCAAGAGTATGTATTAGTGGAGTGGCTTGTGTGATGACGTATCACAAGAGAGGTGGAGCCTCTCGTGTGATACGTAATAATGCAAGCCACGAGACTAATACATACTCTTTAAACGATGGACTAGCGTAATATTACTTGTATTATATACCACAATAAACTTCAATCGTGCATTTACCTTATTTATTGGTTTAAAAACTACAATAATGAATCATCATTGTAGGTATAGATTATATTTGTTTACATAACTTTATGATGAAGTCATTTAACAAGAAGGCCCTGCGGGTCCTAGGGCGCTCACCTTAGACCTGGTAGCCCAATTAGAATTTGCATCCCCGAGGCGTGTCTTATTTTTATCCCAGGAACAAAAGTTGAACAACCTTGAACAAACCTCTGGGCCTTGTGGTTTCAAGTCATTTTGCTATTAAAGTCTATGTAAATCATGTGACCCCTCGGGGATAGCCAGATTTGACCCCAGGGGCATAATTTGATCAATCTTTGGAGAGGACCACTGGACCCTGATGTGGAACATATTAGAGAAAAAAGGCCCGCCAAAGGAGCTTTTTGCGGGGTAAAGATTCAATGACTAAAAACAAACATTTCAAAAACCAATAAGGTAGAGTCATGGTATTCGTGTCTCTAATTCATCTACAAAGCCTCTAAGTGATGAGTTGAGTTATAAAAACTATTCAATATATATTCTTAAATCTAAAATCAAGCTGCCAAAATAAACAAGAAACGTAGAAATTTCCCGAAAAAATTAATTTTTCGAATTAAATGCATTTGCAAAGTCAGCACATATATATAAAAAAAAAAATTGAATTTGTGACCTTGACCCCACTCACCCCATATACGATCCCAAGTGAGGTCTAGATATAAGGTATCTACATATAAAGTTTCATTAAAATATCTCAATGTCTTCTCAAGCTATTGAGCTAAAACTTGTTTGTCTATTTTTAGTAATGGTGACCTTGACCCCATCCACCGCATATGCAATCCAAAGCAAGGTCTAAATATAAGATATATATGTATGAAGTTTCATTAAAATATCTGAATGTGTTATCAAGATTTTGAGCGGAAACAGTTTTTTGTTTTTTTTTTAGTAACAGTGACCTTGACCCCATCCACCCTATAAGCAATCCCAAGCAAGGTCTTAATATAAGGTATCTATGTATGAAGTTTCATTGAAATATCTCAAATCAATCTCAAGTTTTTGAGGGGAAACCATTTTTCTATTGGTAGTAACAGTGACCTTAAACCTTGAACCACCTACCCTATATGCAATCCCAAGCAAGGTCTCAATAAAAAGTATCTCAATGCATGCTCAAATTATTGAGCAGAAACTGTTTTTCTATTTTTAGTAACAGTGACCTTGACCTTGACCCCAGCCACCACCATATGCAATCACAAGTGAGGTCTCAATATGAGGTATCTATGTATTAAGTTTCATTAAAATATCTCAATGTATTCTCAAGTTATTTAGCGAAAACTGTTTTTCTATTTTTGGTACGAGTGACCTTGACCTAGACCCTACCCACCCAATATGCAATCCCAAGCGAGATCTCAATATAAGGTATCTATGGATTAAGTTTCATTAAAATCTCTCAATACGTTCTCAAGTTATTGAGCAGAAACCTTTTTTTATTTTTTTTACACTGACCTTGACCTTGACCCAACCCACCCCATATGCTATGCAAAGCAAGGTCTTGCAATAAGGTATCTATGTATGAAGTTTTGTTACAATAGCTGAATTCCTTCTCCAGTTAGAGAACTGAAACGAAAAGTTGACGCTTCCACTATGTTTGACATTGAATTGTGACTTAGACTTTGTGCTCGGGTGAGCCGAAAATTACAGGACCTTCCTTTTTTTACAGGACTGAATACATGCATAAAACACTGTAGGACTATGCAATGAACAATCGATTTATTGTCTGTTTTTATTTAATGCTATATTTTTATAGGACAATAAACACAATATTTTTTGCGATTTCGTGTTATTGCTACAATAGATGCTTTATTAACATGAAATTGCTAGTTAAATTGTCGTAGGATTTTGTGATTTTGTTATTATTGCATATTTGTTATTCTTTTTTGTGTCAGGAAATTGCCTTATAGCTAATGTTAAATTTCTTACAAACCCGTCTCGGATTTGTTCCAGGCATTGCCCCTTATCGTAAGAACAACATTGATCAATGAAATTGAATAAAATAAACCCAATGACTTTTCGAAAGCAAAAGTTACAGCTGTTGCCTTTAAAGTGTGTGGTCAGATAATGACTATGCTAAAAAAATGGACCAATCATTTGCTGCAGTAAAAATTCTGTCAGCAGCAGGTACACGAAACTACGATCAAGCAAGTGTTTTAGGACTGATTTTCTAATTTGCACATCAAAATTTTTACAATGTTTAAAAACATAAGTGGCATAAACAAACCGAGACAAACTGACAGCTTTTTATTTTACTGGAAAATCGGTCCTGTAATAGTGGAATGACTTACCGGACCTTACGAAATTTTACAGAAAATGTCCGGCGGTCCGGCCATGTTTGGGTTAGACTGCTTAAATGTATTTTGCTCCTTGAAAAAAACACTATATCTTCATTAAGAGGGCCATAATGGCCCAAAACGCTCACCTGAGAACTGGTACAGATGAAGACCATACTGTTGTGACAGGTTTGAAAATAAAGGTATCTGAACAATACACAGAGGCAGATAGGATCGATTTTGATTTAGAACATCAGTTAATGCAATGGGCTAACTAAAGTTTGGGTTTGGTAGTGGATGTGCGGGTTTTTTGCTAATGGTTCTCAAATCATTTTTCTTGATATTACCTGACCCTTTTTCATTAAGTCAAAGACAATTCTGTAAAATGCAGAAGCAGTAGATTTTGATGTCTTTTTCACAAACAGTTTTGGAGAACTAGTTGCAATGCGATAATTGCAATGGCTGCTCTATAAGGTAAAGTTTGCTTTTTATAAATGATGTTAATGCAGGCTCTGAGGACATCAATGTTGTATGTACAAATAACTGCATGTAAGTATTGCAACTGTTGGAAATCAAATTTTATCAATCAATTTTTATGGTCATGCGCAAACTGTGTAAGTTTGATCAACGTTGAATCAAAAATCATGTGTGCAAGCCAAACATTAATAACTTGTTGATGTTTTCCAAACACAAGGGGCAATAACTCTGGTGTTTCTGACCCGATCATGCTTTTATTCAACTTCACCTGTAGTCTTACATCCATAGACAAACTGCGCACGACTGGTGAAAATTGGATGAAAAATGAAGTCTCTATCCTGAATAATAGTCATTTTTTGCATATTTTTTTAACAAACTAAGAGCAATTACTCTAGTGTATCTAGTCTGATCTTGCTTAGATTCGACTTCAACTGTAATCTCATGGTAATAGACAAACTGTTCAAGATTGAAGAAGACTGGATGAAAAATGAAGTCTCTATCCTGAATAATGTCCATTTTTGTAAAAAAAAAATTAAGAAACAGAGGGCAATAACTCTGGTGTTCGAAACACGATCTGGCCCATTTTTGGCGTCAGCTTAAATGTGATGATCATACACAAACTGTGAAAGTTTGGTTTAGACTGGATGGAAAATAAAGTCTATAAGTTTGAAAAGGGCGTTTTTGCACTTTTTTGCATGAGAAAGGGGCAATAACTCTGGTGTTACTGGTGTGATCTGACCCAGTAACAATCACATGCGAGATTTTATGGTCATACACAATCTGTGCAAGTTAGGTCAAGATTGAATAAAAAATGTAGTCTTTATCGCGATAACGATCCAAATTGTCGACGGCATACTAACGACGGACGATTGACGAAGAACAACGCCGGAGAGGTCCCCTATTCCAATAGCTCAACGAGCTAAAAATACACTTAGAGTCTATTTTGTGTTTATTTTAGTTGTATTTTCTAGTGCAACAATAAACATTTTTGTAACAAATGCAGAAAAAGTACAGAACAAATACACTCATTATACTAAAAGAGTATTTAATGCACATTTAACACAGAAAAAATATGGTACCAATACCGCAGCGTCTAATGCGCATTAAATGCGTATTAAATACCACTTTTTCGAGAAGGGACCCCTACACAATGTATCATACCAAAACTGAAACCTCAGGGCCTTGCGGTTTTAGATGATTTTAAGTTATTTTGCTATTTAAGTGTATTCAAGGGTTGTCGCAGATGTTCCTTTTCTTACAACTTTACATTTTACAACATTTCCAATAGATCATCGGCAGATTCATTCCTTTTTAATTCAGCTATAAGAAAATAAATTCTGATCAAGACACTAAGTTCGATAAATACACATGCCCACGGTTAGTGCTGGAATTATTCTAAACTGAATTTAGGTCAAGGTCATGGTCAAGATATTGAACGTGAACTGTTTGTCTGTTTTTTAATAATGGTAACCTTGACCCCACCCAACCTATACGCAATCCCAAGAGAGGTATCGATATAAGGTATGTATGCATTAAGTTTCATTTCAATATCTCAATGCATTCTCATGTTATTGTGCAGAAACCGTTTTCCTCTTTTTAGTAACAGTGACATTGACCCCACCCACCCCATATGCAATCCCAAGCAAGGTCTCAATATAAGGTATCTATGTAAGAAATTTCATTAAAATACCTCAGTGTCTTCTCAAGTTATAGAGCAGAAACCCTTTTTTTTTATTTTTAGTTACGGTGACCCTTACCTTAACCCACCCACCACATATGCAATCCCAAGCGCGGTGTAAATATAAGGTATCTACATATGAAATTTCATTGAAATATCTCAATTTGTTCTCTAGTTATTGAGGAGGAACTTTTTTTGTTCTATTTCTAGTAACAGTGACCCTGACCATGACCCCACCCACCACACATGCAATCCCAAGTGAGGTTTTGATGTAAGGTATCTATATATGAAGTTTTATTGAAATAACTCAATTTGTTCTCCAGTTATTGAGGAGGATGTGTTTTTCTATTTTTAGTAACAATGACCCTTACCTTGACCCTACCTACCCGATATGCAATCCTAAGCATGGTCTCAATTTAAGGTATTAAGTTACATTTAAATATCTCAATGCATTCTCAAGTGATCGAGCGGAATCCATTTTTCAATTTTTTGTAACAGTGACCTTGACCTTGACCCCACCCACACTATATGCAATCCCAAGCAAGGTCTCGATATAAGGTATCTATGTATTAAGTTATATTAAAATATCTCAATGCGTTCTCAAGTTATTGAGCGAAAACCGTTTTTCTACTTTTGAGTTACAGTGACCTTGACCCGAACCCCCCATCCTAAACGAGGTCTTGATATCAGGTATCTGTGTAATCAGTTTCATTAAAATATCTCAATGCATTCTCAAGTTATTGAGCGGAAACCATTTTTCTATTTTTAGTAAATGTGAGCTTGATCTTGACCCCACCCTCCAAATATGCAATCCCAATCGAGGTCTTGATATAAGGTACACTACGTCTAGCGTGATTTCTGCCTTCTGCGACGCACCACCGTGATTCAGCCCAGCGTGACACACTACTGTAGACACCGCGATACACCGTGGAACACTGTGGAACGCGGTGATGTCGCCGTGGCGAATCGCGGTGACCGCGGTGACAGTCTCAATCAAAAATGTTGATAAGAAATCGCTGTGGATCGCGGTGATTTTAGCGAGTCATAATTCCACATTGAGCTTTTTAAAAAATATTTTACGTTTTATTTCAGGTACGACCAAGAACATGGTTTTCGGAAAATACGGAACATTATGACAAAACGGGAAAATGAAAATATGCGTCAGTCAAATCACAAAGACCTCATCAAATTCGTTGTCCGATTCTATGACAAATCTTTGCATTTTTAATATGACTATCAAAACAATTGATTAACATGTCGGTAAAAAACGTGATTTTATAACAATGATTGACATAACCAACACCTTTGTTCTCTGTAACAGTTCGAAAGGCGGAGCTATGCACGTGCTCTTTCATAATAGGACGATTGCCACTGCGTAACAAACACGCGATTGGTTAAGCATGTCGCTTCTCTAAACAAAAGAAGCCAATGTTATCGCCGAGAAAGGTGTTATTTTATGGTTTCTTGTCGGCTTTACTTTGAAGACGTCAAACTGTCAATTCACGCAGATTGCGAATTTTCGCGAGACTTGTATTAATGCCCTTGACTCTTTGTTTACGATTTCACAACACAACTGCGAACATGGAACTTCGGAATAAATTATCAAAATAAAAAAGAGATCAAAATAAAAAAGATTAAAGTTGCAAACTGTGATTATATTAATTGGTAAGTATCGGTTAATACACTACGTCTAGCGTGATTTCTGCCTTCTGCGACGCACCACCGTGATTCAGTCCAGCGTGACACACTACTATAGTCACCGCGATACACCATGGAACACTGTGGAACGCGGTGATGTCGCCGTGGCGAATCGCGGTGACCGCGGTGACAGTCTTAATAAAAAATGTTGATAAGAAATCGCCGTGGATCGCGGTGATTTTAGCAAGTCATAATTTCACATTGAGCTTTTTAAAAAATATTTTACATTTTATTTCAGGTACGACCAAGAACATGGTTTTCGGAAAATACGGAACATTATGACAAAACGGGAAAATGAAAATATGCGTCAGTCAAATCACAAAGACCTCATCAAATTCGTTGTCCGATTCTATGACAAATCTTTGCATTTTTAATATGACTATCAAAACAATTGATTAACATGTCGGTAAAAAACGTGATTTTATAACAATGATTGACATAACCAACACCTTTGTTCTCTGTAAAAGTTCGAAAGGCGGAGCTATGCACGTGCTCTTTCATAATAGGACGATTGCCACTGAGTAACAAACACGCGATTGGTTAAGCATGTCGCTTCTCTAAACAAAAGAAGCCAATTTTATCGCCGAGAAAGGTGTTATTTTATGGTTTCTTGTCGGCTTTACTTTGAAGACGTCAAACTGTCAATTCACGCAGATTGCGAATTTTCGCGAGACTTGTATTAATGCCCTTGACTCTTTGTTTACGATTTCACAACACAACTGCGAACATGGAACTTTGGAATAAATTATCAAAATAAAACAGAGATCAAAATAAAAAAGATTAAAGTTGCAAACTGTGATTATATTAATTGGTAAGTATCGGTTAATAGAAGACGATTTGTACTTTGCGAATAGTATACGGTCTGAAATATCGAACTGTACTTGTTCATTCACATGTACCTGTATTTCACCGCGACCCACCGCGACCGCAGTGGTCCACCGTGAGATTGATTTCCCGATAACGCCCGCGGTGCTCACCCACTATCACCGCGATTCTATCGCGATGGAACCACCTTTTAATCGCGGTGATTTTCCACGCTGACGAAAAATTGTCCACGGTGGGTCTGTGTTTTAGGCAGAAATCACGCTAGACGTAGTGTAGAAGACGATTTGTACTTTGCGAATAGTATACGGTCTGAAATATCGAACTGTACTTGTTCATTCACATGTACCTGTATTTCACCGCGACCCACCGCGACCGCAGTGGTCCACCGTGAGATTGATTTCCCGATAACGCCCGCGGTGCTCACCCACTATCACCGCGATTCTATCGCGATGGAACCACCTTTTAATCGCGGTGATTTTCCACGCTGACGAAAAATTGTCCACGGTGGGTCTGTGTTTTAGGCAGATATCACGCTAGACGTAGTGTATCTATGTATTAAGTCTAATAAGAACAACTTAATGAGTTCTCAAGTTATTTAGCGGAAACCGTTTTTCTTTAAATAATTACAGTGACCTTGACCTTGAAACCACTATTCCCATATGCAATCCCAAGTGAGGTCTCGAAATAAGGTATCTATGTATGAAGTTTCATTAAAATATCTCAATGCGTTCTCAAGTTATTGTGCGAAAAACTGTTTTTCTACTTTTAGTAACAGTGATCTTGACCTCACACACCCCAAATGCAATCCAATATGAAGTTTCATTAAAATATCTCAATGCGCTCTCGAGTTTGAGAGCGGAAACGAAAACGCCAGCCCGCCCTCCCGCCAAATGACATACACGAAACTAATAACCACAATTTTTCTTTTAACATTGTGGTTAATGAAAGCTCTCAGCATTGCGGTATCAGTGGACAAGAATTTGAAGTCATTTTGCTATTTAAGTCTGTATAAACCATGTGACTCCAGGGCGCAGCCACTTTTTACCGCAGGGGCATAATTTGAACAATCTTGAGGACCACTATACCATGATATATACCAAATATGAAACCTCTGGTCCATGTGCTTTTAGAGAAGGTCTGTAAAGACATTTTGCTATTTAAGTCTATTTAAACGATATGACCCCTGGCGCATTGCCAGTGTTGATCCAAGAGGTATAATTTGAACGAACATTGTAGAGCACCTATAGCGCTTCATGGATAATTTGCCAGCTTGTTTTATGCTTTTATAATACGAAGAGTTTGGAAAATATCTGTTATACATTATTATTTCAGAGTCTGAAGGACTCGATATCACTACGTGCACATGCTAACTGGTATTTTTTTGCCACGAGTTTATATCTCTTGATAACTACACGCGCTTGCTCTACCAATTAAGCAGTTTGACGATGTCGAACAGCAAAAAGAAAACAGATAAGGATGATCTCCTATCTCTGTTTCATTCTACTGACAAGCAATTTTCGGGGTTTGAGCAAGACAAAATAAATTTCCCGTCGAGGGCCCCTAAGAAATTAGCCTCTACTGTTACTAAAATTAACAAACGAAACAAAAGCATTCCAAACGCTACAACTTCCGGTAAAAACAAAAAATATCAGAAAAGAAATCCGCAGAAAGCAGGAGCGTTGACTCTGGTAATTTTATTGACTTAGATAACTTAAATGAAGATTCTGTTCGAAAACTGAGACATGTTTTAGGATTGTCTAATCCTGTTCAGCCGAATATGACGGTTCAGTTGGAAACCACATTCAGTAGTGAAGACGAAAAGATTCGGATGAAAATTGTTCGGATATGGCGAATAATATTGGCAATTTCTTGTTTGATGAGAATCAAAGGGCAGTCGAAAATGATGATTCAGTTAATGATTTTGCATGGGAATTGCCGAAATTAAAGGCTACCGACAAAGGCAAACCTATAAGCGAATCTTTGGCCATGTTGATAAACACGGCCTGTACAGAAACAGTGCCAAGTTAACAACATCATTGATAAATCCAAAGTGCCTGCAAACTGTGAGTTTATGTCTGCACCTCGAATGAGGAAATTAGGGGCAATCTAATGATATTGAGATGTATTCAAACCACTGATATAAGTCTGAGAGTCTGAGAGACAAACAGGGTCTTGTTACAGCTGGCATGATTCGCATTTTGTCTATGGCTTAGCTTGCTCAACCATATATTTCAAAACTTCCACAGTTGAAAGAAATGGTATCTGATTTGCTGACTGTCCTAGGCCAAGTCCAATTTCACATTAGCATAAGACGACAATACCTTTTGAGGCCGTCTCTTAAAACAAAATATTCGGGAATATGCAATATAAGCACTCCTATCACTTCATACCTTTTAGGTGATGATATTTCAAAAGAGTTAAAAAAGTGTGAAACCACTGTACAAGTTGGCAAATTCTTTTCTCCAAACAGATACCCAGAACATGGTAGTAGCTATGGCCCAATGAGAGTATCTCGTGGCAGAGGCACATATACGGCTAGACCCTACAATTGCTACGGCAATACCACCACGTATGGAAGGCAAGCAACAATGACCAGACAGCAGTATGGCCAGTTTGGACATGTACACAACTTTGCCAACAAGCCGACAAAGAAGTCTCCTTCGTGTACCGCTACAACAGCCCCAAACTAGAGGCTCATGATTTCAATGTAAAGTTAAGCAATTCTGAGAGATTAAAATATTGCTTTGACGAGTGGGTAAAAATAACCTCAGACCCATGGATCTTACAAACTATTCAATGCTATCATATCAATTTTGAAACAACTCCAGTGCAATTGAAATTACCTGGACAAATACAGTTAAATGAAAGTGAAAAAATTCTTGTCAATCAAGAAATTAATAGCATGTTACAGGAACAAGCAATTGAGTATTCAGACCATGAAGATGGAGAATTTATTTCAAATCTATTTTTGGTTCCAAAACCAAATGGCACGTTTAGGCCAGTAATTAATCTAAAACAGTTGAATGAATTTGTATGTTATGAAAAATTTAAACAAGAAACATTTACTTATGTCCTTGAATTAATACAACCAAATGACTGGTTTATTTCACTGGATTTACGCTCAGCCTATTGGTCGATTCCTATAAGTAAAGACTGTACAAAGTTTCTCAAATTCAAATGGAGAGACCGTTATTTAAATTTGTAAGTCTTCCCTTTGGCCTTTCTTCGGACAAATTTGTGTTCACAAAATCCAAAACCAGTATATGCTTCCTTTCGTAGCATGGTCATCAAATATTATATTGATGATTCAATTGGCATAAATGCTGATGAACAGATGTGTGCAAAAGATGCTAGAACCATGACTGAGCTATTGGAATAATTAGGTTTTGTTATTAACAATGAGAAATCGATAATAATTCCTGTTTTGGTTTTATACTATATTCAATGAGATTTATGGTATTTTTTAGGGATGTCAACAAATAATGGAATATTCGAGTACTTGACCAAATATTCAAATATTAAATGAGTATGGCAAAAGAAAAATTAAATAAAAAAATCTCCGTAATAAACTAGTTTAATTCTATAATCCGCAATCATTATGTTTTCACAGTTACCTGATTTGACTCGTTGACATGTTATTTAACACCATTGATACCCGTATGTGTAGTGGGAGATAACATATTAAGCAAACTGTGACAATCGAGTCGTAAACGGACCCTAAGAAGAGACCAATATTTGCGCAGTTTGTACTTAACATTATTTGGGTGCTAAACTTAAGCTAATGGGAGACCAATGTTCTCACACTGACGCTAATTGGAGACAAATGTTTGAACAATGTATGGTGCATTATGCGGTTTAGGTGTTACTATTAATTTAATTTCATACCTTTAATTAGCGGTGCATTAACAACAACGTTTTTCATGTCGACTTTAAAGCAAATTACTTTGTGTATTGGGTGTCTGTTTTGCAACGTTTGAAGTGTATAGATCTGTTTTACTATTAATAAATGTACGACAAAGTAAATGATTCGAAATAAAATCTAAGAACTGTTTTCTATGTAGTTTTATTATGACATCAAAGAATGGGATGATGATGATGATTGATGATGACGATGATGATGATAATGATGATGGAAACATTCGTATGAAATTCATAGAGTCGCCAACGATAAGAACGGTTTTTAACAAGACGTTAATTTGTTTACCTATTATACATCCCGGATAAATAAACACAAAGACTCAGACATTTAAAAAAAGGAACGAATATTCAAATATTATTCGAATATTGAATAGCGTTTTGGTAATTGTTGCCATCCCTTGTATTTTTGCCAGATTAAAAAGTAGAGAAAATTAAGCAATCAGCATCTAGACTACTTTAGAGAAAATTAGGCAATCTGCATCTAGATTACTATCAAAAAGCAAAGTAGCTGTCAGGGAACTGGCATCCTTTATTGCTTTACTGATAAATGCATTTTTTGCAATATTAGAAGCTCCAATGCATTATAGGAGTTTAGAAAGACAACAAGTACAGGCCTTGAATATAAATCCAGATTTTGACTCTATGGTCACGTTAAATCCTGTTTCTCGTAACTACAAGGCAAAAGCCTATTTCTTTGTGGATTCAGTCAGACGTATCCCATCAAGGATATGGGTCATATGATGTACCAGAAAGGAAAAGGTCAGGCGTCAGGTGGTCATTGCAGGTGGTCAGGCAACAGGTGGTCATTGCAAGAAACAAATAATCATATTAATGTGTTCGAATTACTTGCAATTTTCTTTGCCTTGAAATCTTGGGCACCAAATAAATGCAATATTCACATTGCTATTCAATCAGATTCCATGATAGCAATTGCATACATTAATAATTTAGGCGGTATGCAATATGTTAAAATGGATTTATTGACATCAGAGATGTGGGAGTGGTGTATTGCAAGGAAATTATTCATAACAGCATTCCATTTACCAGGTGTTGAAAATGTACACGCTGATTTTTCATCCATAAATTTTTCAGACACTACAGAATGGATGTTGAAAAGACAAATTTTTAACAGATTATCAGCACAGTTAATAAAACCAAATGTGGATTTACTTACTTCTAGATTTAACAGTCAGTTACAAAGTTATGTTTCGTGGACACCTAATCCGAATGCAGTTTGTGCGAATGCCTTCAGTTTAGATTGGTCACATTATATTCCATATATATTTTATCCCTTTAGGTTGATGGGAGCAATAATGAATAAAATCCAGGAAGACTGTGTTGACGAGGCCTTAATTGTATGTCCTTTGTATGTCCTTTTTGGGCAAACCAGACATGGTTTCCAATGCTATTACATTGCATGATTTGTTTACCTTTCAGGATTCCAAGACACAAGGTTCTGTTGAGTGTTTCATCCGATGGGAAAAAATTTACAACTGATTGGCGTGATTGTATCAGGAAAGAGCTAACAAGACATGTCTTTAAAAAAGACAATCGGCTTTGAAATTAATATTGAGATGTCATTTAAAGATTACTTAAACAGACGGCAAAGATGATCGGTTACGTGACTTCTCAGATCCCAGATATTTTGGTCCCCACCAATATTAGGGGACTTACTGGACCCCAGATTTTTCTGACACTATTAGAAAACTTCTCGGACCCAAAAGTTAATTTGAGGTAAATTAATAAATTTAAAAATTAAATAGAATTATAATTAATATCTATGCCATGAATAAACCAATCATACAACTCCATGTTTCCACCAGTGATATATGAATAACCAAAATAATTTAGGTTAACATAATTGTTATCTGAATTTGTCAAGCCAATTTAACAAATTAACAATTTAAGAAAATAATTTTGGGAAAATTATTATGTATCAGATGAGTCTATATAGTTATTTATAGTACCGGTAATATACCATTCATGCTAGTAATCTAATATAATAACGATTTGAAGTCAAATAAGCATGTACCCTGTGTATACCAATAAAAAGCAATAGTCAGGGAACATTCAGCGATTTTTGAAATGTTACGACTTTATTTTTGGATAATGCAAACATAAAAATTCATTAGAATATGACGATTTTAAATTATATCAGTAGAAATATGATATATCAAGGGTTCCTGTGTATAATTAGTATTGCCAATTGTGTATTCATGCATATTCCGAATCTTCTTTCAGAACATTTTATCTATAGAAAATGTAGCATCTTTTTACAGATTAAATAACAGCTACTGGAGAAGTTGATAGAAAGATGCAATTATAAATAATCTTTAATAAATCGTAACCACAATTTTAAATCAAATTAACAGTAAGTTTATAATATAAATTCCACATTTATTGAAATTTTTAGTTTATTATTCTCTGAACGCTATTATTTATGCATGTTCGAGTATATGAACACAGTTATACAGCCGTTGCTAGCTACGCGCGCTATTTTTAGAATGCCACTACTTTTTGTCAAATGCGATGAACTCGCTAGAATCAATGGCTACATGGAACGGCAACTCTGTGAGTGAGATTTATGCATGGAACATTGCACAATTGCTATTTATAGAGCGTAACGCTTATATAAATGTAGGCTAAACAAAATAGTTATTTCATTACGGGAATGAATATATCATTCTGGTTGTGGCATACAATGAGAGAATACGTTCATAATTAGCCTCAATTCTAGAGTATACGCGAGGATATGTTTATAACTTCATTTTAACCGCTTATGTAAACAATTATGTTAATTTTTATTCCCCAAAAGTATGCAACAGTTATTGGTATACGTATTGTTTGATGAAAGAAACAGTATTCCAATGCATGGAGGAAGTGGAGTTTGTGGTGTAGTAATAAACAGAGTTGTCCCGTTCATCCAACTGAAAAAGTGATTGTGTCTTATCTGTTGTATTTACAAAACATGACCAAATCTTACAGGGTTATTTACACACATAAAGCTGTTATATTAGAAACATTAAAGTTGATTGATTCTAAATATAATACAACACTTGTGCTTATAAACAGATTTATGAAAGACTTGTGTAATGCTTATCCGCCAAAGCCTAGATGCCAGACTACTTGGGATGTGAGCAAAGTGTTGGATTTAGTATCAACATGGATGCCATTAAAGACGTTTGCAACAAAAGAAAATAATTGGGTCAATTTCTCCTTTTGCTTCATTTTTTCTTTACTGTATATAGGTTACAATATACTAATTTCATCACTAATGTCCATTTAAAATAAGTATTTTTACTCGTACAAGTTCATAAAGCATACATAATAATTAAAAACACATTATGCAATGCATTTCCAAACTTTTTTAGTTCAGACATGATCCATTAATTATCTGCATGTCTGTGCAAAATTTTAAGAAATTCTGTCATTCGGAACAAAATATGCATTTGTTTCAGACAGCATTATTAGTTCCCATTTGACACACTTAAATGTCAAGTCAAATTCATTATTTAAGAAGTAAATTTAGCTAAAACGTTTTTATTATCAACATACTCATGTATATTGCCAAACAAAGCATGTACAAACATATCAGTTGAAAGAACCATAACCTTATTTGAAAAATAACTATCCAATATACTTAAAACATTGATAAAAATCCAAATTGAAAAAGGGGCTTCGACAGGTACCGTATTCAAAACCCAATATTTCCGGAACAAGGCCAATGACCCTTATTTTTTAAGACTGTTTTAGTTTCAGTAAACAATGACGCATGTATGTGGGATCTTTTAACAAAATCTGTCACTTAGAACAAAACATATTCGTATATTTGATAAATTATTGATGTTTTCACAGGTAAATTTAATGCAAAATTCACCTCATTGTCAATTACAAGTCATTTGTTAAATGATAACTGTAGATAAAGCGCGTCTTATCATTAAACTGCCCTTGTATATTACCAAACGAAACATTTAAAAAAAAAATGCATTTAAAAATCTCCATCTTTGTTTGAATATAAACGCTTTATATTATTCAACATTCTAAGTAACACAAACTGAAAAAAGGCTTCGACAGGTACACTACGTCTAGCGTGATTTCTGCCTTCTGCGACGCACCACTGTGATTCAGCCCAGCGTGACACACTACTATAGTCACCGCGATACACCGTGGAACACTGTGGAACGCGGTGATGTCGCCGTGGCGAATCGCGGTGACCGCGGTGACAGTCTCAATCAAAAATGTTGATAAGAAATCGCCGTGGATCGCGGTGATTTTAGCGAGTCATAATTTCACATTGAGCTTTTTAAAAAATATTTTACGTTTTATTTCAGGTACGACCAAGAACATGGTTTTCGGAAAATACGGAACATTATGACAAAACGGGAAAATGAAAATATGCGTCAGTCAAATCACAAAGACCTCATCAAATTCGTTGTCCGATTCTATGACAAATCTTTGCATTTTTAATATGACTATCAAAACAATTGATTAACATGTCGGTAAAAAACGTGATTTTATAACAATGATTGACATAACCAACACCTTTGTTCTCTGTAAAAGTTCGAAAGGCGGAGCTATGCACGTGCTCTTTCATAATAGGACGATTGCCACTGAGTAACAAACACGCGATTGGTTAAGCATGTCGCTTCTCTAAACAAAAGAAGCCAATTTTATCGCCGAGAAAGGTGTTATTTTATGGTTTCTTGTCGGCTTTACTTTGAAGACGTCAAACTGTCAATTCACGCAGATTGCGAATTTTCGCGAGACTTGTATTAATGCCCTTGACTCTTTGTTTACGATTTCACAACACAACTGCGAACATGGAACTTTGGAATAAATTATCAAAATAAAACAGAGATCAAAATAAAAAAGATTAAAGTTGCAAACTGTGATTATATTAATTGGTAAGTATCGGTTAATAGAAGACGATTTGTACTTTGCGAATAGTATACGGTCTGAAATATCGAACTGTACTTGTTCATTCACATGTACCTGTATTTCACCGCGACCCACCGCGACCGCAGTGGTCCACCGTGAGATTGATTTCCCGATAACGCCCGCGGTGCTCACCCACTATCACCGCGATTCTATCGCGATGGAACCACCTTTTAATCGTGGTGATTTTCCACGCTGACGAAAAATTGTCCACGGTGGGTCTGTGTTTTAGGCAGAAATCACGCTAGACGTAGTGTACCGTATTCAAAATTTAATATTTCCGGAAAAGGCCGGTGACCCCTATTTTTTAAGACTGTTTTAGTTTTAGGATACACTGATACGTGTTTGAGCCAAGTTTTAAGAAAATATGTCGTTGGAAAGAAATTGAAGGAAATTGTTGCGAATGTCTTTAAAAGACATATCATTGAAAATGTTAACTTATAAGTTATTGGTATAGGTAACTTTATCTGCAGATTGTAGTGTACAAACATTGAAATCTCTTTGTGTGGATCAGTGTGTTTATGTAAATAATGGTGTGACTTTCAATTGTGGTGATAAATTGAAGACTTCTAAACCTGGGGAAAACAAGAGATGTCTGTAAAACATGTATGCCCCCCAACTTGCAGACAAGTTGTGAATATGTGCAATTGTTAAGAATTTTTTTTAATATGCAATCCCAAGCGAGGTCTCGATATATGGTATCTATGTATGAAGTTTCATTAACATATCTCGAGACGTTCTCAAGTTATTAAGACGAAACCGGTTTTCTATTTTTAGTAATGGTGACCTTGACCCCACCCACCCCATATGAAATCCCAAGAGAGGTCTCGATATAAGGTTTCTATGTATGTAGTTCTATTAAAATATCTCGATGCGTTCGCAAGTTATTCAGCTGAAACTGTTTTTCTATTTTTAGCAACGGTGACCTTGACCCCACCCACCCCATATGCAATCCCAAGCGAGGTATCGATATAAGGTATATATGTTGAAGTTTTATTAAAATATCTTAATAAGTTCTCAAGTTATTGTGCTGAAACTGTGTTTTCTATTTATAATAACAGTGAAATTGACCTTGACCCCACCCATTTTGATGCATTCTCAAGTCATTGAGCGGAGACCGTTTTTCTATTTTAAGTAATGGTGACCTTGACCCCACCCACCCCATATGCGATCCCAAGCGATGTCTCAATATGAGGTATCTATGTATGTAGTTTCTCTAACATATCTTGATGAGTTCTCAAGTTATTGAGCGGATACTGATTTTCTATTTTTAGTAATGGTGACTTTGACCTTGACCCCACCCACCCCATATGCAATCCAAAGCGAGGTCTCGGTGTAAGGTATCTATTAATACAGTTTCATAAAATATCTCAATGCGTTCTCAAGTAATTGAGCAGAAACCATTTTTCTATTTTTAGTAACGGTCACCTTGACCTTGAACCCATCCTCCACATATGCAATCCCAAGCGAGGTCTTTTTTATATCAGGTATCTATGTATGAAGTTTCATTAAAATATCTCGATGCGTTCTTAAGTTATCAAGCGGAAACTGTTTTTCTATTTTTATTAATGGTGACCTTGACCTTGACCCCACCCTCCCATATGCAATCCCAAGCAAGGTATTGATGTAAGGTATCTATGTATAAAGTTTCATGAAAATATCTCAATGCGTTCTTAAGTTATTGAGGGGAAACCGTTTTTCTATTTTTACTAATGGTGACCTTAACCATGACCCCACCCACCCCATATGCAAACCCAAGCGAGGTGTTAATGTAAAGTATCTATGTACACTGTCACTCCATTATAGCGCGATTGGCGGGGTCCACGTGATATATACGGATCGCGATATAACTTGCTAGGCCATTCAGTACATATACATGTATACACTGGCCTGTTTTTTCCACCATCTCAAACATAAATGTAATTAAGTAAATAACTCACCCTTTTCAATGTAGTTAACATCCATTATCTATTAAATCGATATGTAAAATATTCCATTTGTATATGAAAATATAATATTATTCCTTTAATTCCAATGAATAAATTTCAAATTGCGTACAAAAATATAAAGTCCAAAACGCCTATCCGAATTTCACTATTCACGTGAAGTAACCATAAATTCTATTAACAATTACAACACACATGTATCTCGTGTAACTCTTTGTTCTGTTAGAAAAAGCCACATAAAAACTTTGTAGCACAGAGAACATTGAGATCTTTACGTTTGTATAAAAGTTTCGTAGCACACAGCAACAAAATTAGGTGTTTATATCGCAAACGATATGCGGTTAGCATTTGTCGTGAAACAAAAAAGAAACAGAAAAGCCGTATTAATTACATCATTGTCATTCAGATAGCTCAGTATTGATTTATGACATCAGTTACTGTATGCACTCTCCACGTGGACTGCATGTAATTCGGGTGCTAAATAGAGCGACAGCAGTGCAAGGACGTTGTCATGGGTAGAACGTGCGCTGTAAGCTGATTACGTCGAAGTGTTACATTTGATTTAACACCCTGAATGTGCACCCTGATACTGGAGTTGATGATGAAGGTATAATCCAAGTTTCAAGTGAATAGCTTTTGTAGTATTGATGTTACAAAACTTTTGGATATAAACTTTAATCGGAGAATATATGTGAAAAAGGGGCATAACTCTGTCAAAATACAAAACAGAGTGACAGTGAATGTTGCCCTTGATACAAGAGTTGATGACAAAGGGTAGTTCCAAGTTTAAAGTGAATAACTTATGTCGTTTTGAAGTTACAAGACTTTTGAATAAAAAATTTAACCAAATTCAGACGTGGATGCGAATGCCGACGCCAGGGATAGTAGGAAAGCTCACCTATTCTTCGACTAGTCAAGCTTAAAACTGTTACAGAATAGTATAAAAGTATAGAAAATGTGACACATGATCTTAACCATGACGCAGTTGAGCGAAATACATTTGACTCATTTTAAACTATCAATTTATTTTCTGGTAAAAGAACTGGAATATATGACGCACATATATATCAACTGTTCCATGATTATATGATTTATTATAGAAACAACTTATTTATTAATAAAAACAAACGGCATTGTTCAGCGTTTAGCCGTTTTCGTTGCAAATAATCTGTTGCCTGTTCGTACAGAAGCCGAAGAACGCATGTTTGTTCGTATAGAATCTGTTTTGCTTATCCACCGAGAAGTTATTGTTCAGAAAACAAAAGTTGGTGCTGCTGTCAAGTCTGTAAGCTAACATGCCCAACGACATACCAGTACTCCAATCTAATAACCACAAATTTTCATTCGGTTAAAAATGGCTATCTTAGAAACTTGTTATAACTTCATCTGTAAAGTAATTAAATGATAATGCAAAATTTGGAAGACTTGATGCCATAACTATCACAATTTGACTTTTTGATTTTTTTCAATCCACTGAAGTCTAACAAATTACCTGCTTATGTGCAATTTTCAACACATTTCCAGATGCAAAAAACAACAACAATTAATTAAAATGCAATATCTTACCATTGCCCTCTATAACCACACAAAGTTTCATGAACCTATCTTTTGTATTTATTGAGTTATCGCAGGACCCAGATTTGACCAAAATCGGACAAAAATTGACTAAGATAGAGGCAATTTCGTAAACTATTCCAGCTATTTTTCATCAAACCAAGTCAGTGCATAATCTACTAGTAAGTTATAATTTGTAACAAAACAATGTTTTATAACAAAGTATATTATAAACATGAACTACAGCTATTCTACAAAAATAATTCCCCTTTTTGTTACAAAATTCCCTATCCAAAGGTGAAACAAGAAATGTCTTTTAAAAAGACAATAGTCGTTGAAATTAAAATTGAGATGTCATTTAAAGATTACCTAAACAGACAGCCCAGATGATTGGTTACGTGACTTCTCAGACCCTAGATTGTTTGGTCCCCACCAATATTAGGAGACTTATTGGACCCCAGATTTTTCGGACACTATAAGAAAACTTCTCAGACCCAAAAGTTTATTTGAGATAAATGTATTAATTTAAAAATAAAATAGAATTATTATTGACATCTATGCTGTGACTAAACCAATCATGCAGCTCCATGTTTCCACCAGTGATGTATGCATAGCCAAAATAATTTAGGTTAACATAATTGTAATCTGAATTTGTCAAGCCAATTTAACAAATTAACAATGTTAGAGCATACTTTCGGGAATGAATTAAAATTATAATGTATCAGACGAGTCTATATAGTTATTTAAAGTACCGGTAATATACCATTCATGTTAGTTATCTAATATAATAACGGTCTGAAGTCAAATAAGCATTTATACTGTGTATCCCAATAAAAAGCAATAGTCAGGGAACATTCAGCGATTTTTGAAATGTTAAGACTTTATTTTTGATAACGCGACCATACAAATTCATTAGACTATGACGTTTTTAAATTATATCAGTAGAAATATGATATACAGTAGATTTGGCTTAATTGAATAGTCCAATTGTCATGTCCGAATATTCAAATATCAGGAGTATTCGTATATAAGGAATCAGTCACATTTTCAATCATTTTAATTAATCACATATTTTATGGTCTTATTTAACCCATTTTGATGATATATTGCCTTGTTGCAAAACAAAGTGTTTCATACTTTAGAATGCTAATAAACATGCAGAAAAGCGTTCATAGTTGTTTGTTATTCATTATACGGTGCATCTGAAAAAGAATTCACTTGTGATAATCACTTACAGGCTATGTAGCGTTCTAGAGTGCATATACGCTGTATGACGTGTATTTGGGCTTTGTTCATTACACTACGTCTAGCGTGATTTCTGCCTTCTGCGACGCACCACCGTGATTCAGCCCAGCGTGACACACTACTATAGTCACCGCGATACACCGTGGAACACTGTGGAACGCGGTGATGTCGCCGTGGCGAATCGCGGTGACCACGGTGACAATCTCAATCAAAAATGTTGATAAGAAATCGCCGTGGATCGCGGTGATTTTAGCGAGTCATAATTTCACATTGAGCTTTTTAAAAAATATTTTACATTTTATTTCAGGTACGACCAAGAACATGGTTTTCGGAAAATACGGAACATTATGACAAAACGGGAAAATGAAAATATGCGTCAGTCAAATCACAAAGACCTCATCAAATTCGTTGTCCGATTCTATGACAAATCTTTGCATTTTTAATATGACTATCAAAACAATTGATTAACATGTCGGTAAAAAACGTGATTTTATAACAATGATTGACATAACCAACACCTTTGTTCTCTGTAAAAGTTCGAAAGGCGGAGCTATGCACGTGCTCTTTCATAATAGGACGATTGCCACTGAGTAACAAACACGCGATTGGTTAAGCATGTCGCTTCTCTAAACAAAAGAAGCCAATTTTATCGCCGAGAAAGGTGTTATTTTATGGTTTCTTGTCGGCTTTACTTTGAAGACGTCAAACTGTCAATTCACGCAGATTGCGAATTTTCGCGAGACTTGTATTAATGCCCTTGACTCTTTGTTTACGATTTCACAACACAACTGCGAACATGGAACTTCGGAATAAATTATCAAAATAAAACAGAGATCAAAATAAAAAAGATTAAAGTTGCAAACTGTGATTATATTAATTGGTAAGTATCGGTTAATAGAAGACGATTTGTACTTTGCGAATAGTATACGGTCTGAAATATCGAACTGTACTTGTTCATTCACATGTACCTGTATTTCACCGCGACCCACCGCGACCGCAGTGGTCCACCGTGAGATTGATTTCCCGATAACGCCCGCGGTGCTCACCCACTATCACCGCGATTCTATCGCGATGGAACCACCTTTTAATCGCGGTGATTTTCCACGCTGACGAAAAATTGTCCACGGTGGGTCTGTGTTTTAGGCAGAAATCACGCTAGACGTAGTGTACATGTAACTAAACTTGGTGTTTTACTTTATTAATGTCCTTATTTAGGACAAATAAAATTAACAGCATTTAATAAGCATATTTAACAAAAATAATAACATTTATATAAAACATACAGGAATTATACATACAGGAATTATACAAACAAACAACACTCCGTCATTCTCGTTTTTCAATCAACTTAATTACATGTACATGTAGTTTACAAACAATGCAGACACACGCTGTTTTGTAACCGGAGACTCCAGTGTATGTACTGTACTTGGCCCGCAGATTACACCTATTAGTCATGTGACATTCAACAGACGCTGCATACCTGCGTGGTGTGAAATGATAACAAAGGCGGTCATTGAAGCGTGGCTGTCAAAACTAGCGATATGATAGGTATCCTCGGAGATTATGAGATTATCGAGCAGAGTATACATCTACAACTGATAATTGGCTATTCAATTAACCGGATGAAAACATATTTTCTATCAGATTAGGTGGTGCTTTTACAATGCGAATGAATGCAAATGGTTTGGTGTTTTCAATCTTTATTCAATTAAGCGAAATATTCAATTATCCGATATTCAATTAAGTGGAATCTACTGTATAAGGGGTTGCTGTGTACAATTAGTAATGCAAATTGTGTATTCATGCTACGCGAAAAACAGTTAAACCATTGATTGAATTTGCATTCCCTAGAATAAGAAAATTTGCCAAATTCTATTGGCATTCAATTTTCCCGGTGCATAATTTTCCCAAGAAAATCTGGGTCAAAAGTGATCTTAGACAGCTACACCGAAAAAAACACTGAAATATAACATTTCTAGGCACATTACTAACTTGTGATAAACTGAAAATATTCTGAAACAGAACCTTTCCATCACAGAACCCAGTTTATGCTAAGCCTTGGAAGAATCTTGTGCAAATAATCAATTGTTAGTGCAGTTTACTAAAATGTCCAAGAAGCTGCTTAACCACAGGCCAAGTTAATTGGGTCACATGAGGATAAATAGGTCAGTTGGAGAATGTTATACAATTCCTGACACAACATGTGTATCAGATAGGAGGTCAAATAAGATTAAGTAAACTGTTCTCTGGTTAAACTTTTGGCAGAAGCCAATGGTCTATTGAGGGGTATTTCGAAAACAGGTATCCCAGAGAACTACTTCTTTTCTTTGCAGGCTATTAGTCAGTAAATCGAAACCCAAATGGGTCCTTCTTCAAAACACCAAAATTTCACACTCGTTTTCTTACATTTTAATTATTTAAAATAATTTATGTAATATGAATTATAATGTGTATATCATGTGATTTATTACTATTCCAGTTTGTAGAAAAGTCAATTTATAACAAAATAACTTTAAACTAATGACATCCCTACTTTTAGCTATTCACATGTATGTAACCAAAATATTTACCAGTGTGTCCTGGAATAAGGCCACCAATTGAATGCGCTACATCGGTTATTTTTTACTCGTTGCTAAGTATTTTTTCTTGCTACCAATTCTCATTCTGAATATTTTGACAACAAATTACTGTAATTTACTAATTTTAAACTGTACTATGGACAATAGAGAGCTTTCATTGTATGATCTATTTTGACTCAGTAGGCTACGAACAAAGATCTATAAATAAAGATGTTTATTTATAGATCTTTGGCTAAGAAGCACTAACAATCAGTGCGCTTAACTACTATGCTTTATCGGTTATTTTGGCCATTGCAGATTGACTTGTTAACTGGCATGTATATATTTCCGTTTGCATACGATAATTAGCTGGAACAAAATAATTTTTTGTTACTTACAAATTAGTTTTCATTAAAGGGACCTGTTCACAGTTTGACGAATTGACAATTTTTCAACTTTTTGTCACCGATTCCAAAAATTAAAAGAACACTCAAAACAAGGAAGCAAAATAACACTACGGACCTAGAAATGTAATGTGAAAACCATTTTGTTCATTGAAAGTTGAAATTGATAAAATTATAAAGCATTTGTAACGCAAAACAATGGAATAATAAGTGTTTCTGTTGTTTTCATTGAAATTGTTGACAACACATGGAAAACTTAGATAAAGTAAATAATGCAGTCGCAGCATAGAAGTCGGAATGGTCAAGTAGTTAAATCATAAGCCTTTTAATCCGGAGGTCCCGGGTTCGAACCCCAATTGGACAGACTTTTTTTCTTCTTTTTTTTCATAATACTTTTATTGTTATGATACTTTAGCTTTTTAGTTCCAATGCTTAATCCTATCAAGTAATGACATTTAATGGCACACTTCAAAAATGCAAAATTATGTGAACAAGTCCTTTTAAGATGTTGAATCTATTGAATAAGAAGCAAAATTATAAAGTTTAAAGGTGGGACATTTAACTCCATTCAAAAAAATGTTTCCTTTTAGCAAAAATGTACACATAATTCACATGCTTTTAGTTTCTTTTAGCGCCAAGTCTTTCTACGCTGTCAGCGTTTTGATTTTTCTGTTCCTCCCTGATGTGATTTTCAAGACTCCCGAAAGCTAAAAAAAGTGTCAAACATTCGGTCTGACAACCAGTCAAAACATGCCCGACCAAAATAAAAATTGCCCGACTGAAAATTCATTCATGTATGTATAGTATATACCGTAAAATCTCCATATTTTCTGACACTTAAAAATAATTTAACATTTTCGTGTCCAAAAATTTGGATATTCTAAAATATTCCTAAATTACAGGTGTCCGAAAATGTATAGACACTATGAAAATAATTGCAATTACGTTCCGATTTGTCAAGTGCCTAACGTTTTTTGCCGAATATACACGGATAGTATTGATAATGATTGCTCGTGCTTGTTAAATACCACGCATTCGTGCAACTTGCGATAGGGTGCAATAAAACTGGTGCCTGTTTGTCACACTTATCGTGTTGAGAAGGGGCATAGTACCGTAGATACAAGAATTGTTAACCCATTATTTATGGCACATGGGTCTTTACCCTATAACAATAATGTAACGGTCTACCGCCTCCACTCATTAATCTGCCAGGTTTTATGACCTTCATCCGGTTGTAAAAACACATGTGCGATGTGTCACAGGATTGACGCAAACAGGTTATAATTCTGCTAAAATACCACTGTCATATATGATGCCCGAAAATTTAGATTTATTCATTATGCGTTAAAATCAGGATGATCGAAAATTTATAGTGACAAAAAATAATTATTTTGGCTAAGAGGGTGTCCGAAAATTTTTAGTGTCCGAAAATATAGAGAGTTTACGGTAGTATATATTATACATGTATACACTAGTGTACACAATCTAAAACAGCAAACGTAACTTTCTCACCTTTTTAATTGTTTTTAACACCCATAACATAAAATATACAAATACATTTAATTAATATCAAACTACCATATGACAACGCAAATCCGAAACACATATCAGAATTTTACTATTCACGAGACATACACACATATTCTATTTACATTTTGTATGCACATGTTGTTCATGTAAAACCTGTGGTAAGCTTAAAAAAGCCCACAAAAATTATGCTGACAATCACAATGCATGTCATCCGCATGGAAAGCGTGGACGGTACAGTAATGACCGTTAAACAAAAAAATTTGCAGCGCAAAGAACTGTGAAATCTTCACTTTTGTGCCAAACAATTAGGTGTCTATAAAATCACGAAGGATGTGCAAATTGTATGCCATATTTTTAGTCAGTCTACATCTTTTGTAGACACCATTTATTTTACACCTAAAACGTGAAAGCACTTACGCGGTATCGAAAACGTTGTCGTCGTATAGGTAAGTATTGATCTATCACTTACAGTAACGGTGAACACCCACCACGTGGACGGCGTGCAGCACGTTTTTCATGACCCACAACTCTTTGAAATTAGGCTGTTATTAAAGCAACTGCAGTGAAAGGAAGTTGCGCAATGTAAGCTGGTGACGTCAAACTGTTACACGTTATTGCGCCGGTCGTGTTATTGTCTGATGCATATCACGATTTTAAATGAAAAAGTAGCTATTAGAGCGTGAAAATTCTGACCAAATGGGATTTATTTAGGGCAGTTGGGGTGATAAGATAATCATTAAAGAGCATGAAAACAAATCATTAACAGTTCAACGGCAGATTCGCTATGTGCGCATCACGATATAGCGGAGCTGTATTCCATTGCTCCGATATGTATTTTTTATCCAGTTACATAATAAATTATAGGAAAAAGTCTTTAAAAAGTTGTCAGATGGTCGAACTGATTCATAGTAAATAAATGTCGGACCCACTCAAAATTTGCCGGTCATGTCCTTAGGACCGACGGTTTTCAGGAAGTCTGGTGATTTTCTGGAGTATTGGGAATATTTAATTTGAATATTCAAATATAATTCTAATATTGGCTTGTTGTTTATGTTCATGCCTCATCACCACTACATCATCATCATCATCATCATCATGCTCATCAGTATCATTATCATCATTACCATCATCATCATCATCAAAAACACCAAAATCACAGTATCATAAGCATCAGAGCCTTCATCATCTTAATATTTTAATCATCTTTAAAAATAAGCAGCATCAACAAAAGTTTTAGCAATTAAAACCGAGGTCTTATAGGCTACATTTATGTGAAATTAGTTTGAAATCCAGCCAGTGGTTTAAGACTAGAAGATTTCAATACAGCCATATAAGGAAAACTGCCCCGCCCATTGCAGCCATGTTTTTTAACGAATCAAAATGATTTCCAGGAATTTGGTAGATTTTTGGTAAAGGACCATTCCAGGAACATTCCTGCCAAGTTTGGTTAAAATCCACCAAGCGGTTTCAGAGCAGTTGTTTGAAGTAAAATATTGACGACGTACGATGGACGCCGGAAACAGACTGACCACAATAGCTCATCCATGAGCACTTCATGCTCAGGTGAGCTAAAAACAATTTGCAACCACTTTTTTATTGTTTTCGTTGACAAGGATTATTTGCACCCCATCAAAATAGAAACCGTTTTGACTTGTTTGGTTCCCTACCTTTGCTTCATTATCAACCAGATATTCAGATTTAAAGTGTAAGTACTAAGAATATGGAACCTGTCTTTGTAACCTTTTTGACTCGGAATCAGTATTGAAAGAAAAACATGGTTGAATTGAGAAACAAAATCAATCTGTCTTTCAATGTTGATTTTGCAATTTAAAAATTGTTCGAGGGCAAATTACTCCATTTATTGTTCATTTAATACAGTAATTTGCAACCATTTAGGAAATTGTGAACTAAATTTGACAACTTTTCATCAACCATAAGTGTAATGGACGAAACACAGGCTGATTTTAAAATTGTAAAATATAGACTGAAGACTATTCAAAAAAAAATTAGTCTTGAAGGTGGTAAGTAAAAAACGACTAGATTACAAAATTAGGAATAAAACAACTGTTTGCTTGAAAAATTATCTGAACCACTGAGTTTGTGCTTAAGGTGAGCTCAAAATGGCAACACTTGTAACCTAGCGGACATGATTTTCAAAACAGCAAAACCAATTTACCATTTAAGCCACTTTCGTAGAGAACCACCCATGGACAATTTATGTGAAATTATTTTGAAATCCAACAAGTGGTTTCTTATTTTTTTTGAAGATGTTCAATATTACCAATTAGCCATATAAGGGTAATGGCCCCGCACCACTGGCAGCTTTTTTTTCAAGGAACAGAACCATTTGAGCAACTTTGCTAGAAATCCACCCAAGGAACATTTATGTCAAAATCCACCCAAGGAACATTTATGTCAAAAAACTTCTAACCGTAGTTTCTGACAAAAATATTTTCAAAATGCTCAATATGGCGACATAAGCTACAATGCCACCCACCCCTGATGGTCATGTTTTTCAACAGAGCGTAACCATTTGAGCAACTTTGGTAGAGAACCATCTAAGGAACATTTCTGATAAATTATTTAGAATTCCAACCAATGGTTTCTGACAAGGTTTTCAAAAGTTTTCAATATAGCCATTTAAGGAACAACAATATCGGTAGAACCGATGAATGCTCCCTAATGCCACTTTGACCTCTAATTGTGGCCTTGACATTAAAGCTAAGATTATGATTCATACGAAGACATTTTGTCAAGTTGAGGGTTACATTCGTGTAAAGTCTTTAAATCCATTCAACAAGTTCAAAATCAGGACAAGCAAATGGTCAATTTCGACTTTTGACCTTTAAGTTATGACATTAACCTTTGACCTTCAGATCTAGTTCATATTATGCATAACATGCTGTCTCATTAGGACAAACATTAGTACCATTTAATTGAAAAATAGCTCAATCTATGACCCAAGTTATAGTCTGGACAATAGAAAAGCTTATTTTGACCTTTGACCTCTACGTGACCTTGACCTTTGACATATGGACCTAGTCTCTATGCACTTCATGTTGTCTCATTGATACTGGTAACCTACAGTGCCAGGTAGTTTATAAAATCCATGGCAGTGTGAATTTTGCCCTATAACCTCTAGGTGTGGCTTTGACCTTTGACCTAGGGACCTGATTCATGATTCATCCACCTAAAAATGTAAGTTAAAATTGGGCATAACTCTGGCAAAACACAAAACTGAGTTATGTGAATTGTTGCATTGATGCTGGAGTTGATGACAATGAATTATCAAAGTTTCAAGTGAATACCTCTTCTTATGTAGTAATTAAGTAATAGGAATTTTGAACAAAATCTTTAACATTTAAGTTCAGATGCACACACTGAAACTTACGCCGGGGCGAGAAGGAAACTCAAAAGCTGACATATTTTTGAATAAAATAAAAATGAGTATCACTTACCTGTGTACACAATCACACTAAGAAGTGTGAATGCAGATATGAATCGCATCAATTCCATGATAACCTGAAATTATAAAACAAGTCGGCTTAAGTGGCACTGGCCGCTTACCTGAGTATCATTAAAGATTTAAAGTTAATCAAAGAATACAGCTATGCATCTCTTACATGCACTTAAAACAGCAAGTCTGATTTACTGATTATTTAGCCAACGTTTGGTTGACCATTAATTGCTCTTTCTTAAATAATGCCAAGTATTAAACTTTACTTTATAGCTGCACCTGAGCATGAGGTGCTCATGGGTGACCTTTTGTGGTCGCTCACTGTCCGTTGTTCATCGTTGTCATTTACTTCAAATGACATCTTCTCTGATACACCTGGGCAGATTTTAGCCAAACTTGGCAAGAATGTTCCTTGTGTGGTCCCTCATCATATTCTTTCAATTCAATTGAATATATAGAAAACTCTGGTTGCCATATAAGGACATTTTTGGTCATATTCCTAATGGCAAAAAAATATTTTTTCTGAATTTGAATACAAAAATTCCTAACCTTACTGAAATTGAAATCGGTTCATTTTTTATGTATTTTTGTCCAAAATGCGACCTTCGTACGACGTATTGGGCTGAATCATATTGAGTACAAACTGCAGTAACCCGGATATTACTAATGCGGAGTACTGTCAGCTATTATCGTTACTTTAATGTCCCAATGTAAAAGATTTTCAAAGTTTTCAATATAGCCCCATATAAGGAAAACTGGCCCGGCCCCTGGACTATTTTCAAATCCAGCCAGTGGTTTCTGACAATAAGATTTTTTAAGTTTTCCCATTTTTAAGCTTTTGGTTGCCATGACAACCAGAGTTTTAAATATATTCTAAGGAATTAAAGGAATTTGTTTAAGGACCATCCCAGGACCATTTCTTCCAAGTTTAGTTAAAATTCGCCCAGTGGTTTCAGAGAAAAAGTTGTTTGAAGTAAAATGTTGAAGATGGACGACAGGACGACGGACACAGACTGATCACAATAGCACACCCTTTAGCACTTTGTTCTCAGGTGAGCTATAAAAATTGCATGTGCAAGCCAATTGTCGAGAACACATGGATATTTTTTCGACAAACCAGGGGCAATAATTCTTGTGTTTCTGGCCCTAACTTGCGTATAATCGACTTCACCTGTAATATTAAGATCATAGACAAATTGTGCAAGATTGATGAAGATTGATGAAAAATTAAGTCTCTATCATGAAATATGTCCTTTTTTTCACAAACAAGGGGCAATAACTCAGGTGCTTGTAACACGATCTTGTCTATTTTTGGCTTCTGCTGAGATCTGATGGTCAGACACAAACAGTGAAAGATTGATAAAGATAAGAGGAAAAATACAGTAAATATATGTTGGGAAAGGCATTTTTGCAATTTTTCCATGAAAAAGGGGCAATAACTCTAGTGTCACTGGTGCCATCAGGCCCAATAACATTCCCGTCTGAGATTTTATGACAATCCCGACCAAGATTTTATGGTCATACACAAACTGTTCAAGTTTGGACAAGATTGGATAAAAAGTGAGATCTCTATTGTTAGAACAAACATATTTGTTGACGACATATTGACGCTTTATGACAGATAACGCAGCAGGTGTCCCCCCCTGTACCAATAGCTCACACCGTGCTCAGGTGAGTTAAAATTGACCCATTCCCAAAACAGCGAAAAATTCACTGATGACAAACTACATAAGTGCTAACCATTGACTGAAACTTCAAAACTTACTTAGATATACATTTATTGATTGAAATTAGTATATTGTAACCTATATACAATAAAGAAAAAATGAATCAAAAGGAGAAATTAACCCAATTATTTTCTTTTTGTTGCAATCGTCTTTAAGCAAATAGCTATCTAGTGTTGGGCTACCACATTTTCAGCTGGGCCCCTAGATTTCAAAAGTAAAGGGCCCAGGTGGAGAGTAATAAAAAACTGTTAATCTGTATACCTGTAGTTGATGTACGATTTCATAGTGTGATTAATAGATTCGGTACGATGATGCCTGGTAATCTTGCGCAGTTAAGCACCAATTATGTGATAAACATCATATTGAACACGAGGGCTCTAGTACGCTCACCTGACCCTTGTAACCCAATTGGAATTTGCATCCTTGAGGTGTGGCTTATTGTTCTCCGAGGGGCATAATTTCAACAATCTTGAACAAACCTCTGGGCCTTACGGTTTCAGGTAAAGATTTTAAAAAGTAATTTTGCTATTTAAGTCTATATAAACCATGTGACCCTCGGGTGCGGCCAGTTTTGACCACATGGGCATTATTTGAACAATCTTTGGAGAGGACCACTATGCGACGTTTCGTACCTAATATATGAAAGCTGTGGGCCTTGCCGTTTGAGAGAACAGTTTTAAAGTCATTTTGCTATATAAGTTTATATAAACCATGTGACCCCTGAGGTGTGGTTAGTTTTGACCTATGGGTCATAATTTGAGCAGTCTTTGTAGAGGACCACTATAGGATGTTACATACCAAATGTGAAACCTCTGGGCCCTGCGGTTTCAGATAAGATTTTTAAAGTTTACAGTTTTTAAATCTATTTTTAGCTCTGGTGACTTACATATGCAGCGGACAGTTAGGATTTTAACAAATTTAAAAGAGGCTCACCCAATCATAATTCCTGTGAAGATTGGTGAAAATCTGCTAAGTGGTTTAGAAGGAAATGTTGTTTCAATAAAAAAATGACGACCGATGAACACACGCACGGACGGACGCAAGGACGACTGACAAACGATCACAAAAGCTCAACATGAGCACTTTGTGCTCAGGCGAGATAAAAATAGTTAAATACCATATCACAGAATGATGGTGTAATTTTCATAAAAAAATGCTAATCACTGATAACAAGAGCGTACCATAAACACTAATTAAAAATACTATAATACTATATCACAGACTGTTGGTGTAATTTATGGATAATAAAAATGTATATGTAATAAATTACATAGTTTACTGCTAACAGAGTATAAACTTGTAGTGACCATTGCTTAAATCTTAATGTCAAACTTATATAATAAGCGTAAAATCCTATAATACGTAAAAGCCATTACCCTATAGTCTATAATCTAAAAATACTATTTTTTATGCAGGACTGTGCCAATTTTGTATTGATATTTGTGTATAAAAATCATATTTAAACAAAGATTTATCTCCATGTTTTATGGTGTACTATGCAATTGTTAATCCCAAAAGGACTGAATTATAGACAATCTTATTGTTTTGATGCTTTTTGTTGTATTTGATTGTTTTGCTATCCGTTATTTTAGCATCCATTACCATTTCGCGGCTAGTGTATTCACTACCCATTATTATTGGATACCTGAATTATCTCACTCGTGTCGAACTGTGAAGTCGTGAATTGAAGAGCAAAAATGAACAATGATAACCAATATTTTAAATAGTTTATTCAAATAATTGTATTTTAATTCATTTATATAATTTTGAAGTTTGAAAAGCACATATTTAAAAATATATATAAATAATTACAGACACGCACTCGTAAGTATCACGTTTCGATTACCAAATGTGGATACAATTTAATGAAGATAACAATTACCAAAATCCCGTTATACAATTAACGTACCTAATCGTAACTTTTGATTAAATACAACTTTTGCTTATGTATGAATTATTATTAAAGCCTTATATTCGGAATTCATCTTTATTGCTATAAAATGCATAAAACTCTGCTTGTAATTAACAAAATCCCTGTTGAATAACGTAACCTCAAAAAAACATTAAATAAATCCAAGCACATACGAAGGTTGTCTGGAAAGTTTGTAGACTGCTCGAATATATTTTGTTTTGGGTTATAAAAAGTAATGGGAACTGCATAAATAAATACAAATATATATATTTGTTTAATTTGCAAAATGTGTTTGTTTATTTGGATTTTTCGCCGTTTTTAACAGTATTTCAGCAAAATATCTTTTTAACACACTATAATTATAAGTTGGAATAAGATGTTAAACATAGAATAAACTGCTTTATTACAGCAATGTTTAATATGCAGTTTTACCATTTGTAATTTAAGAATTTTGCACATTAATTAGTGCAATAGACACCTGCATATATAAATGCATCAGCTAAATTGATTTTACCACAAAACTGTGTACTTGTATGCTTTTAAAAATTTTCACACAAAATTGAACTGTGTCCATGCATACATGAACACAGTTTATAAATACAGTAAAACTGATCAAAGACACAATCAGTTTTAATGAAAAAGTCATGGAAAAATACTATTTATACCAAAAGTATTAACATAATATAACAAACATACATAAACAACATGAAATACATACTCAGTTTTTTGTCAAAAAAGAACAAAAATCATGTCCATTCAATGTTTGATGTCTTTTTCTAACTTCAAATAATACAGTGTTTTTAAAAGTATTAATGGTGAAGATACATACAACATAACTAAAACAGTGCATCACACGAAGTATGGAGCAGTTTGACCTCAATTGCAACGTCATGTGCACATAACGTCACTATTTGTCAAAATATTCTCCGGACACTGAAACATACTTTCAATGACAAACTACCAGTTTTCTATTACAAAATACCCAATGCGTACAGATTTTAAATGACCATTCTTTGCCGTATTTCTTTAATTTTTTTATCTATTTGTAATTAAGAGTTTAAGAGTACAGGTCAGAGTGCAAACTCAGACACATTGCGAAGTTCATAGGGACACCGTCTGGATTAAACAAAACCTGCTTAATCCGTTGGAAAACGAGGAATTTGATAGTCCTGGTGGACAACATTTTCTCCAAATCCATCCATGTCTAATTATTTTTAGATGGAATGAATAAGATCTCGGCGTATGAATGATAGAAATGGAACTATGTAATTGTGAAAAAAATCGCAATGTATTTTTTTTTTCATGTGAATGTTACAAAATTGATTAAACTGACTTTTCATTTACTGTTATTAAACATATTTAATATCAGAAAGTTTTTTTTCTAAAAATATTAAACATTTATCGTGACGTGGCTAGTTAGCAGCAATCAGACTAAGTTTAAAAAGAACATGAGAATAATTTAATTAGCTTACCGGCATCATTTTCAACCGTAAATCGACAAAACTATTTAAACACAAGTCCTAGAACGCCTTGCAGACGAATATCATTAAGTCACAAATAACATGTGTCCGTAGCATTAATTCTGGGATTTACCCAAACCTGTTAACGATGCACTGCTCATTACGAACGTCAAACGCCGTCATTTTCATCACTCGCGAAACACACTCCTCGATCGATATGCTCAAGAGTTTTTTTAATTTGACTTCATAAAACGTGTAGATTTCGCACACGTTTAAAATATACTTTAATGATAATGTTGCATTAAGATTATGCAGATTCGCGTGGAAATAACAAATTATATAAAGTTTAAAAATTGATTTACTACAGATAAATTTTAGAACAATTTGAAGTGCTCCGTACTTGAGTAGTTGTGTTGCAAAGACTATGTAAACAAAGGTAATGTAGCAGTAGAATATGATGAAAATGAACAATACATGTATTATTAGTAATATACGTTTGAGCATTTGTATACAAAGAGAAATTGTTTTAAGATTTTCATATTCATTTTAAAACACCCGTCTGCGAACTTACTGGAAAACCCTCTTATATTCAGTATTATTAGCATTGCTCCCAAAAGTGTGCATACTTTAATTCAATGGCAACTGCAGTCATTTCTGGTTAAGACTGAAATTCCGTGAATGTTGGAACTCTGCTCTGTAATTACCGAAATCATTTAATTAATAAATGTACCTCATCATATCTGTTGACTATATTAAAGTTATGCACATATATATGAATTACACCTTAATGATTTTCACCCAGGATTAATTTTATTCTTTAAAATGCACTTAATATTACTTGAAACTAAAATTAGAAAGAGATTTTGGTAACTACAAACTAAAAACGAAGGGAGAGACCTCACATAACATCCGATCATAACTACCAAAATCCCTTGATATAGCATCTAATCTGGCAAAGTTTTTGGCCTCCAGTAAATTCCTGGATGAAATTATGATGTAATTTTATCTTGAACAATGCAACTTAGCATGACTGAATTCTTTGCAAGTATGAGCCAAAGAACAGCTTGACTTCTGAGAGCACAAATATGCATAAAAAAACATTGACAGATAAATATACCATGTAAGTTATGTTTATTGCAGTTATTTGTGTTTTAAATTTATTCATTGTTAAAAGAATTCAACCCCTCGTGTTGTTAATAAACATTTTATCAGTATTAATTTAATTCAAAACCACACAAATTAAAGAAAACAAACAAGGACATAATAAAATTGTTGTATTTATATCAAAACACGAAAATTAGTGGAAAGGCCTCTGCTTATGAAGTCATCAAAAGTTGCCCACGAACTTACAGGAAGTAGAAAATAATCTAGATCTATGCTGGGTCATGTTTGTTTTCAAGTAAGATTACGGATTACCGAATAAATATTGGTAATTGTGACATATAAAATTGTTAGTTTACATTCAGATTGATTTAATGTGATCTGTTTATATTGAAACAAAAGGGTTTTCATGCGCATGCGCAATGTCGTATGCTTAACACCAACAAACTTGCAGGTGTAGAGGCTAATTAACATAGCTCAAAGTTACACCTAAATAAATGAAAGTTATGCATACATTTCCCTTTAAGTGACTTGTATTGCTTTAATTTGCAATTTATAACTTTAAACCCAAATAAAAAAGTGATTTTGGTAACTGAAAACTGAAAACAAGGGAGAGCACTCACATTAATCCTATCGTTATTACTGAAATCTCTTTATATAATTAACACATGTCAACATAACCCTTAAAAGAATACAACTTATACATAAATTTTACCTTTAAGTGACATTTATAGCTAAAAATGCATTTAATATTATTTTTAACTTACTTTGACATCATCTTTACAACAAACTCCTCTCTCATAAAGTCCACATCCAACGCTTCAGGGATATCAGATCACGCGATAGTGGTGGCAGACTCCGACACAAAGCCATACTACACAAAACAACGCCCCCGTAAATGTTTCTTATTCTCGAAAGCAATATGGGATAAACTGAAGCCAGAGGCCTCATCTATCTCTGAGACCATAAACAATCGAGCCTCAGCTGGCATCTCCATAGATCTACTATGGGAAACATTCAAAGAACAACTCAAAATATCAATCAACAACAACATACCCTCTAGAATAAAGAAATCAAATAACTCTATGCCATGGATTACAAGGAAAGTAAAATGTTTACTAAAAAGGAAAGCCAGAATATACAAAAAAGCTAAAGCATCTAATAACTGGTCCATCTACAGAAACATTTTTAACATGAAGTGAGAAAGGCAGAATGGACTCATGTAAACAACATCATAAATGCAGAGTTAGAGAAAAATAACAGTAAACCTTTTTGGCGATACATTAAAGTGAGTAAAAGAAGACAACATTGGGGTTGCCCCACTTAGAGACAAAGACCAACTCAAATGAGACAGTAGAATTGAAGCTGAAATATTAAACAAACAGTTCCAGTCTGTTTTTCACTAAAGAAGACGACAAGCCTCTCCCAAACCTCCCACCCAGAATTACCTGTACCATCCCCGAACTTAACATAACTGAACAAGGAGTTAAGAAATTATTACATACACTGAACGTACGTGTATCCAAAGCCGGCGGAAATGATGAACAACAAAACAAAGTATTTCAACATTGTGCAGCTAAGCTTTCGCCCGCAGTAACTACTATCTTCTGTCAAATCTGGCCAACTTCCATCCGATTGGAGAAATGCATTCATAACACCTGTCTTTAAGAAGGGCGACCGCCACTCACCTGAAAATTACAATCTCGTCTCACTTACGTGCGTCTTGTCCAAACTCCTGGAACATATTATTTGCCGCCACATCATGTCTCATCTTGAAAAACATAAAGCATTAATGTCTCTAAACCACGGCTTCAGAAAAAGCGGGTATTCCTGTGAAGCTCGTTGTCACTACCCACAATCTTCTCTCTCATTTTGATAACAACACCCAAGTAGTTACCATCATACTGGACTTCGGCAAAGCATTCGACACACTCACAAACAAAAACTCCAACATAAACTACAAACATACAGAATTAAAGGCCACCTTTTAACCTGGACTGGCAACTTCTTAACACAGCGAGAAATGCCCGTAGAAGTTGAGGGTGAACAGTCAACTCCAGTCCATGTGGACTCAGGCATTCCTCAAGGTACGGTCCTACGACCCCTCCTCTTCCTTTGTCATTTGAATGACCTCCGAAATCAAGTCAAGTCTCAAGTTTGACTGTTCGCTGACGATTGCCTTCTGTACCGTGCCATCAAGAACCAAACGATCACATCCAACTTCAAAATGACCTTGATACACTCCAATCATGGGCTACCTGCTGGGGAATGAAATTTAACTCAAAACAAGAACTGTTAGAGGATAGCGCGCTTGACTATTCTAAGTATTTCAGTTGGTACATATTTTGGATAGTGAAGGGGGAATAAATTTGTTAAAATACAATATTTGTAAGTGGAGCCTTGTATAGTTTATACATTTTTGGAACAAAAACTTTTACCACAAAGTCTATGTAAAAAGTCGGCTAACTCTGTCACAAGACAAAACAGAGTTATTGGTAATGTTGCCCCTGATACAAGAGTTGATGAAAAAGGTTAGTTCCAAGTTTCAAGAGAATAACTTATGCAGGTTTGAAGTTACCAAACTTTTGAATATAAACTTTACACAGAAAATCTAAGTGAAAAGGGGGCATTACTCTGTCAAAATACAAAATAGAGTTATGGGTAATGTTGCCCCTGGTACTAGAGTTGATGAAGTGAATAGCTTTTGTAGTATTGAAATTACAAAACTTTTGAATATTAATTTTAACCAGAAAATCAATGTTAAAAGGGGGCATAACTCTGTCAAATACAAAATAGAGTTATGGGGAATATAGCCCTTGATACTGGAGTTGATGAAAAAGGTTAGTTCCAAGTTTCATGTGAATAACTTATGTAGTTTTGAAGCTACAAAACTTTTGATTATAAACTTTAACCAGAAAATCTAATTGAAAAAGGGGCATAAATCTGTCAAAATACAAAACAGAGTTATGGGGAATGTTGCCCCTGACACTAGAGTTGATGACAAAGTTTAGTTCCAAGTTTCAAGTGAATAACTTATGTAGTTTTGAAGTTACAAAACTTTTGAATATAAACTTTAACCAGAAAATGTATGTGAAAAATGGCAGAACTCTGTCAAAGTACAAAACATAGTTAAAATCTATGTGAAAAAGCGGCATAACTCTGTCAAAATACAAAACAAGAGTTATACGCAATGTTGCCCTTAATACCGGAGTTGATAACACAAGGTAGTTACAAGATTCAAATGAATAACTTATATAGTTTTGAAGTTACACAACTTTTGAATATAAACTATAACCAAAACATTTAAGTGAAAAAGGGGCATAACTGTCAAAATACACAACAAAGTTATGGGTAATGTTGCCCCTGATACTATAGTTGATGACAAAGGTTAGTTCCAAGTTTCAAGTGAATAACTTATGTAGTTTTGAAGTTACAAGACTTTTAAATAAAAACTTTAACCAAATTCAGACGTGCAAGTAGACGCCCGGGGTGGTAGGAAAGCTCACCTATTCTTCGAATAGTCGAGCTAAAAATGTTACCTGCTACAAAGACAAAAAGACAAACTAGAGAGAATCCAAAGATCTGCTGCTCGCTTCATAACCAAAGACTACTCTTCTCGTCATGAAGGCTGTGTGACTAACATGCTTGAACTTCCATCCAGCCAGGACCGTCGAAAACAATAATGGCTTACCTCCATGTACCAGGCCTTTTTCTACTGCTCTAAGTAGAGACCAAGGCTAGTCGGACCCGTTCCCATTGCCAAATATGCTTAACTTTTCGCAATTTTGACCCAAAAATTCCCAATTGTAAAAAATCTGTATTTTTGTTCGAAAATGAGTGAAAATACGATTTTTCAATACTTAACAGCCGATTTTTTCACACTGGCTTTACATTTGAATATCCTCTAATTCTATTGTTGACATTGTTTACAAGGGGAGAACACTCTTATTATTAATAAAATGGGTAACACAAAGAAAAATGATTTGTTTGTCCTCTATCATGATGAAATGAAACGTGAATTATGGGCAAATATTTTGTTAGTTACACAAGTGGATGTGTCAGTTAAAGGAAGGATTTAAATATTAGGAAGTAAAGATTTCTTTTTAAGTTATCACATATTTTCGAGACCTACATAGTGTGTAGGCACTACACGATGTTTATTAACACATCATGTAGACAGTAGATCCCACAATTTTATTTTAATGAAGTTGGTCAGATTTGGTGATGCTTTTTTAGAAATATACCGGTACACATATTTATAGGAAATAGACATGCATAATTATGATTACAAACTGTTGGTTGCATAGCTTGCTTAGGTACACAATATCACAATTTTATCACAATTTAGAGTTAAATTAGTGCTGTTAAATTCTTATTTATTGATTTAAAACTGTACATTTGTACTTTATACTTACTATTAAGCAATACAAATTTTTCCCAATTTTGAAAATTTTACGTCGTCCTTTCTCAATTTAACCAAGGTACTTTTTCCCCAAAAGGTCAGAAAAAGGCATGTGTACAAGGTGGTAAAAGGGCATGTACTGGCTATAAACATGCAAGATATCTTATTCCTCAGGGCATTACATGTTCAATTAGGGCTAAAAATTTCCATGACCATATCAGTGTCAATGTTGTTGCAAAATTAGTATGTACAAATCAAAAGTGCTTCAAACCAATCTTTGCAAAATCAGACACCTATTAACATTTCTTTTTTGTCAAAAAAGTCTTAGACCCCGATAACCTAAGTGACTCATCAGTGTATGCTGACAATGTGAACTCATTCAAGAAATTGGTTGCTAGGACGTACCTATACAGATACAGAACTACAATAAAAAGGGATTTCGGGGGATTTCGGTATGCCGTGTCACCCTAATTTTGTGGGTCTTGTTTACGATTTGGGAACATTCGCGTTAATACATTCTGTTATCTCACCACTGATTGGATAAAACACAATTCGAAGTGTGCTCTTTGCAATCAAAGTAATTTTAATACCGATATTTGTTGCTATTATATGCAGGGATCTTGGAAATGCAAAATCAAGCGTATTTGGACGCATATTTTTTCAAAAGGACGCATGTCAAACCATGCCAAGAGTCCTTGGGATGCATGCTTTTTCGCTTACTGCGTATACCCTGTAACTTAAAACATAAATGTTGTGCATGCAGGCTGCAGTAAAATCGGCACTAGTCGTGATAAAATCAATATCGGCCCCAGTACACACTGCAGTTGTCAAAGTCTAGTCCTTTAGCTCCACCCGCAGCAGTCCCTTAGCTCCACCCATACCATTCCAGACAGTTACTGGTAATTTGCATTGGTAAATTACATTGTCACTCATTGCTGTGCTTTAATCCGTAAGTCAATTAGAATGTGCAAAATCGCCGAAATGTGACAAAAGGCGTCCCCAATTGAGAACAATAATTACAACATATTTGACAACTTAAAACAAACAACATTGTCAAAATGCGTGAAAAACAGCTTCAGCTGATTTCATTCATTTCTATTGCCCATCAAATTTCATGAGTAACAACTCTAAAGCTCAGTAAATTGAGTAATGCGGTGATAGAAGTTTTTGTTTTAAAAAAAAATTTATATGAAAATCTGGGGCTGAATTTTGACAGGAATATAAAAGCATCGTTCAATAATCAGATATTAAGGAACTTTATAGTAAATAACATATATGACAAGACATAAATTAACAATACTGGCCGTAATGTAAGTACAAAATTTTGCAATATCACATATTTTCGTCGCCAACTTTATAGATCACAAACATTTGTAAAACACATGCAAACACATAATTCGGTGTTTAATATCACCAATAATTGCTCCTTTCCTCAGTTTTTTGTGTTGTAAAAACCTGTTTCACAATTACACTACTTGACAGTGACTTACGCTTTGGTGCCTGTCTGCTGTACTGTAATTGACGCATCATGACTTTACTAGGCCTACTAATCAGTTGACAAGTTTAGACCATCTGGCATCAATTGCTAATCGCTCAGAATTTACCTGTTTAAAAATTCATTATTGGTACCAAAATATTGTTTTATAAGTAATGATTAAATATTGTGTATTATCATTATAATTACATAACCCAATAATAATAATAATTATTATTATTATCATGCTGATTATTTTATTCATAACTGTCATATATTATATAAATTGTAAAAAATTCCATTCCCTCTTGTGTGTCACATACTTCGTGGGTTCTGATTGGCTGGCCTACTTTGGTTGGGAAAGCGTGTTTACAGCAGCAATTTACTTTTACTTTGTTTGTGCTGGAGCCTGTGCTGACCAAAAAACGAAAATCTGGTGAAAACCAGTGATTTTGAAAATTTCATCATTATAAACAAAGTCATTATCATATTTTTAAAAATTAGCAATATAGACATGACAAAATCAACACACGGTCTTGTTTAATTTTAATTGTGCAGGTATAACTTAATGCTTCATGAATATATTTCTATTGTGTTATTTATTGTTCATAAATGTTAAATTATAAAATTGCACGCAGTGATTTGTGGGTAAGAATGCTTCAAGTTAACAGTTTGAAAATGTCAGTCAGATTTAGGGAAGGGGCATTGTTTATAAAAAAAAATTTACCAAAAATAGCAAAATTTAAGTGACAAATAAACACAAGGGAGATAATAATACATATGCAATTATCTTTGCAAAAATGTTCTAAATGAATGATTTTTTATCTTTGGAAAACAGTTCTAAATGAATATTTGTTTAGAACGAAATTTCATGAACTGAAAGCACATCATCATAGGCGACAATGCCAAAATTAGATTCAACAATAACAACAACAATTTATTTCCAAAATCGTAATTCATAAATAATTTGTGTATTTTCTATCATTAATTGGCTTTTTAAATGACCAAGCCACTTACTGATTGACATTTAATAGGGGTTCCTTTTTCAGATACTGCAAAAATATACAATTCACTTAACAGTTATAGTAATTTGGCCAATGTTTTCGGATGCACAAGCAAAAATTTTATTATTTTAAACAGCCACAAAATCATGCTAACCCACGAAATTAAGGTAATTTGGCATAATTACCGGGATTTCAGTAATTCTACACACCGCCTACTAACCCGGATCAGCTCTATCTATCGATGAAGAATAAAGCATAACTTAATAAAATCCATGACTAAAATCCTCCTACTAGCGATAACAAAGCTTTGTTCATTCAGCCAGTCCATATCTGTCACCATAGTAAACCATACATTTTTATCACATCGCTGAAAATTAACTACGGACATAAAAGTCATTGTTGAGATGGAATTAAAGACATTAAAGTTGAAATGTTTATTTTAGTAATAAAATTTAAAAAATGAGCGTTTTGTTGATCATTTTCACTATTAAATTGCCGATTTTGTTCTGTACTGAACAGAATTTGTGTCGGCCATCTTTGTTTACACGAATGGATCATGTGATTTAAATCTAAATTACTCCTGCCTATTTATAGCTATTAATAGCAATTTAATAGTGAAAATGATCAAGAAAACGCTCATGATTTTCAATTTTATTACTAATATATAAACATTTCAACTTTAATGTCTTTAATTCCATCAAAACAATGACTTTCATGTCCGTAGTTAATTTTCAGCGATGTGATAAAAATGTATGGTTTACTATGGTGACAGATATGGACTGGCTGAATGCACAAAGCTTTGTTATCACTAATATATGATATACATGTATTTTACTGAGCTTTATAAATGTATATAACATCTTTTTCTTGCAGTTTGTAAATGCCAAATGTTGTTGACGCAGTACTAGATACATAGTCTTACCCAGATTCAGTCCAGCATTTAGCTTTAATACTCATTCCATTTTAAATGGTTTGTTGTCTTTTATAAGTTACCATGTAGGTAAGACAATGAAAATGTGCGAAGTATTTAATTAACAAATCATAAAGTGACATGAAAAGATTACTTTGAGCCTGTTTAACTGCCAGAAATTATTGCCAGGTGTATTATTGACAGAATTTACATATTTGACAGAACAAAATGTGGGTGGCTACCTTCTTAAGATACACATAACATTGTTATTTTTCAAGATACAGTAATTTGATTTTTAGTTTAGTTTTTCTGAAAAAAAACACCTTTAAAATGGTATATAATTTTATGGGTTTTTCTAAATTAAAAAAAAGCCTGTGTTATCGCTCTTATTACAAAACTGCCTATTGCATCATGGCGGATAAATTCCAGCAAATGTTTATCAAACTTCTTACCGTGTAAAGTCCAGATTCACATACATGTAACCACAAATTCCTACTTCCTCATACGACACATAATTCAGCAAGCAACAAATTAAAACGGGACTATTTAAATGCGGTCCAGTGTGCCTATTTCGACTGCATGCTAAATGGGCTGAACGTAGTTAGTCTTGATTTTTTTTTGTTAATGTCCAGTTTTGTTGTTACTGTACTGCAGTAGACGTAAAAAGTCGTTAAATAAAATGCACATATTACTAATGTAATTAATATGTACCTTTTTTATAAAAATAACGCATAAATGCAAAATGATTCAATTAATCCAGTCTGACCGGCATTATAGTGACTATAGAAGTAGTGCTTCCCCAATTCAAACTCCTCACAGTGGTCTCCCCTGTCACACTGATGGAAGCAAACTCCTCGCAGCGGTTACCTCCCTTATCGATTAACTCTACCCACTGCCATCACAATTAAAAACCTTCTTGATCTGGAAGGATTTAATACGTGTGTTTGTAACTTTTACTTATTTAATGCAACCCAGTGCAATTTTCTACATAATCGGACTATTTATCATTTGCAGCCAATAATGAAAACAGAAAAAGAAAACAACTAATAAAACCATAAATAATAGCTTCAAGATTTAAATCGATCAACACACCTGGTTTGGAATGAAGGCAGGAATTTGATTAGAGCTATGCTCGGAACCAATGAAATCTCTGCGCGGAGGTTATGCTGGAACACTGCCATTCTATACACAGAGGATGACGTCACACGCCAAACCTCTATAATTTACCGCATTATTTCGCCCCAAACGGCGAAATGTGCTTACGAACGAAGTAATCCCGCGTATGAACGTTGTTTCACTGCTACTAGAATATATTTCTGTTAAATAAAATAACAATAGTTCGTGTTTAACTCTGTTTAGCGTGATTATTATAAAAGCTACTTTCACTTTCGTTTTGTGTGAAAATTAAAGGTTAGATGCCAGTAAATCTAATTTCCAAAGGGTCCCATTGTAAAACGGCGAACTTTCAGATTTCAGATTGTGCAAGCTTGGTGTCTGTTAAAAGATTAATCTTTCCTCTACCGAAAATTGCAATAAAAAGATATGGCATGTTACTTCTAAGAAATTGCGTCTCACCTGAATGCAGACACTGGGGTCCGAGGTTATAAAACTTTCATTAAAATCAGCTAAAAACTCAACTCACAGCTCAGTCAACATGCTAAGCTGAGGTTCTTGCTCAATATGAGGTTATTAAACATTTGGAGATCAAACTCAGTGAAGAAGATTGTTTTTGACCATTATGACCATTATGTTTAATATATTAAAGCGACTATTCGGTCATTCATATTTACGTGGTGTTGCCCTAAGCAGCCCATTTGAGTAAACAGTGGTATATTTTTACTGGCAACTTCTTAACACAGCGAGAAATGCCCGTAGAAGTTGAGGGTGAACAGTCAACTCCAGTCCATGTGGACTCAGGCGTTCCTCAAGGTACGGTCCTGCGACCCCTCCTCTTCCTTTGTCATTTGAATGACCTCCAAAATCAAGACAAGCCTCAAGTTGACTGTTCGCTGACGTTTACCTTCTGTACCGCGCCATCAAGAACCAAAACGATCACATCCAACTCCAAAATGACCTTGATACACTCCAATCATGGGCTACCTGCTGGGGAATGAAATATAACTCAAAACAAGAACTGTCAGAGGATAGCGCGCTCGACTATTCAAAGTATTTCAGTTGGTACATATTTTGGATAGTGAAAGGGACATAAATTTGTTAAAATACAATATTTGTAAATGGAGCCTTGTGTAGTTTATACATTTTTGGAACAATGTATATGTGAATAACTTGTGTAGTTTTAAAGTTACAACACTTTTGATTACAAACTTTAACCAGAAAATCTAATTAAAAAAGGGGCATAAATCTATCAAAATACAAAACAGAGTTATAGGGAATGTTGCCCCTGACACTAGAGTTGATGACAAAGTTTAGTTCCAAGTTTCAAGTGAATAACTTATGTAGTTTTGAAGTTACAAAACTTTTGAATATAAACTGTAACCAGAAAATCTAAGTGAAAAAGGGCACAACTCTGTCAAAATACAAGACATAGTTAAAATATATGTGAAAAAGCGGCATAACTCTGTCAAAATACAAGACAAGAGTTATACGGAATGTTGCCCTTAATACTTCAGTTGATGAGAAATGGTAGTTACTAGTTTCAAATGAATAACTTATATAGTTTTGAAGTTACAAAACTTGAATATAAACTTTAACCAGAAAATCTAAGTGAAAAAGGGGCATAACTCTGTCAAAATACAAAACAAAGTTATGGGGAACCTTGCCCATGACACTGGAGTTGATGAAAAAGGTATATTCCAAGTTTCAAGTGAATAACTTATGTAGTTTTGAAGTTACAAGACTTTTGAATAAAAACTTTAACCAAATCATACGTGGACGTCGACGCCGGGAGTGGTAGGAAAGCTCACCTATTCTTCGAATAGTCGAGCTAAAAATGTTACCTACTAAGCTCTAAGTATTAATCAAGCCACTTCTATTCCATTGGCAGATATTCTACAACAAGTCCAAGTAAATCCGTATCTTGGTATAACATTTTCTGAAGACATGACACAGTCTACTCACATCAATAACATCAGCAAGAAAGCCAACTCTACTCTAGGATTTCTACGTCGCAACCTCAGGCACAACCCAACATCCTGCTGGAAAACAGCATACCTCGCAATTGTACGCTCAAAACTTGAATATTGTGGCCTCAGTTGGGATCCTTATACAAAGACAAAAAGACAAACTAGAGAGAATCCAAAGATCTGCTGCTCGCTTCATAACCAAAGACTACTCTTCTCGTCATGAAGGCTGTGTGACTAACATGAACTCCCATCCAGCCAGGACCGTCGAAAACAATAATGGCTTACCTTAATGTACCAGGCCTTTTGCTACTGCTCTCAAGGGTCCGCTAGTCGGACCCATTCCCATTGCCAAATATGCTTAATTTTTCGCAATTCTGACCCCAAAAATCCCAATTGTAAAAAATCTGTATTTTTGTTCGAAAATGAAAGTGAAAATACGATTTGTCAATACTTTACAGCCGATTTTTTCACACTGGCTTTACATTTGAATATCCTCTAATTCTATCGTTGACATTGTTTACAAGGGAGAACACTCTTATTATTAATAAAATGGGTAACACAAAAAAACGATTTGTTTTTCCTCTATCAGGATGATAGGATCAAGTGGATGTATCAGTTAAAGGAAGGATTTAAATATTAGGAAGTAAAGATTTCTTTTCAAGTTATCACATATTTTCGCGACCTACATAGCGTGTAGGCACTACACAATGTCTATTAACACATCATGTCGACAGTAGATCCCACAATTTTATTTTAATGAAGTTGGTCAGATTTGGTGATGCTTTTTTAGAAATATACCGGTACACATATTTATAGGAAATGAGACATGCATAATTATGATTACAAACTCTTGGTTGCATAGCTTGCTTAGGTACACAATATCAGATTGTGCAAGCTTGGTGTCTGTTAAAAGATTAATCTTTCCTCTTCCGAAAAATGCAATGAAAAGATATGGCATGTTACTTCTAAGAAATTGCGTCTCACCTGAATGCAGACACTGGGGCCCGAGGTTATAAAACTTTCATTAAAATCAGCTATCAGCTAAAAACTCAACTCACAGCTCAGTCAACATGCTCAGCTGAGATTCTTGCTCAATTTGAGGTTATTAAACATTTGGAGATCAAACTCAGTGAAGACGATTGTTTCACCATTATGTTTAATATATTAGAGCGACAATTCGGTCATTCATATTTACGTGGTGTTGCCCTAAGCAGCCCATTTGTGTAAACAGTGGTATTTTTTTTACCGCGATTTATTTTTTCTGTCCTAGTTACTAACCAAACCACGAAAACAGTGCGTATAACCACTGGATAAAGTAAACAAGTTTCTTTAAAAGGGCAATGGTCACAAAAATTAATTTACACTTGAAAATTGCAATAACCATGATGAAATCTGAAATCGACAATTGTGTGACGTATTAGTTGTTATGACGTATTTATATTGCGTCATTTGTGCGATTATTTCCATTTTCATGTGTAGATAAAATGGCTGCAACGGGGTAGACGCAATTATTTTTACAAGAATGTGTATTACAGTGTTGCAAAACGACGTGAATATACTTAAAGTATAGAACTGTGTACGTTAATGATTTGTTCTACGTTGATTTTGTCATCAAACTGTTGATATCATCACTGTTTACATAATTATTTGTCACATTTACATGTTGAGATCGACTCTAAGACAGTCTCAGGATTTCTTGCTAAGCCTGAGTTTGAGCTCAGAGTTAAATTTTTATAATCTCAGATTTCCTGAGTTCAGTCTCAGGCTGAGCTAGGAGCTGAGATTTGAGCTGGGAGATTGATCTTTCGAGGTTTAAAACCTCAGGCCCGATAGAAACAAGGGTTTCGGCCGTTATATTTCGACAAAAGCTACATGCCACAGTAAACTTACCCCAGAAGTTCATCTTTCAAGTTAGCCTCAAAAGAAATGCACAAAAATGTTCCAAACACACATGGATATTGTAAATAACCACAATACGCATGTCTGACAAATGCTTTTCATAAGAGAAGAAAACAACTACTCTAGTAATAGGCAATATTTCGAATCTAAAACGTAGGGAAACGCATTGATTTACTGGTATCTAACCGCCATGCAATGTTAAATCAACCATATGCTAGAAAGTAGCGCATACCCATAATGCTTAGAGCGTGAGTACACAGGTCTGTCAGACCGGTGTAGACACAACGCTGCCGCTACAGGTCACAATATACTAAAAGATTTCCTTAACAAATTCAATGTAAAAGCAATAAATTCAACAAAAAATAAACTCAACATTTTGCGCGTAGAGACCCTCATAACCATACCTTTTCTTAAAGAGCATTCCGAGCCGAATTGATTTAGACAATAAAAAAGATAGGTCATGTGATATGTAAGAAAGAACTCGACGCGAATCAAAGTTCACTGTTTTAGGGCCATCTTTTTACCGGCTACTCTCCAGTTGAAGGTATACTGCCAACTGTCAAAGTCTCGTCATGTAGTCTCCAACCTTCAAGCGAAACAGTGAATTTTTAGTACACAACAATGTTTTTCCTACCACACGTACAAAGAAATATTCAAAAATAAAGTCATGGCAAGTGACTATACAGAAAATTGTGTCTTCAAATAAATGGTGTTGATTTATTTAGAGAGTATAGCATTGCACACCTGAAATATTTAGTATACTGTAACCTATAAGAGAAATTTGTTCTCATTAAAATTAGTTTTTCTTGCATATAATTATCTTCCCATGCATATTGCACCAATATATTAAGTTTGGCTTGTATATCTGTCCATTTGGCCATTTTATTTCATATTTTCAAACACAGGTGATTTTGGTCGGAAGCCGGTGATTTCAAGCGTCTTGAAGCTTAAATGTCCCTCTAACAATTAAAGCTGATATTTGCAATATTTGTGACAAAATACCCAAACAAACCAAGCAAACAAGTATGGGGGGCTTATATGGGGTGAGGAGAGAATGACTTTGTTAGATATTTTTACTCTAAGCCATTTTGATAATGTATTTTTTGTGTATTTTAAAAAAAAAATCACCCCAAAAATGTAAATTTAATAGAAAAAAAAATCCAATTTCATCCAAGACAATTAACAAATTAGTCAAAATGGGAGATCAAAGATACTTTGAAGTGTAGAAATCAATCAGCTTCCAGTAATTGCTTGTTTCAAACCAATAAAGTGTAAAATCTTTAAAGCACCTTGTTTGTCGCAGCCTCTTTAATTACAGGCCACCAATTATATATTATAGTATATAATGTCATGAGTGCCTTTAAACTGCAGCAGGTGGTCAATTTGCATTGCCTGCTCACATTTAGAGGTTTAAGGGAATACAAAATTGCTAATTTTGGGCACAAAATAAGTACTTTGACTTTTTTTAAGGTGGCAATCTGGTCAAAATGGGGTTCATAACCAAGCAAAAGAAAAAGTTGCTCAATGTTGGTTTTAAACGAGGTGGGACTAGTCCGGTGAAAGGGAAAAAACATAATTATGAAAGAAGGTCAAATTCCAACACAACCTATGTAAGGTTAGAAAGGTCATCCTTTGAAGCACGGGTAGCTTACAATGACAAGGTTCTTACTTTTCGGGATGTAGACGGCTCTCAAACCCCAGCTAAGCCCTTGCGTCCGAGAGCGAACAAGATTCGCTATGTAGACCTGTTACGGGTTCCTGCTCCATCAAAAGTCCATCCCGACTTACTTACGAACAAGGTCTATGTCCCCGCCCTACTCCAGTCTATGATGTCCTCTGAAAATAGAAAGCATAGGTTAAGAAGTGATAAATGTAGGGGCGACTTGGTAATTGACGGCAGTGCTTCCATAAAGTGGGGCTTAGGCTGGGAGGAAAGGTTAAAATGTACAAGATGCAGATATGTAGGCAAGCATTATAAGCTTTACAATGAGGTTCCATCAAGTACCAGGGGCAGAAAGGCAGCTCAGATCAATGTAGGCTTCCAAATAGGTGTTGCAAGTACTTCTATTGGGAACACAGGTTCCCGCAGAATTCTCAACACAACCAATATCATTGCTCCCTCTCCACTTGCTATGCAAAAACAAGCAAATAAGGTCAATACTGCCCTTAAATCCCTAAATGAGAGAAGCATGTACCAGATTAGAGAAAACTTAGTTGCTGAAAATGCCAAAATTGGTCAAAAAGATCCCTCTAAGGTAAATGTTGAAGGGGACACTTGCTACAACAATCCAATTTTTAACTCTGACGCGACACCCTTTCAAGCCGGAACTATTGCCATAAGCACTATGTGTGAAAACAATACCAGAAACAAGCAAATTGTAGGGGTACAAGTAGCAAATAAACTATGCAGGACTGCATCAATGCTTAGGAATAAGGGTAAACCTGTTCAGTGCCCCAATCATAGGGGGCATTGTTCTGCAAATGTTTCAGAGAGGGAACCAATAGGTGATGAAGGCAAATGGAATAGGTTGTTAGGTGACCAGATCTCTAAGGACATCAAAATAGCAAATTTCACTTGTGATGGGGACAGTAGGGCATTCCAAGGTGTTCGTAACTCTCACGGTCACAATGTGGGTCATCTTAAGGATCTGAGGCACCTAGGCAACTCGCTGAAGCGCGAGCTCAACAAAGCGCCTTTCTCAAAGGGCATGCTCAAGGGTCATTCCAAGTCTAATATCAGGAGTCGGTTCGCTCTCTCGGTCAAAGCTAGGTGTACGGCTGAGCTTAAAGCTGCCCACAATAAACACCAGGGTGACATCAAGGTTCTAAAGAAGGTCATGGTTGATGTAATCGCAACCATTGTTCTATGCTTCAGTGGTTACTGCGGTACTCATTGTGCAAAGTACAGTTATGTCTGTGCTGGTACAAATAGGCAAGCTAAGAATTTCATGCCAGACAATGTCAAGGTTAAAATGGTTGACAGTGACCAACAAGTCCTTAAAAAATGCATTGAAATGGTTTTAGGTCCAGCTGCTCTTGACGCTACCAAACTTTTAACCACAACCCAAAAAAGTGAAGCAGTAAACAGGTCGTACCAAACTGTCAATCCTAAAACTGTGACTTTCTCACGCAACTGTGTAGGTCGAATTCACGGGCAGGTTCACAAATTAAACAATGGCTATGCTGACTCTGTAATTGCAAAAACCACTGAACTAAATGCTAACCTTACCCAGGGGTCAAAGATTATTAAGCAGATAGCATATGAGGACCGCAACGACCTTAACCGAAAGCAAACATCCGCTACCAACAAAGCACGAGCTTTACGTGCCAGGACGCGGAATTATCGATACAAACTGCATGAGGAATTACACTACGGCAAGGGCATGAGTGACCCCAAACCTGATTATGACAGTCTTCCACACCTTAAGCATCATAAATATGCTTAGTTGATTGTGTACCTGATAATAAATTGTTATTATTACCTGTTTTGGCATAAGAGACCTCTAACAAGTGGCCCTCGCGTCAGCATCAGGCGTTCCTCTACCTGAAAAAGGCAAAAATACCCAATAGAAATAGATATAAAATGAAAAAAAACATGCATTTATGTATTTTAAGTGTATTTCTATGAATAAAAGGAAGTGATAAAGCTTGTTGTATTCATGTTTTTACCAAATATGCAGGCTGGCTCAGTTCCATGCCCGCTGCACTGTCCGAACTGTAAACATGTCCGCCGTTCCATGTTGGTGGAATGGGGCTCTATGTTTAAATGTTCAGGCTTAACACACAAGCTATTGTTGCATAAGTGGCTCACAGAGTCCCTGGCGTTCAATTCTGACTTCATGTAGCACATTAACGCTACACGGTGAACCAAGTATGTCTCTGATTTTATGTCCGAAGGCAATTTAGCCCTCATTCGGCCATAATAGGGTAAGGAACTATTTGAAATACAACCATTCCAGATCAAACAATCTGAATTGATGCATTTAATGCACTTATTTTCTACTCTTTTGCTCAGAAATGACCAAAAATCTGCTTTCTCATCCATATTTTGCACTTGCAGACGATATTTTATTTTAACCCAAAGTCAGTTTAGGTCACAATATACTAAAAGATTTCCTTAACAAATTCAATGTAAAAGCAATAAATTCAACAAAAAATAAACTCAACATTTTGCGCGTAGAGACCCTCATAACCATACCTTTTCTTAAAGAGCATTCCGAGCCGAATTGATTTAGACAATAAAAAAGATAGGTCATGTGATATGTAAGAAAGAACTCGACGCGAATCAAAGTTCACTGTTTTAGGGCCATCTTTTTACCGGCTACTCTCCAGTTGAAGGTATACTGCCAACTGTCAAAGTCTCGTCATGTAGTCTCCAACCTTCAAGCGAAACAGTGAATTTTTAGTACACAACAATGTTTTTCCTACCACACGTACAAAGAAATATTCAAAAATAAAGTCATGGCAAGTGACTATACAGAAAATTGTGTCTTCAAATAAATGGTGTTGATTTATTTAGAGAGTATAGCATTGCACACCTGAAATATTTAGTATACTGTAACCTACAGGTTCAAACTCCTCGCAGCGGTTACCTTCCCAGTCGGTTAACTGTTACCAATGCCATCACAAGCAAAATCCTTCCAGATCTGGAAGGATTGTGTGTTTGTAACTTTTACTTATTTAATGCAACTCAGTGCAATTTTGTACGTAAGTGGACTTTTTATATATCGCTGGCAGTTAATAATGAAAACAGAAAAACAAAATAACTAATTAAAACCATAAATAATATCTAGAAAATTTAAATTGATCATCATCACGTGGATTGTTATGACGGCAGGGATTTGATTAGAGACATGCTCGGAACCAGTCAAATCTCTGCGCGGAGGTTGCTACAGGCTTTCTCATGGTTAGATACCAGTAAATCATTGTGTATCCCTCCGTGGTCCATTTGATACCACGCTTGCACAATCTGAAATAAAGCAAACGCTAGAAAACTGCTTTGAAAGTTCGTCTTTTTATAATGGGACCCTATTGAAATCGGAATTACTAGTATCTAACCTTTAAGAAAACAAGGGTCCGGCCATTTAGGGTCCACTTTTACATAAAATCACTATGTAATTGCGTTATTTTCATTGTTTTTATTACACGCAAAACAATGTGATTAATATAATAATTTACATGTTTGCTGCGACTTTTAAAGCAAAACCTGGTTTTCGGGAACCAAAAAAAATATTTAAAAAGTACAACTCGCCTTTTGTTCATCTCACAGCACATCGAATCATGCTATAAGCAAAAGATTGTACGTTTTGTACATTATTGATGTCTACTGCATTAAAATAAATTTAAATGAACTTGTAATTTGACTGGTTTATATGATTTAGGTAAGCAATATTAGCTCCCGCTCCCCAGACAATTCAAGTATTGAAAACGCAAGCCGGATGGCTTATCATGTGTTATACTCAAATGCTTTTTTGAAGCATTTCTACTAAGCGAATCGACCTGAAATTTTTCATTTGTGGTACAAGTAGGTTAATAATGATGTAGACGAGTTTTTTTTAACGATAGCAAAATTTTTAGTTTTCTTTAAGGTTATATACCAGTAAATCATTGTGCATCCCTCCGTGATCCATTCGAAAGTAGTGCCTATTACTAATCAGTTCCTTTTCTCTTCTGGTATAAAAGCCATGTAGCAATATCAGATATGCCTTTTGTGGTTATTTCTTATATACCATGTGTGTCTGGAACATTTTTGGTGTATTTCATTGGAGGCTAATTTGAAACGCGAACTTTTGGGTGTGTTTACTGTGGAATGGGGCTTTTGTCGAAATATGACTGCCGAAACCCTGTTCTCTACCGGTGTCTGCATTCAGGCAAAATGTATTTCCTTATAAATAACATGACATATCTTTTTTATTGCAATTTTTGAAAGAGCAATCTGAAAAAAGGAAAGTCTAGAAAACTGCTTTGAATGTTCGCCGTTTTATAATGGGACACTATTGGATTTGGAATCACTTGTATCTAACCTTTAAGAAAACCAGGGTCCACCCTTTAAGGTCGACTTTTAAATAAAATCACCATGTTATTGTGTTATTTTATTGATTTTATTACTTTTCACGCGAAACAAAGTAATTAATTGAATAATTGACATGTTTTCAACGACTTTAAAGCGATACCTGGTTTTTCGGGTTACAAACATAGAAAGAAAACTACGGAAACTCGCCTTTTTTCATCTCACAGAACATCGAATATTGTTATAAGCAAAATATTGTACATTTCTGTACATTATTGATGTCTACCGCATTAAAATTAATCTAAATGAGCTGGTAATTTGACTGGTTTATATGATTTAGGTAAGAATTTTAGCTCCCGCTCCCAACACAATCCAAGAACTGAAAACGCAAGCCAGATGGGCTATCATGCGTTATACTCATGCGTTTTTGAAGCATTTCTACTAAGCGGATCGATCTGAAATTTTGCATTTGTGGTACAAGTAGGTAAATTATGTGTAGACGAGTTTTCGAAACGATAGCAAAATTTTGAGTTTTCTTTTTAAAAAACCCAGGGTCCGGCCGTTTAGGATCCACTTTTATATATAAAATCACCATGTAATTGTGTTATTTTATTGATTTTATTACTTTTTACGCAAAACAATGTGATTAATATCATAATTAACATGTTTTGTACGACTTTAAAAGCGAAACGGGTTTTTCGGTTTAAAAAAATTGAAAAAAGAACGGAAACTCGCCTTTTTCATCTCACAGCACATCGAATCATGTTATAACCAAAATATTGTACGTTTTATACATTATTGATGTCTACTGCATTAAAATGAATCTAAATGAACTGGTAATTTGACTGGTTTATATGATTTAAGTAATAATTTTAGCTACCTCTACCTACACAATCCCAGTACTGAAAACGCAAGCCAGATGGCTTATAATGTGTTATACTCGAATGCGTTTTTAAAGCATTTCTACCAAGCGGATCGACCGGAAATATTGCATTTGTGGTACAAGTAGCTTAATAATGATTTTGACGAGTTTTCTTTTAACGATAGCAATATTTTGAGTTTTCTTAAAGAAAACCAGAGTCCGGCCCTTTAGGGTCCACTTCTACATAAAATCACCATGTAATTGTGTTATTTTATTGATTTTATTACTTTTCACGCGAAAAAATGTGATTAATATCATGATTCACATGTTTTCTATGACTTTCAAAGCGAAACCTGCTTCTACGGATAAAAAAAAGAAAAACAAAGTACGGAAACTCGCCTTTTTCATATCACAGTACATCGAATATTGTTATAACCAAACTATTGTACGTTTTATACATTTTTGATGTCTACTGCATTAACATAAATCTAAACGAACTGGTAATTTGACCGGTTTAAATGTTTTAGGTAAGAATTGTAGTTTTCATTCCCCACACAATCCAAGTACTGAAAACGCAAGCCGGATTGCTTATCAAGAGTTAAATTCAAATGGTTTTTTGAAGCATTTCTACTAGGCGGATCGACATAAAATGTTGCTTTTGTGGTACAAGTAGGTTAATAATGATTTAGACGATTTTTTTAACGATAGCAACATGTTGAGTTTTCTTTAAGGTTAGATACTAGTAAATCATTGTGTATCGCTCAGTAGTCCATTCCAAAGTAGTGTCTAATACTGAAGAGTTCCTTTTCTCTTCTGGATTTAAATCCATGTAGCAATATCAGACATACATTCACATACATTGTTATAAAAATATTTAACCAACGAAGTATTTTCAAAACGCAAGTGTATGATAACGATTGTTTAAACATTATTGTTAATATGTGTGTAACATTGGCAAATGATGTCTAAACATTATTGTTTATATATGTGTAACATTGGCAAATGTATATGTATTATATTCAAAGGTATCAAGTATATGCTGAATTCGTTTTGAACCTATCGTCAAAATTTTAACACTTGCTTTTGATCTCTTTAAGTATAAAATTACGATTGATGTAACACCATATAATTATATAATGATGTATACCAAATGTGTTTCAATTCATTACACAGTGTTTGTGTATATACGCAATTTTCCCGTAGTGTTATGAATACATATGAAAACATAAACGTTGTCTGAATATTTGAATAAACGTAGTGTTCTAACTGTACTGTATTGCTTAAAAGCAACGATGGAGTGTAGTGTTATGAACACATATGAAGACATAAACGTATGCTAAATATTTTAGCGCCCGTAGTGTTCTAAATGTACCTTATTGCACAAAAGTAATATAAAAACTGATTTAACTTCGAGGAATTTACACTAACATTGTAATTCTATCTAGCCAGACCTTATTGTTGAAAACATTTCATGTAGTGCTTATAGTTAAATACTAATTTTATTTGAATCGTATTAATTTATAAACAAAATTGAAAATGACGTATCATATAATTAATTTAAAGCCAAACAATCTTAAAATTATCTCTTTATTTCGCTTTTCGAAAGAGATTTTTATAAAAGGAATCGATCGTATAAATTATTCGGTAATACTCTCCAAAGATATTTCTTCCTTTTTTCGAAGAGAAATGAAATGGAGTCTTTACTTAAGTATTATAACAAATAATACACAATAGAAATAGCAATAATATCTATGATACGTTTAAAGAATAAAATATGCATAAGCGTATATTACGAAACGATGTAAAGGATCACCAGTCATAATGTAACTTTGAAAACGCAAGTGTGTGATGACGATCGTTTAAACATGTTTGTTAATATATGTGTAACATTGGCAAATGTCTAAATGTATAAAATTCAAAGGTAACCAAGTATATGGTAATTTCTTCTTGAACCTAGCGTCATAATTTAACACGTGTTTTCGAAATCTTTGAGTGTATGTACATATATATGTATATGTATATATATGTATATATATGTGTGTGTATGTTGGATAGGGTAATTCCATTGACTAAAAAAGGAGAAAACTAAACCCACATTCCAAAATAATAATGAGACTAACACACACAAAAATAAAGCAAACAGACAAAAAGAAAACAAACAAACAAAACCAAATATATATATATATATATATATATATTTGGTCTTGCTTTTTTCTTTTCTGTTTGCTTTATTTTTGCGTGTGTTAGTCTCATTATTATTTTGGAATGTGGGTTTAATTTTCTCCTTTTTTAATCAATGGAATTACCTTATCCAACCATTTTCCAACCATTTTCTGTAAGAGTATGAATGCCTAAATGCTTTAAAAGAGATGGATAATAATAAAAGCCCAGGGTCAGACGGTTTGTCAGCGGAATTTTACAAAGTATTTTGGAATGTTATTAAAACGCACTACCTAAACTCTATTAACTATTCATTTTTAAATGGACACTTAACTCAACTTCAAAAACAAAGTATTCTAACACTGATTCCAAAACCAGGAAAAAACCTTGAATCACTAAACAACTGGAGACCTTTAAGTTTATTAAATATTGATTACAAAATAGCAACCAAAACAATAGCAAACAGAATGAAAAAAGTAATTTCGTCCATAGTTGAATCAAGGCAAACTGGATTCATAAAAGGCAGATATATAGGCGAAAATGTAAGGACAATATTTGAAACTATACATTATCTTAATAATAATAACAAACCAGGCTTGCTCTTCTTTGCAGATTATGAAAAAGCATTTGATAGTTTAGATCATGACTTTATGCTACATTGCCTTATACAATTTAATTTTGGACCAGAACTTATACAATGGATTAAATTATTCTACACAGACATATGCACTATAATTATACAACGAGGCGTAAAACAAGGTTGTCCCTTGTCAACCACACTTTTCATACTAAGTATAGAAATATTGTCAAATTGTATTGAAAAAAAAATTATGATATTGAAGGAATAAAAATAAACGAACACGAAATAAAACAAACACTTTTTGCGGATGTTACAACATATTTTATAGATGGAACGCTTAATTCGTTCTCTGCATTGATAGATCCATTAAAGATTTCAGTGAAATATCTGGGCTTAAATTAAATATACAAAAATTAACAGTAATGCGAGTTGGCTCACTTAAAGCTACGCAAACTATATGTAACAAATATAAACACTTTTTTTGGACCTCTGACGAAGCCAAAACGCTTGGCTTTTACTTTACAAATGATGAAAATCTCGATATAGCAAAAAACATTCAACCGAAATTACAAGACTTCACAATTTGTGTGGAATGGGAGACCTGAAAAAATTAAAAGAACAACTCTTGTTAAACCAATAGAACAGGGTGGACTTAAACTCACAGATATTACTGCTTTTATACGTGCAAATAAGGCCAGTTGGGTTAAAAGATTAACAGACATTAATAACAAAGGACTTTGGAAAATTTTCTACCAGAAAGAGCTCAATAAATATGGTGGAAACTTTGTTTTCGAATGTCCACTTAATGAAAAACATGGTGTTTCTAACTTTAAAAATGAATTCCTCAAAGATATTCTTTTATCGTGGAATAAAGTTAAATTTAATGAAAAAGCAGGACAGATAAACAAAACGATTATATTGAATAACTCAATAATACAACTAAATAATCAACATACCTTTTTTACCCAAATTGGTTTAATAGGGGCATTAAATTTCTAGAACATCTATTTGACTTCAGGACAAAATCATATTATACATTTGCAGCATTTAAAAACATGTATGATATACCTACAAGCGATAACCTTAAATATTACACACTGATTAATAGTATACCAGAAACTTGCAAAAAACAACTATCTGAAACAGACTTTTTTTAATTTTGGCAACAGTACATTACTTGAAAAAGTGCAAAAAAACACGGTGTGTAAATATTTATATAATCTTCAACAAACTTTTAATGAAGTTAAAACCAAACAGCAACAGAAATGGGAAACTATAATGACTTCCTATTATCAAAGTATTGACTGGAAAAACACATATTTAATACCATTTAAAGCCACCATAGATAATAACTTACGCAACTTTCAGTATAAGATTCTACATTGTATATTACCCACTAATGCATACCTGTATAAATGTAAGCTAGCAGCTTCTAACCTTTGTACATTTTGTGCAAGTTATAAAGAAACTATTACACATGTTTTATTTGAATGTAATATTGTACAACCAATCTGGCGGGACCTCACAATTTATTTAAGCAGTAAAGAATTACATATTGATCTTAGTGTAAAAGATATTATCCTTGGAACAAAAAAGGTGGCGCTAATAATTCAGTTATAAACTATATACTCATTCTGATGAAGTCATACATATTTAGCGTTAAATCAAGAGCCGAAAATCCAAATATCGAGACTTTCAAAAACGCTCTCAGAATGAAAATACATTTAGAAGAGCAGATCGCTTTGAAAAAAAAAAAATTTATCTGCATTTAAAAAAATGGCAAAAATTTGCACATCCTAATACTTTGAAGTGAATCTTGCCTATTCTGTCTTTTTCCCCCCTCTTTTCATATGATTGTTATTTTCCTTTTTTCTTTATTATTTTTTTCCCATACCTTAGGGAAGCTGTTGTGTATTTGTGCCAACACATGTGCCTTCCCACAGCAGTCTTCCAGTTTTTGAAAACAAGCACCTCATGTCTACTAAAGGGAACACCTTGACTTTTTATTATGCTCTTTCCTTTTTAGTTTTTTTTTTGTATATCACTTTTTATATCCAGCATCCTCTCAAAACTTAAAATTGAAATGAATATTTTCTAGATACAATTCATCACGCAAAATACACATAAATGAATGTATTATAAATACTGATTTTAGTGTATTATTATTGAATATATGCATAACTTGTACTTCTATATATTAGCATTGTGTGATGGAGATGTATGTATAACTTGCACTTTATATATTAACATTGTGTAATGGAGATGCATGAGATGTATGTTGAAAAATGAAAAAAAAGACATGCCTTTTGTGGTTATTTATTATATTCCATGTATGTCTTGAACATTTTGGTGTATTTCATTGGAGGCTAATTTGAAACGCGAATGTTCGTGGTGTGTTTACAGTGGTATAGGGCTTTTGTCGAAAAATGACTGCCGAAACCCTGTTTTCTACCGGTGTCTGCATTCATGCAAGATGTATTTTCTTAGAAGAAGCATGACATACATTTTTTATTGCAATTTTTGAAAGAGGAAACATTCATCTTTAAATTGATACCACGCTTGCACAATCTGAAATATAGGAAAGTATAGAAAACTGCTTTGAATGTTCGCCGTTTTATAATGGACACTAAGGGATTTGGAATTATTGGTATCTAACCTTTAAAAAAACCAGGGTCCGCCCTTTAAGGTCCACTTTTATCTAAAATCACCATGTAATTGTGCTATTTTATCGATTGTATTACTTTTCACTTATATCATAATTCACATGTTTTCTATGACTTAAATATTAACAAAGTCAAAACTAGTTTTTCGGGTGGAAAAAAAAAAAAAACGAGTACAGAAACTCGCCTTTTTTTACTCTCACAGCACATCGAATCATGTTATAAGCAAAATATTGTACGTCTTGTACATTATTAATGTCTACTGCATTAAAATAAATCTAAATGAACTGGTAATTTGACTAATTTATATGATTTAGGTAAGAATTTTAGCTTCCGCTCCTCACACAATTCAAGTTCTGAAAACGCAAGCCATATGGCTTATAATGTGTTATACTCAAATGCGTTTTTGAAGCATTTCTACTCAGCGGATCGACCTGAAATTTTGAATTTTTGGTACAAGTAGGTTAATAATGATGCAGACGAGTTCTTTTAACGATAGCAACATTTTGAGTTTTCTTTACGAAAACCAGTGTCCGGCCCTTTACGGTCCACTTTTACATAAAATCAAAATGTAATTTTGTTATTTTATTGATTTTTTTATTTTTAGTGAAACAATGTGATTAAATATCAAAATTGACATGTTTCTTACGACTTTTAAAGCGATACCTGGTTTTTCGTTTTAAAACAGTTAAAAAAATAAATACGGAAACTCGCCTTTCTTCATTTTACAGCACATCGAATCATGTAATAAGGAAAATATTGTACGTTTGATACAATATTGATGTCTACTGCATTAAAATAAATCTAAATGAACTGGTAATTTGACTGGTTTCTATTATTTGGGTAAGAATTTTAGCTCCTGCTTCCCACACAATCCTAGTACTGAATACGCAAGTCCGATGGCTTATCATATGTTATACTTAAATGCGTTTTTGAAGCATTTCTACTAAGCGGATCGACCTGAAATTTTGCATTTGTGGTACAAGTAGGTTAATAATGATATAAACGAGTTTTTTTAACGATAGCAAAATTTTGAGTTGTCTAAAAGAAAACCAGGCACTGGCCCTTTAGCGTCCTTTTTTACATAAAATCACCATGTAATTGTGTTATTTTATTGATTGTATTACTTTTCAATCGAAACAATGTGATCAATATCATAACTGACATGTTTCCTACAACTTTTAAATCGAAACCTGGTTTTTCGAGTAAAAAAATATAATAACAAAAGTACGGAAACTCGCCTTTTTTCCATCTCACAGCACATCGAATGATGTTATAAGCAAAGTATTGTACGTTTGATACATTAATGATGTCTACTGCATTAAAATGAATCTAAATGAACGGTACATTTCACTGTTTTAATAAGATTTAGGTAAGAGTTTTAGCGCCCGCTCCCCACACTAGCCAAGTACTGAAAATGTGTTATACTCAAATGCGTTTTTGAAGCATTTCTGCTAAGCGGATCGACCTGAAATTGTGCATTTGTGGTACGAGTACGTTAACAATGATGTAGACGAGTTTTATTTAACGATAGCACAATTTTGAGTTTTCTTTAAGAATACCAGGATCCGGCCCTTTAGGGTCCACTTTTACATTAAATCACCATGTAATTGTGTTATTTTATTAATTTTATTACTTTTCAAGCGAAACAATGAGAACAATATCAGAGTTGACATGCTTTCTACGACTTGTAAAAAGAAACGTGTTTTTTTTCGAGTAAATACATTTTAAAAAAAGTACGGAAACTCGCCTTTTTTCATTTCACAGCAAACATGCACATATGGGTCCCATTTGGGCTGTTTCTGGGCTAGCCCATATGGGACATATATTGGGCAGCCCATAAGAGTCCCAGATGGGTCCCATATTACAGCGCTGTTGAAAAAAGATACTTTAAAATGTATTTATTTATTATAAACTTATATTGTTTGTGCTAGTATGTGACTGCATTTATCTAAGCTACTGTTAATTGAACTAAAAATAATAATTCAACACAAAAGTGCATAATTTGCAACCCATATGGGTCGCATATGGGCCCCATTTGGGCTCACAATAAACGACGACAGCCCTGAACAGGTGCCGGGAATTTTTTTTTTTTTTTTTTTTTAATATATGCTTTATTTTTATGAATAAAACATTAAATGTATCATTTAGATGTAATTCTTTTCAAGAAAGTGCATCGAAGTTTTTGATCATTGCATAATTTAAAACAATAAATTATTTTGAGCATGCGCATACGAAATTTTCTGTGGCGCCAAAAATGTTCAAAACAAACGGTAAGACTTACAATTGTACATGTGGGTTATTCTATAAAAAAAATGGCCAAAGGCGTGTCACTCATGTTAAAATGATAGAATCTATTTTAAAGAATGTTTTTCTCGCAAACGAACCAAAACCTGTATTGTTTTTATTCTATATGATGAAAGGAATACAATAAAATGGGTTGTGACATAAAACTTTTATCAATAAAATAGAACGCGGATCTTTAAATTGCGCACTTGCCTAACATTACATTGTCACTCATAAGGTGTACCCATGTGTTAACCAACTTAAATAAGAAAATAACTAATAAAAACATAAACATTTGACTTAGTAAAATGTCTATAAGAGTACATTATATGATGCTTCATTTTTTATCGTATTTCTGACAAGTTAAACTTTGCATGGTGACATTTTTAGTGAGCGTTTGTAATCGTTGTAATCGTTGTCCGTCGTCCGTGCATCCGTCGTCAACTTTTCATTCAAACAACATCTCCTCCTAAACCACTTGGCAGATTTTCACCAAACTTCACCGGAATGATCATTGGGTGACTCTCTTTCAAAGCAGTTGAAATCGTTACGGTCCGCTGCATATGAAGGTCACCAAAGCTAAAAATATATTTTTAAAGTGTTATCTTTTTTAGTCGTCTTCTCTGAAACCACAAGGCCCAGAGGTTTCATATTTGGTATGTAACATCCTATAGTGGTCCTCTACAAACATTGTTCACATTTTGCCCCTGTGGTCAAAATGGTCCACGCCCCAGGGGTTAAATGGTTTACATAGAATTTATAGCAAAATGACTTTTAAAATCTCCTCTGAAACCACAAGGCCCAGAGGTTTCATATTTGGTTTGTAACATCCTATGGTGGTCCTCTACAAAGATTGTTCAAATTATGCCACTGGGGTCAAAATGGGCCACTCCCCGGGGGTCACATGGTTTACATAGAATATATAGCAAAATGACTTAAAAAATCTTTTCTGAAACTGCAAGGCCCAGAGGTTTCATATTTGGTATGTAACATCCTTTAGTGGACATTTACAAAGTTTGTTCAAATTATGCCCCTGGGGTCAAAACGGGCCACGCCTCGGGGGTCACATGGTTTATATAGAATATATAGCAAAATGACTTTAAAAATCTTCTCCTCTGAAACCACAAGGCCCAGAGGTTTAATATTTGGTATGTAACATTGTAAACTGGTCCTCTACAAAATTTGTTCAAATTATGTCCCTGGGGTAAAAGCCGGCCACGCCCTGGGGGTCACATGGTTATAAAACTTAAATAACAAAATGTCTTTAAAAAATCGTCTAGTCTGAAACCGCAAGGCCCAGAGGTTTCATATTTGGTATTTAACATCCTATAGTTGTCTTCTACAAATATTTTTAAATTTATGCCCCTGGGGTTAAAACTTGTCACGCCCCATGGGTATTATGATTTATTTAGACTTCAGTAGAAAAATGACTTTTAACATCTTCTCCTCAGAAACCGCAAGGCTCAGAGGTTTCATATTTGGTATGTAACATCGTAAAGTGGTCCTCTACAAATTATGCCCCTGGGGTTAAAACTGGTCACACCCCGGGGGTTACATGGTTCATTTAAACTTAAATAGCAAACTTTCTTTAAAACAATTCTCCTCTGAAACCGCAAGGCCCATATGTTTTTATTTAGCATGTAACATCCCATAGTGGTCCTCTACCAAGATTTTCAAGTTATGCCACATCTGTAAAAAATGACCACACCCCAGGGGTCACATGGTTTATATAGACAAAAATAGCAAAAAAAAGCCCTCTGGTTTGGTTTATTACCAGTTATTTTGTCATTACCGAAACAATCCCTAATTACACTGAAAATTCTAGAAATGATGACGTATACATACACAAACATACTGCGTCATCATCAGAAATTTAAGCGTGAATATTTTGAGCTTATGCTTTTTTTTATCATCTCAAGTCTAGGGAAAGTTGTCATTTATACTGCTATACTTTCTAATTGTCTTTACCGTATGTGCTGATAAATAAAACTGTGGCTACATAGTTATTGCTCATTGATCCATTCATCTTCATTTATGGTTCTATCTCATGTGAAAGGTTTTTAATGCACTTAAAACAATATTTCTTGCATTTTCAAGTGAATTTTTTGCTAAAGTGTCATTACCAAAACGGTAATCTCCGCAACGCTGATAAAATTTGGATAAATAAAACATGCTTGATTCAAGGCTCAATAGATTAAAAGTATTTAAGAAGCAATTTGAAATTATAATATATCTTTTTAGCATTTATTCATAACATTTGTCGAATTTTTTTAAACAAAATACAAAAAAGATAAAGGTGTCAAGGTCACATCATTTTGGTCACATTGATCGCCTATTGAGCGCTGCTGACAATTGTTCTGTTACCTGTATAAGCTGAATGTGTTGTTTAAAAATAAACACATAAAATGGCTATAATTTGTGGAATTACCCATGTAAATAACATTACTTTTGAATTCTGTTCGATGATATCTCGAATTTATCATTCTGCAATTGAAATGCATGCACATATCGTGTGTAAAGAATAGTTGTAAAAGCGTTTTATTGGTATTATCCATTTTTATTCTTCCATTTTCCATGTATTTTCGCGATGACAGTCGTTTGTTTTCAATTTTGTGACATTATGTTGGAAAATATTGCATGGTATACAGAAACTTTGCTGCACTGTCGAACTATTAACTGTCAAGTTTGAAAATTGATCATGATTCTATATTAATAAAGACGCTTTTTTTAAATTCAAGGTGAGGCGCCCTTGAGTTTCCATGTTTGGTGGGCAGACAGTTGACAAGGAGGTCGTGTTATACAAGCTGGCGAGGCAATTCAATATAAAGGTGCTATAGAGAAATTTGCGGTCCTTCAGCTTCGAATTACTTGTTTAGTAACTAAGTCTAGTTAATGTTTTATGAAATACGCGAATTGTAGTTTCATTTATATTAATGTCATGTAGATGTCCAAAAAGATGCATAAATGATACAATGTACCAGTACAATGTGATACAGGCAATACGATAAATATTTTCTTATATATGACATGTTTGTCATCCCAAAACATTAAAGCAACTTTCCAATAATCAACACTTGATAAAGAATAGTTTTGCTAGAGACGAAAGTGTTGTTGAGCAATTCAGAGGGGGTATTATTGCGAATCGCCATAATAACGATTTACCATAGGTTCATAACAGCTCGCCACACTAGTAACTGCTATTAGTTCAACTGCTGAACACCTTTAAATAGGTTTTTTTTTGTAACATAGATAATTGGTGCTAATTGTAATTGATGTGGTTTGACGCATCGTGAACGATTGCAGTTTATTATTGTAATCAGCTGTGAACGCATTTTTGATCAATATAATAACCCGGGTCAAGTCTAGTCAAAATACTGTATTTATTTCAATCGGAACAGAACAAAATGTTCATAAACATAAGCATATTACAGCTCATCATTTTATAAACTTGCGCATGCACAAATGCATATACATGAAAGAAAAATATCGTACGGGTAGTACTGGTATATTAAACTTCTTAGATAGTTTCTAAAAAATAAATCATAACATGAATATGAGTAAAAGTACGTAATAAACTGTTGAATATGTATGGGTTTCCCCTTTTTATCCAGAGATTGTATAACTTATTTTATTTGGTTGTAAACTTAAAGAAAATTGAATATAGAACTACTGTCTAACATGTGAATAATGTGTTTGCAATTACAAATTTGCACATGTGCAACATTGACTCTTCCAGAGCATGCTATTTTCTAGTCGAATCACCACTGGACATTTTGAGACTTGTTAGAAAAACATACATTCCTTCTGTTTTTGTAGGAACAGATTATCTGGTGGGAATATGACATGAGTATTAAATGTATAAGATACACGACCGCCACTGCATAGACTTGATATTTTAAAGTTTTATATTTGATAACATGCAATGTATACTTGTAGTGCATAATGCAAGGCTGGATGCTGATTTAAATGTTTGTTGAGAATATATGTGTATTTTTTTTTAGCTCACCTGATCACTTAGTGCTCGGAGAGCTATTGGTGTAGAGGACTTCGCCGGCGTCGTCCGTCATCAATCGTCCGTCGTCCGTATGCCGTCAACAATTAGGACCGTTATCGCGATAAAGACTACACTTTTTATTCAATTTTGACCTAACTTGCATAGTTTGTGTATGACCACAACATCTCGGATGGTATTGTTATTGGGTCAGATCAAACCAGTAACACCAGAGTTATTGCCCCTTTTTCATGCAAGAAAAGTGCAAAATGTATACACTTTATTTTCCATTCAATCTTTAACAAACTTTCACAATTTGTGTAGGGCCATCAGATCTCAGCAGACGCCAAAAAAAATGAGCAAGATCGTGTTTCAAACACCAGAGTTATAGCCCTTTGTTTATTAAAAAATATACACAAATTGACATTATTCAGGATAGAGACTTCATTTTTCATCCAAACTTCACCAATCTTGCACAGTTTGTCTATTACCCTGAGGTTACAGTTAAATTCGAATATAAGCAAGCAAGATCAAACCAGAAACAGAGAGTCATTCCCCTTTGTTTGTGAAACAAAATATGCAAAAGTAGACATTATTCAGGATAGAGACCTAATTTTTCATCCAATATTAATCAATCTTGCACAGTTTGTCTATGACTATAAGATTAAAGGTGAAGAAAAATATAAGCAATATCGGACCAGAAACACCAGAGTTATTGCCCTTTGGTTATGAAAAAAATATGCAAAAATGAACATTATTCAGAATAGAGCGTCATTTTTCATCCACTCTTCACCAATTGTGAACAGCTTGTCTATGAACGTAAGACTACAGATGAAGTCGAATAAAAGCATGATCGGGCCAGAAACACCAGAGTTATTGTCCCTTGTGTGTTGAAAAAACCATCAACAAGTTATAAATGATAGGCTTGCACACATGATTTTTGATTTTCGCATGACCATAAACATTGATTGATAAAACTAGATTTCCAACAGTTGCAAGACTTGCATGCAGTTATTTGTACATGCAACATTGATGTCTTCAGAGCCTGCATTAACATCATTTATCATCATTGGACAGAAAGTTATCAAAGAAAAAACAAAACTTTACCTTATAGCACAGCATCGCACTTATCATATGCAACTAGTTCTCCAAAACTGTTTGCAAAAAATACATCGAAATCTACTGTTTCTGTATTTTCCAGAATTGTCAATGACATAATGAAAAAGGGTCAGGCAAAAATATCGATAAAAACGATTTGAGAACCAAAAGCAAAAAGACCCTACTCCACTACCCTACTCGTACTTTAGTTAGTCCATTGCACTAACCGATGTTTTAAATCAAAATTGATCCTATCCCCCTCTGCGTATTGTTCAGATATCTTAATTGTCAAACCTGTCATAATAGTCCGGTGTTTATCAGTAGCAGTTCTCAGGTGAGCGCTTTGGGCCATCATTGCCCTCTTGTTATTTCATTCGCAAGTCATTTGGTACCCAGGTGGTAAAAATGGACCCGGGTACTCGTCAAAGCTCATCTGTCCCACGGGTATTCGGGTACACTATTAACTTAAATTGATAGTTATTCCTCGACACAATAAAATTCATGTAACAATAATCGCCGTAGTCGTCGACATTGCCATCATTCTCAATGTAGTACATAGTGCATTATAAAGTACAAATTAATAAGCTTTATTAGTGATGTTGTATTCGTCATATATCTTTAAGTGCAACTTGTAAAAACACAAACACATTCTCTTCACATTATAATGATCACCAATTTTCACCAAATATGTTTGTTTTAATCATCAAAGTAGTGTGGCGAATCATTCTGAACCTGTGGCGAATAATTATTAAACTGTTGCAAATCGATATAAGACTGTGACGAATCGTTACTAAACTGTGGCGAATCGTCATTAAACTGTGACGAATCATTATATGGCGAATCGTTACTAATTCTTTACAGGACCTAGAAATAACACGCCTGGTCAAATATTTTTTGTAAAAACACAATGATACTAATTGAAATTTTGATACATTCAATCCAAAACATCTATACAGCGACTAAGTATTGATTTTGTAACTGATGGTTCAAATCTTTTGCTGCCACTATGTTACCTATTGTTTGTATGTATTAATTTTGAAGCATACCACGAAGCCTTGTGGACCGTGATGCGGCAGCCAAAAATTCTACCACAAATGTTGCACGTACCACCAGCCTGTTCTACATTATGCTACTTCAAGGCCAACTACATCCCCAATAGATAATATCATATTATGGATGGATCAGCACACGTACCAAAGAACAGAATGGTATGCAGAGGTCAAGAGAATATGCGTATCTGCGTAAAATACGTATGAATATTTTCTAAATACGAATTAAAATGGGATTGTGTAACGGACTAAAAACTTGTCGAATATTAAAAAGTATTTTTAGCTCACCTGAGCACGAAGTATTCGGTGAGTTATTGGTATAGGGGACCTATCTAGTCTGACTTCAACCAATCCATGGCCGATTACTCATGGACAATACAATATGGCAGACTAACGGTGTGCCATACATGAAAACATAGTTTTCTAAATTGTTAGCGTTCGTTTTGCATGTCGTTGTAACCAAACATCATATTTCATTTTAGTATATCGCGATCTTTTAGTGATTTTTATCTCGTTGAACGATATCGATATATATCGATTAAATATACTGAATGACCTGTCTGAACATCCATTCATATATTTCAGATATTCGGATGTGTTGTTTACTATTGAATAAAATCCACCAGAAATTTAGTAATGCTTATTTATGTATGTTTAAATACAATGTTCTGTTATTTGAAATAATTAAAAACAAATACTATATTTCAATCTTATGTTAATAAAAACCATTATCCTTATTAAATAATATGAACTATAAATAAATAAATAAATGATTAATTTATTGATATTAATAATTTATTTAAACTGTTATATTTTTCAGCGTGCAGTTTCCACTGCAATGCATCAGTACAACAGTAAGAAGATACAAAGAACAGAAAAAGCCACATCATGTGTGATACTGATATCTTCCAACTTCACAAGACAAGAAAGTTCATAAACAGAAATTTCACTGTTCATCTGGGTGATTACTATTGTATCTAATGGATTTATCAGGAGATTATAAATTGTAAAAAAATAAAAAAAACTTTTTACAATAAGAATTTGATATGAGTAAGTTATAAAATGTGAATATTAACCGTGTGCAAACAAAGCAATAATGAGGACATCTTACAAACTTTGCAACATAGTCCAAGCATGTGTTGTCCTTCTGAAAGGCGAAAGTAAATTCATTCTCTGCTTAAAATGATAGTTAAATTACTTGTATCTGTAGCTTTAGAGAACATTGAGCAATTAAATTTAAATATGTTCATGTATGTAGTACTGACTTATTTGATGGTGTGCATTGCCTGAGCCTATAGTGCATAAAAATTATTTCAGTGATGATGTTAATGAATATAGTTTACTTAGGAATATGCCCATTATTTGTATACAGTTGAAATGGTTGATTTGGAAATATATATAAGTAATACTTAACATGCAAGGTTTGAATTTAACGAAAAAAGCCACTTGCAAAAAAAACAACGAATGGCTTTTAAGCTTTCTCGCAAAATGCGAAATTAAATCGCAAAATATTATAAAAAATAATGCTAACGTTAATTTTTACATTCGATGTGGATTGTTATCTGTGTTTCGAGCTAAAGGTAATCAGAATCTATTTGTGAGTATTTGAAATTTACTTTATGTTTATTTTATGAATGTAAATTTAGTAAAATATTACAGAACAACGACAAATATGGAGAAAACATGGGAATATAATATCCAACAAACATTGACAAAAGTACTCCAAATTCTTCTCAGTTGGCTTCAAAAATCGGATGCACGTTATACACGGCCTTTAACGGAACTCGCACATTTTTGCGAGTTTGGGGAAAATGTACTCGCAGTTTCAGAAACATACTCGCATTTTTCGAGTACGTGAGCATAAATTCGAACCCTGACATGTATACATTTATTGTGAAAGTAAACATGTTCAGTCTTTAAAATATATTGCATGCAATAAATTGACAATTGTATTTCACTGAAGAACATTTATTGCATTTATGTACAAAGGCATTGTGTCATTATTAACCAGAACTATATAAGTAGATGTTTTGATTTAGAAAGAGTATATGTGTGAATTAACTGTGTTATTTGTTTGATCTGAAATTATAAAATCAAATAAAGGTTTAAACAGTGTTTTTAGAATTTGTTAATTTGCTAAATAATATCAATTATAAGCTGGCATAAGTTTGTATATAAAATGATTTAGTAAATATTTCCAGTCATATCACTGTTATAAGAGTGACATGTACAGTGCTTCATCTATAAGTTTCAAGGCATTTTCATTAATTGTATAAATTAATTGTAATTTCCTTTCTCTGTAAGGCATGCCTACTTTCCTACTTTCTTAATCATAATACCTCAGGTGTGTATGATTTGTTTATTAATACTGGTAATTATGAAACATAAATAAAAAACTCCACTGTGCTGAAGAACTTTTTTAAAAATATATATAACAGTCAAGATCCTTTGAATTGCCATGCACACAAAATGGTCCAGCATTTTCTAAATGAATCAGTGACCTGAAAATAAATACAAAAACAAGATTATATATTAAGTTCTACTAGCATCAACTACTACTAACTAGATCTACATTGTTAATGTATTTCCACATGTAATACCTCTAAAATGGTGATGCAATACACATTTATTTTTGCTGTAGTACTTCTTACTTGAACACAATCTTAATATACAGTAATGTTATTTGTTTTTATAGCATTATTAGAAGTCAAATTAACTACCAATACGCATTAACTGCTTATACTGAATTAGTTCCTGAACACTTATCCGAATATCCGAAATAGACATCAAGTTAATTTGGGTGAGCCTTTTAACAAGACTACAATTTATACTAAAATGGCAAGCATGCATATACAAAGAAAAGAAAAAAGGTTGAATGAAAGGCTGAAGAATATTACATCAACAGGTAAGGAGTAGTTAATGTTCAAGCTCGTTTAAAATTGCCTATAGAAAGTAACGTACCTCAGCCATCTTGATTAAACCGGTGTTACCACAGCAGATTTGGTTGATGCCAGACCTTTACCACGAAGTAAGTAAAGATCTGGTACCAGAATAGGGACCTCTCCTGCGTCGTCCGTCGTCCGTATGCCGTCAACAGTTTGGACCGTTCTCGCGTTAAAGATTACATTTGTTATTCAATCTTGACCAAACTTGCACAGTTTGTGTAGGACCATAGAATCTTGGACGAGTTCGATAATGGATCCGATCGGACAAGGAACACCAGAGTGATTGTCCCTTTTTGCCCCAAATACATCTATTTCCGAATAACTTCGACTGGTAAAGGGAGGTAAATGCAGTATCAGGAAGATACGTGCCATGAATGTGTTATTTCCCTTTAATTACAGATACAACCCAGATAGTGGAGTCTGCTTATCAGTAAAATCAATACATCATTCTGAGTCAACATGATACTTCTATTTTAGATCAGCATCATTACACATAGTAATACATGTATAGCCCGCTTCTGACGTATATTTTGGTTATGTGTGCAGCAGTAAATTTTTCCAATGTCTGTCTTTGCATCCAGTCAGAATTAATATCATGTGATCTAGTGCCTGAAAGGGTTAATTATTTTCTTCAGTTTTTGGACTGTTTAGTTAGTAACTTATTCAGTATCATTTAATCATGTAACCTTTGGACTGACTTATACATTTGAATTGGGATTTTGGAAACCTAAGTAATTATCATGCATGATTTTCGAAGCTGATTTATTATTTCTCCTAAATTGAAAAATACTTCTACACTGTTTTGACTCAAAGTTGGTGTGGTTCTTAGTAAGATTTTACACAAATCAACTAAAAGGTTGTATAGTTATTTATAATTTAATCTGACACTGTTGATAGGTGTATGGTTCGTAATGTTAAAAATGAGTATTCCCATATAACATTGACATTTCCCTTTTTCTAAGAGTACATTTGGAAAGTTTGTCTCTGTGGGTGTCATTGACTGAAAATTATTAGTAAGTTTTTAGGCAAAACAACTTAAAGGTTTTATAGTTATTTATACTCTAATCTGACAATATTGATAGTTGTACGGTTGTTATAGTTAACAATAAGTATTCCTTTGTAACCTAGAAATTTCCTTCTCCTAAGAGTACATTTGGAAAGTTTGTTTATTCAGTGATATAATGGCGGTCACTCGGCCTACTCACACTTTTTGTGGGCAAACTAAGCCGATGGCAGTTGTTTACCAGTACCAAATACACATACTTATGCCAGTAAATGACAACTGCCCTACTGGAATCTGAGGTAGGGGGTGACTGGCTGTAGAAATTATTTCACAAGTTATGTAGCCGGGCTGGGGGTCGAACTCAAGAACCCTTGATTGAGAGTACAGCGCTCTACCAATTGAGCTGGACGGGCCCGCAAAGCCAGAATTATCTACTTGGTCTGATACATGTATATGGTGCCATTATGATGATATTTAGGAAGTTTTCGTAGAGTGTAGTATCTATAGAGTGTCAATTTATGTAGCAAATTCGAACCCGTAAAGGTTTATCATTGCTTATGGACTTCGTTGCAATAACATTAAAAACATTTTTGAAAACAACAGTACTGAACAATATGTCAATCACTGATGTAGTACTGGTGTTAATAAATAATTAATTATTTTAATTCAAACATAAACCGGTATGTGAAAAAAAGATGGTAGTATCCAGTCATAAGCTATTTATGTATTTTTATATAATTATGTCCATGTTTATTTGTATGCCATGAGAAATGGGTTTTAATAGTACCGAGAATATACTTGTTGCATCCAAAATGTTCACAGACTCAAGTGAGCGCTTTGGACCATCATGGCCCTCTTGTTACATTAATTTGGATTAATATATGTTTTGCACTCTAGGTAATTATGTATGCGCATCTGAAATTAACATTGATTACGTTTTATAAAAGTAAATTTAGTGCAATATTCCAAAACAACAACAACAACAACAAAAAACCCGTACACAATTTGGTAAAATAACATCAACAGGTCAAACTAGAGGTACATACGAATGTGCTACTCTGAAAAAGAACATCTTATGCAGATAGACATTGACATTATAATCAACATCTACTAGATTAGTACAAGGAATATTGTCTTACAAAGACTGTAAATAATGAAAGGACCCATAACCTTCCCCTTAAAGCACCAACTAGCTGAGCACTGAAGCCAACTACTAATGTGACGAAATCATTGCAACTGTTTAGCGTCATTATGCTGCTTTGAGGGTAATATTAAATACATGCACTCCCGAAAAATCTTGGCGTTTGTATTTTACTCATCAATTCAAAATTTCATGAGTGAAATACCCCTTGACTGAATAAATTATCTGGAGCTCTGATGGTATGAGTCACTAAATTAACCGAAAGTGTATAGAAACTTACCGAAAGCAACTAGGAATGCACACAAATCAAACATTTCATATTAACAAGTTATTTACGTTTTCAAAATAAATTGCAATAAAAATTAAACGTAAATTAAATAAAACATTTACATTATTGAATAAATAAACCAATAAATAAGCCTTCAACTACTGTCTAGGGTGGACTTGTTTCTAGCCGTTTTTTCAGCCGGGCAAAGATGGCTGAGCGGCTGCGCTGCTGGTTACGCATGCGCAAATAAATTCCTTCATTGTTACATATAAAATATACAATGTTTGATCTCACTTTTCACCATGGCCAAGCTCGTTGGAAAGATAAGGCCATAACCTTTAAAAAAAAACAGCATGTCAAAATATTTTATGTGTTGTAACTCAAAATATTTACCTTAGAATAAACACACCGGTTTTGACGGGCATTGATGCTGCCATTTTGTGCATGAATACATGGGCCAAAAGTTATGAAGCTGGGGACCATTAAGAACAAAGTAGTGCCTAAAAATGTTTTTTTCTTATTTCTTACATATATACCTTTAAATAGATACCAAAACATATCATTTAAACTGTATTTTTAAATTAATATGCATTATACACTGAACCATATGTGTTTATTATCTAACTGACATCATGTAATCGTGAGGATGTGACTTCCGTTTTGGTGTAATTTGACCTACTTGTTTGTAGCCGGGTCTGCACTCGGAAAGCCTCTGTTCGCCGCATTTTCAGGCGATTTGAATTGGCAAACTCCTCGCATCGGTTACCTCCCCTATCGGTTAACGGTAACCACTTCCATCACAAGTACAATCTTTCCAGATCTGGAAGGATTACGTGTTTGTAACTTTTACTTATTTAATGTAACTCAGTGCATTTTTCAACATAATTGGACTTTTTATGTATTGTTTGTAGTCAATGATGAACACAGAAAAAGAAAATAACTCAATAAACCCATAAATAATATCTAGAAGAATATAATCAATCATCATCACGTGGTTTGTTATGACAGCAGGGATTTGATTACAGCTATGCTCGGAACCAGTCAAATTTATGCGCGGAGGTTGCTGAATTGGTAGACTGGACGTTTGATGAGCGTCTATCAATCGCGATTAAGATGGCGGGAAAGACATCTTTGGGTGAATCCAGGTGCGAATAAATTTGAAATTGAGTTAATAGTCATAAAAAAGTGTTACATATACAACTTATAACACCATTCGTAAACTGTTCTTTCTTGATAAATGTATGCTGATAAGATACATGCGTTTTGTCTTGACAAACAGTGCAATTCTCACTTATGCAAAGCCAAAGGTTGGAGCCCGCAATTTTTCTTCTGCCTGAGATTGAACAAAGAAAATGTAACAATAATAAAATATTTAAAGTTCTTTTAGATCTATATAAATTGGACAATCAAATATTGTGATTAGATAAACAAAATATCTAGTTCTAGATTACTATTTTTCAGTGAATTTAATATTCAGCTCACCATTGACAACAACCAGTATGTGGTGGCAGTAACACCAGATATGGTTACAGCACTTAATTCAGAAGGTAGTACACTTTTTATATAGTTTATACATTATTCTTTGAGTTGTAACAGTGCACGCAAGGGTCTGGAAGCACAGTGACTTTATGACAAAGATTTTCTTAGATGATCTAGTCTTATTTATAAGACGTGCAACGCATTTAGTGTTACTTTTTATTTAGAGCTTAATTCTTTAGAACTAAATTTGTTGGAACGTGTTATGTGGTGGAAAACTGACAGTTTTAAACTTCATCAATTCCTATTATTTGCAGCAATGAAGTTATCCATCGATGTAGTTTACATAGACAACACATAACTGCGTAACTTATGCCGAAATATACCTAGAAAATGCTACATTTATGTACAGACTTCCATTCTTTTGCCTTGAAAATACCTTCAATTTTATTAATAGAATCAACTGACCAATAGAAATGACACAATTCCCTGAGTTAGCAGATTTATCATTTAAAATTGAACACAAAGGTAAGTTGAATAAGACAGGAATTACAAGTTTAGAATGTCACTGTTACAAACATACTGGGGTGATGGTACATGCTTTCTGTTGTTGGTTTTCATTTTTGTAAGCATAACAGGAAATTGTTACTTCCAGGACATTTTTCTCCATTATGTAAAGGGACAGGGACTTCCAAATTTTTTAAGGAGATTACTAATACAATTGTGAAAATCTTGGTATCGCAACATTTTTATTAACATGGGGAACTTTCGAAATTGTGAAGCGTTTATCGTGGCAATACATAGAAATGTGAAATACAATAAAACTATGATATTTAATTTTGCTGGGATGAGATTTCATGCATATAGCATCACATCACACTTTGTTGCGACGTGTGTAAAATACACGTTTGCACAGGTCGATATTAACACATTCTATTTTGCAAGATATTTATTAAAATTATTTATTTTCCAACAATAAGGAAAATACAGTTTTATATTGCAGAAATAAAATTTCACATCAACTAATAATTTTTAGCGCATCTGTTCAAGAGATAAGAAAGGCTTGTATACTCTCCACTGTTCTCAAATGAACATTGCTGTAAAAGAGAAAATTGTTTGCTTTAGAACCAGCAACCTACAACTATCTCTTGCAAGTGAAGTACTGCTCTATCAGCTAAATAAACTGGATTTCGTAATCCAATGAACTGTGATTGTACTCATTTGCCTCTCTTGTCTTAAATATGTTTCTTTATGGTTATATATATTTTATCATCTAGGAATCGGGGGGCAAACATACCTGTTCAGGTTTGAGAGTTGCTGCTCTGGGGGCCTGTTGACTCTGCTGAATCTCAGACAGAAAGGATATTTTTCAAAGAATCCACGGCATGTTTATAACCATTTTACCTAAAATTCTTCCTCCAAACCAAACCTAGATATTTTGTTTTGGCTTCTGGAAAATTAGAGGAATTTCATTTTCACCCAGAATTTATAAATGGGTGTTAACACTTATGTACAAGTAACCAAGAGCAGAAAACATATTCTGTTTTGCAGACAAAAATGAGAGAAAAAGACGGCAGACAGCTGGAAACTTTACTAAAATGAGAGAATTGTTGTCTGATATTATTCGGAGAGCGGAGGAAGCAGCAGAAAGACGGCATAATGAAAGGATGCAGTGTTTCAACAGCTTGATTGATGTTCTGAAATCATCTATTGACAAAACACACAATAATTTAACAACTTTTGAAGTTTTCGGATGGTTTCCGGATGATAACTCAAGAATGGCTTGACATATTCAAATAATTGTTGGTACACATATGTAACATCATAAAAAACAGGTAAAGTTCGATGTTGGTTACAAACCACACAATTTTGACACAGTTCTGGCCACTTTTTGACTTAAATTCCTTAAAAGCATGGACAATAACGGCTTTACATATTTAAATTATTTTTGGTACATATGTGTATCATCATAAAGTACAGATCAATTTCAACTTTGGTTACAAACCACTAAATGTTCACAGAGTTATTACTCCTATTGAAATTAAATTTTTCCAAACACACTGTTGCCCATTCGCAAATTACAGCATTCTTTCTCTGTTAATTTCTTTCAAATGGATGCCATAGTTTTGTGACAAGGTCATATTGTGGGGGTATATCCGTCACTCATGTGACAATTCTATTTCATGACTGAAATTATCTCAAAGTTGGTTTATAGGTACGGATGGAATTATTCCCTGGTAAGAACTTGTGATTGTCTAATACAATGTATGTTCAGGTGATAATTGTTTGCATTGTTACAAGTAAACATTGACAGATTGATGGTACATCAGTGGGGCCATATAAAATTGCCCTTGTATATGTATCCTTAAAATTGTGTAACATAAAACCAGAACTTATTCATATAAGAGTCAAGAAACTTTAGTTAGTAAGAATGGGCTATTATCAAATTGTGTTGTGCATATTAATAAATTAATATTCCAAATTTTTAGCTCGACTTTTCACTGAATAGTTCAAGCTATACTACTAGCCCGTTCGTCGCCGTTATGGTTTGCGTGCAACAAGTCCATATCTTTGAAACTACTACAGATATTCAATTGAAACTTCACACGTGGTCGGGGTCATTATGTTAAGGTCACCGACCAAAGCCCATAACTCCGATCTGCAATTTAGCAGAATTATGCCCCTTTTTGTACATAGAACTTCAGGTTAAAGTTTGCATGCGACATCTCCATATCTCTATAATCACTATAGATATTCAACTGAAACTTCGCATGTCTTCAGGGTCATTATATAAGATTACTGACCAAGGCCCATAACTCTGACATGCAATTTAGCAGAGTAATACCCCTTTTTAGTGATAAAGGGCCAATTAATCTGACAAAGCTGTTGAATAGTCGAGCGCGCTGTCCCACACGGCGCTTGTTACTTGATCATACAAAAGTACTTTTGATGTTAAAGGCACACTATAGTAAATATTGGTAGAATTTACTGTAGTGTGCAGTGTTTTTATAGTCGAAACTGTTCGAAAACTGTGTTCGGACTCATACACGTGCAACATTAGCTATTCCCGGTGGGTGCATCTGCGTCTATGACACAGTCCTTGTTTAATATTTCAAGTTGTTCTAGTCAAAATTATTTATGTAGTTTGTATGTTGATTTTTATTGGTTTCCAATTGTTTACTGTTGACTTGTTTTGAGTTTTTATTAAAACTATTGGAAAAAAACGTTATTGAAATTGTATAGCCTTATATTAATGTGGGGAGTCCGTTACCCTTTACCATCTGTCCCACAGATTCCAGTCAGGACGCAGTAAGATTATAGTAAGGCATGTAAAACTACATACGAATTAGGCGTACAAAAATGTTTGTTTCATGTTACCCGACCAACCCTAAAAATGCCCTGACCCTAGAACATTTTCTTGGGTTTGACAGATATTTTGTTGTTTTATTTATGTTTTTGAATAATTAAATGTTTTTTGGTTAAATAAGTTTTTAGTTTTGATAGAATCAACTTTAAAACCATGTTTAAAGATTTTACAGATATATTTTAAATATTAATCCAGTTTTAGAATCTTCAAGTGGACCATTTACTACAAACAAACAAAATAAATCCCTACCTACCTACCATGATTTTTTTGGTCATGTAACGTGAAGCAAACAATTTTTTTACACCTTAGTAACTCCCAATTACAGTAATAAAAATAGTGGTTATTATTAGGTTGATAATTGATGAACAATGAGCAAATTGACAATTTTAAGGCTAAGGATAAGATTTCACTTTAGATGTTTCTGGAATACCGAGAATCATAGTAAACTGCCAACCTGTTAACAATTTGAATTAATTTCAGTTGAAACGTGGTCGTAAAACAACAAATTTTTCAACAGATATTTCCATGTTTTGACATTTATTTAAAAAGTCGGCCAAAGCTACCTTTGTTTAGATATTATTATATCTATATTCCTTGACATTTGCAGACTCCATACACAAGGAATACAAAGTCCTTTTTATAATGCATTATTTTATAAAACAAAATTGTTAATATGGTGCAACAAGTAATTTTTATCGAGCTAGTTGATTAGTTATGTGTATTCTCTTCTGCGCTCCTTCTTCATTTCTTTCTAGAAAAACAACTTTTTCCAAGTTTACATCATTGTCATCTTCTGCAAGCATAACGTCCTCAACATCCTCTTCTGATAATAAGCAAACATTGTGTAATATGCAAGAAGCAGCAACAGTTTTTCAAACCGCTTCAACACTTGTTAAATTTTGTATCGCAGACGTCGAAATCTACCCTTAAGGAGGCCAAGTGCTCTATCCACCATTTGTTGTATTGTATTTGTTCTCTTGAAAAATTGCCGGTATCCCGATAAGGAATAAGCAGCCATCCCTTCAGTGGGTATGCACCATGACCTAAGATAGGAAATCGTGTAGACTGACATTTTTCGTAACCATTTTCCCATAACTGTGAGTTACACCTTTGAATCATGCACTCGTCCAGGCCACCCGACATTTATGCTGGTGAACTGCATTGTCTCTCTACAGACAGCTCGTAGGATAATGGAGTAGAACTTCTTCCTGTTATAAAAAGACTGTGGATTTTCTACATTAGGTTCAATCCGAATGTGCGTACCATTAATGACACCTATAACATTGGGAAAGCAATGGAGTACCATGTGATTAAACTGACATGCAATGTTGTCCATTTGATCGTCACTAGGCCAATTTATAAACTTCCTCAAAAGATATTTATTTATTTCACTAATCACATACTCTTTGTGCTTTAAGAATGCCCACTCTGTCTCTTCAAACCTGTCACTAATTTCATACACCATTTCTTGGGAAGTTATGTATCGTAATGTCATAATAATTTTTTATCAAGCAGCACTTCATCACTTCCACCTTGATACACTCGTTTTCTAAGCTCCCGACGTTGTCCTAGATCTTGCATAAAGTTTCAAACGTCACCCGAGACAGCCTGAAGAACCTGCAAAACTGGTCTAATGTCTGACGAGGCACCACAGACTCGAAAAAGCAGATGCATTTGTACTTGACCTGCCTATCCCTGCAACAAGGAATATATCCTTTAAAACTATTCTATAAATACAATACAAAGTTGCATTGTACAGTAAATGACATGACACAATGCATTTACTCAAGGTACATTCCAAGAAAAGTTACGTCAACTGATCCCTTGTACTGCCTGTTTATTTATAACAGGCATGATATAGCCTCTAACATGCACGTGTATAACGAGAAATGCTGGTAAAAGATTGAATTAACAATAAATCATACATGCATTCAAAGGACTGTGAACAGTAATGCAAAACAAAAATCATCAATTTTACTATTTTATAATAATTCGAGGGTTGAAAACCCAGAAGGTACTAACAGCTATTGATTTTAATGGCAGTTAGTACCGTCTGGTTTTCAACACTCGAAGTAACGGTTACTCCACACTCATTATATCATCTCTGCTCAGAACATAATACAATTAACGAAATACTGACCAAATAAATGTTACAAAACACAAGGATATCCAAAATATATTTGTCCGAATATGCAAACAGTACAGTGAGTACTGTACTTTGCATTCCATTTACGATTTTTCAAAACGATAGTTATTTCTGTTCGATTGAACGCGGCTTACGATGATAGGAAACACAATGTGAATGTGTTAACATCCATAAACAGTTCATACTCGTCACTGCTTTGCAGAACTTCGTCGGCTAGCAAAGCAAATAGCGTCATTTGTACCAAGGAAGCCATGTTTTTCATCCTATTTGACGGCCCGATGTACTTGTTTGTAAACGTTAGCCGGTTAGCCGCCGGTTACACCGGGCCTGAATAAATCGGTCAGAAACAAGTGTGCCCACTGTGTAAACGCGGCCCAAGAAGCCTTTCTGATAGTCGTAAAATGTAATGTTTATGCATGCCAAAACAAAGGAAATCTTCAATTAAAAGAAATAAAAGTATTTAACATCATCAAAACGGTATGAAAAATAATTATTTGTTTTAAACCGATAGCGTGTTCAAGTAGTCCGAAAGATACAGTAGAATCTTTTGATCCAATAATAATAACATATGTTTTCTGTAAATGTACATGTATTTTAACATGTTTATGTTTCAGTTCACGATCAACGTTTTAAATGAATAAATTATGATTTTTTCCTTAATAGCGCGAGACCTAAGAATCTTCCCCATGATTGAGGTAATGCAAGATGGCTTCAATGCTTAACACTCGACTCTTGGGGCTGCAACGACAAGTCTATGGAACATTTATCAACCAAATAAAGGACTAAAGCAAAGACTGTTTATCTCTCCGTGGTCCATTCGAGTGCTTTTTATTCAAGAGTTACTTTTCTTTTATGGTATAAAAGCCATGTAGCAATCACAGACATGCCTTTTGTGATTATTTCTGTATTCCATGTGTGTCTGGATCGTTTTGATGCAGTTCATTGGATACGTATTTGAAACGCGAACTGTTGGGGTGCGTTTGCTGTCGTATGGGGCTTTTGTCGAAATATGACTGCCGAAACCCTGTTTTATACCGGCGTCTGCATTCAGACGAGATGTATTTTCTTAGAAGTAACATGACATGTCTTTGTATTGCAATTTTTGAAAGAAGAAAGATTCATTTTTAAATTGATACCACGCTTGAACAATCTGAAATAAAGGAAAGGCTATAAAACTGCATGGAAAATTCGCCGTTTAATAATGGGACACTATGGGAATTGGAATGACAACTTTAAGAAAAGAAGGGTCCGGACCTTTAGGGTCCATTTATGCATAAACTCAAAATCTAATTGTGTCATTTTATTAATTGTATTACTTTTCACGAAAAACAACGTGATTACTATCATAATTGACATGTTTTCTACGACTTTTAAAGAGAAACCTGGTTTTTCGGGTAAAAAAATGAAAAAAAAGTACGGAAACTCGCATTTTTTCATCTCACAGCACATCAAATCATGTCATTAGCAACATACTGTACGTTATGTACATAATTGATGTCTAATGCATTAAAATAAATCTAAATGAACTGCTAATTTGACTAGTTGATATGATTTTGGTAAGAATTTTAGCTCCAGCTCCCCACACAATCCAAGTACTGAAAACGCAAGCCAAATTGCTTATCATGTGTTATAGTCAAATGCGTTTTTGAAGCATTTCTACACAGTGGATCGACCTGAAATTTTAAATTTGTGGTACAAGTAGGTTAACAATGATGTAGACTAGTTCTTGAATCGATAGCAACATTTTGAGTTTCTTTAAGAAAACCAGGGTCCGGCCCTTTGGGGTCCACTTTTACATAAAATCAAAATGTAATTGTGTTATTTTATTGATTTTATTTCTTTTCACGCAAAACAATGTGATTAAATATCAAATTTGACATGTTTCCTGCGACTTTTAAATCGAAACCTGGTTTTTCGTTTTGAAAAATGTAAAAAAAATATGTACGGAAACTCGCCTGTATCATCTTACAGCACATCGAATCATGTAATAAGGAAAATATTGTACGTTTGATACATTATTGATAACTACTGCATTAAAATAAATCTAAATGAACTGGTAATTTGACTGATTACTATGATTTAGGTAAGAATTTTAGCTCCTGCTCGCCACACAATCCAAGTACTGAAAACGCAAGCATTTCTAGGCACGTGACTACCTTCTTAAAAACTGAAAATATTTCTCTGATACAGAACCTTTTCACGAGAGAATGCAGTTTATATTAAGCCTTGGAAGAATCATGTGCAAATATTCTATTGTTATTGATAGTGCAGTTTACTGAATTGTCTCGGGAGCTGCTTAACCACAGGCCAAGTTTTTTGGGTCATATGAAGATAAATAGGTCAGTTGGATAAAGTTATACAATTCCTGACATAACAAGTCCATAGGATAGGAGGTCAAATAAGATTCTAGTAAACAGTTGCTCTGGCTTTTGTGTTCCTCCCCGATGTGATTTACTGGAGATTATCATAATTACCAGAAGTCTTAGGAATATTTAATTTGAATATTCAAAGATAATTCTAATATTGGGTTGTTCTTTATGTTCATTATCAATACATCATCATCATCATTATCATGATCGTCATCATTATTATTATCATCATCATCACCATCATCATCATCAAAAACACCAAAATCACAGTATCATCAGCATCATAGCCATCATCATTTTAATATTTATAATCACCTTCAAAAAAAAGCTACATCAACAACAGCTTTAGCAATTTAAACCGAGGTCTTATAGGCTATATTTATAAACATTAAACTGACCTACCTTAAAAAATGCCCAGACCAAAGAACATTTTTATTAAGTTTGTCAGATATTTTGTTGTTGTTTTTCAATAATTAATGTTTTGTGTTTAATAAGTGTTTTGTTTTGATAGCATCCACTTTACAAGGAATTTGGTAGAGGTTCAACAAAGGAACATTTACGTGAACAAAAAACCAGGAGTCTCATCGTGTCAGCATGTAATTATCCTACAGAGAATATTTCCAAGTATATTGACTATGTTTTAAAACCATATATGCTAAATTTACCTTCATACGTAGAAGACACAACAGATTTTATAAATAAAGTGAAAGACATTAAATTAAAAAGCAGCTCTTTTTTAGTGACATTGGACGTATCTTCACTTTATACGAACATCCCACATAATAATGGTTTAAACGCATTTAAGTCCTTTTTACAACATAGTCAACATGGACGTAATTTTTCGACTGATGAAATCGCCCGTTTGATACAAGTTGTACTTGAAAATAACTACTTCAAGTTTGGGGACGATTACTACTTAGAAAAGATGGGAACAGCGATGGGAAGCGCAATGGCTTCAACGTATGCAGCGTTATTTATGGGGAAGCTTGAGCAGGACTTCATCAATTCAAGACACGTACAATCCTCCATATGACTTCGGTTCCTTGATGACATTTTCATGATTTGGGACCATTCCTCAGAGGAATTAGAATCGTTTATCAACGAGTTGAACAGTTTTCACCCAAATATTAAATTTACACATACCATATCAAAGAACACCGTTTCATTCTTGGATGTTCAAGTTTCAGAAAATAAATCGCTAAGAATTGAAACTCATCTTTTTGTGAAAAAATACAAACAATCATCAGTATCTGGAATACACATCGTGCCATCCAAAACAATGCAAAGACGGAATACCATATAGCCAGGCCAAGCGCTATAGGAGAATAATATCAAATGATGAGAAGTTCAACTACTCTCTTGACCAACTACGTGACTTCTTCTTTGAAACTTCCCGGAATCCGTGATAGACGTTGCCTTCAATAAAGTATCACAGTCATCACAGAATGAAGCTCTGAAGCCTTCTGTTACGGAGAAAAATGTATATTTCCTTTTACGGTGGAATATAATCCGTCATTACACAATATAGGCGGTACTATCCACCGATATTGGGACCTCCTTAACATATCAAAGACTGAAGGTGTTAAATTATCTACTTGACAAATTTAAACCAATCGTGGCTTACAGACGTCCAAAAAATTTAAGTGATTATTAAGTTAGTTCAGATTTTTAAATAAACACTGATAACGTTTATTCCACTAATAGTTTAAAATAAAACGTTGTTCACATTGTATACGCATATGTACTGGGTCGACATTCACCAGTTATGTAACAGGAGAAACATTTGCATTACGGCATAATACAAACTGCCAGTCTAAAAATGTTAGTTATTTAATATCATGTAAAACGTGTAATATTCAATATGTTGGACAAACTATGCAACCCGTTTCAAAACGTATGAATAGTAATAAATTTGATATATGCAATTTTACTAATCCTGCATTCTCTACTCTTGTAGCTAGTCACTTTAATGAAGGCAACCATAGTATGGCTGATATTTCATTTATGCCTATTGATGTTGTAAATAGTAATGTTAATCGCTTATGCAAGGAAACATTCTGGATACATAAGTCAAAAACACAAGTTCCAGATGGCCTTAATTCCAAATTACTGTTTACGGCTTAAACTGCATGTAAAATTAAATAATATGTTTAGTACTATTGCATGTTTTCCTATTTTTGATTTTTTATATTATATTGCTATAGTAAATATCTGTATTTTATATCCGTATAGTAGTAAACTGTCTTGGATGTTGTAAATTCATTATTGATTTAAACATGTATACTTATTTCAATACGTTTTTCCGCCAAATAACGTAACGTTATTGCATGACGTCACGTCCGTTGTTTAATTGCCATTTTATCCTGATGAAGGCGTAAGCCGAAACGTTGAAAGATGAATTGAATTGACTGATTTCACGTGTTGTTGTTGAATTTTTCCACAATTGTGAAATTAGTTTGATATTCAGCCAGTGGTTTTAGACCAGATTTTTCAAGTTTACAATAAAGCAATATAAGGGAAACTACCGCGCCCCCTGGTGACTATGTTTTTTTCACGAATCAAAGTGATTTCAAAGAATTTGGTAGAGGGTCATACAAGGAACATTTCTGTGAAATAATTTTGAAATCCAGCCAGTGGTCTCAGACGAGATTTTTTTTAAAGTTTTCAGTAAAACCATATAAGGAAAACTGCCCTGCCTCCTAGCGGCCATGTTGTTTAACGAATAAACATGATTTCAAGGAATTTGGTAGAGGGTCCCCAAGAACATTTCTGTGAAATTATTTTGAAATCCAGCCAGTGGTTTTAGATTAAAAGATTTTTAAAGTTTACAATATAACCATATAAGAAAAACTGCCCCGTCCCTTGCAGCCATGTTTTTTAACAAATTAAAATGATTTGAAGGAATTTGGTAGAGGGTCACCCAATGCACATTTTTGTGAAATTAGTTTGAATTAGTTTCAGACTAGAAAGATTTTTAAAGCTTTTAAAATAGTTATATAAGGAAAACTGCCGCCCCCCCCCCCCCCCAAGAGACCATGTTTTTAAACGAATAAAAATGATTTCAAGGAATTTGATAGAGGGTCAACCAAGAAACATTTATGTGAAACTATTTTGAAATCCAGCCTATTGTTTCAGACAAAACGATTTTTAAAGTGTTCAAATTATCCATATAAGGAAAAATACCACGCCCCCTGGCGGCCATGTTTTTTCAAAAAATCAAAATGATTTGAAGGAATTTGGTAGAGGGTCACTCAAGGAGCATTTCTGTGAAAACTATTTTTAAATTCAGCCAGTGGGTTGTGACAAGAAGATTTTTTTTAAGTTTTGCAGTTTTTAAGCTTTTGGTTTCCATGGTTGCCAGAGTTTTTAATATATTTCAATAAATTGAAGAAATTTAGTAAAGGACGACCCCAGAAACATTCCTGCCAAGTTAGGTTAAAATCCACAATGGTTTCAGAGAAGACGTTGTTTGAAGTTAAATTTTGACGCCGGACGCCGGACACAGACTGACCACACTTTGTGCTTAGGTGAGCTAAAAAGAATCCCCGAACTACAAGCCCTTACTTATATATACCATACAAGCATCAAGTAGCATGGTACACTGAAGATAGTGTAGAAATATTTCTCAATTAAGGGGGAAGTGTAAAACAGTGTAGAAGTATTTTTCAATTAAGGAGGAATAATAAATCAGCTTCAAAAACCATGTAAGATAATTACTTGAGTTTCCAAAATCCCAATTCAAATGTAAAGGTCAGTCCAAAAGTTACACAATTAAATGATACTGAATAAGTTACTACCTTGACAGCCCTAATCTACAGAAAATAAATAACCCTTTCAGACACTAGATCACATGATCTAAATCCTATATTATGTTTGCTGGTTTACAACATGAATTCTAGCTACTGATTGTTGTTTAAATCTTTTTCCTGAATGGATGCCAAAACAGACAGTGGAAAATTTTATTGCTACACACACAGCCAAAATAAAGGTCAGAAGCAGGCTATCAATGGTCACTATGTGTAAGGATGCTGATCTCAAACAGAAGTATCATGTTGACTCAGAGTGATGCATTGATTTTACTGATAAGCAGACTCCACTATCTGGGTATTATCTGTTAATGAGCTACAACGGGAAATAACACATTTCTGACAATTATCTTCCTGATACTTCATTTACCTCCCTTTACCAGGTGAGTTATTCAGGAATATATGTATTTGGGACCAAAAAGGGACAATAGTTCTGATATCCTTTGTCCGATCGGGCCCATTATCGAACCCGTCCAAGATTTAGTCATACATAAACTGCGCAAGTTTAGTCAAGATTATATAAAACTGTAGTCTTTATCGCGATAACGGGCCAAATTGTTGACGGCATACGAACGACGGACAACGGAAGACGCCGGAGAGGTCCCCTATAGCAATAGCTCATCGAGCACCTCGTGCTCAGGTGAGCTAAAAAAAGTAGGGAAACTCGCCTTTTTACATGTCACAGCACATCGAAAATATGCCGGAGGTAACGAATATTTAAAGACGATTTCTACAATTGTTTTACTTCCGTAATAATGTTTCATTTTCACATATTTTGCAGATCATTCCATGCCTAACACAACGAAACCTTAAACAGTGGGGTTCACCAAATTGATTTGTTTGGAGAATGCATGTATATGATCAACTTGTAAATCCATTTTAGAAATTATTTTTGTTGTTTTTATTTTAGCAAAATAAATAGTATTGACCACTGATTGATAAAAACTTGACGACATTCTGTTTGTTGAAATGGCTTATTGTCAGTAAGCCATCCGTTATATTGTGAAAAAAATACCAAAAATGCTTTTTTATCCATTTTTGAGAAAGAAATCTACATTTTGTAATTCTATAAAAGCTTGGATTTTACTACAGAAAAAAAAGTTCTGTGAAAAGTCCTAAATTTTCGATATTTAATACATAATTGTAAGCTTAAAAGACTGGAAAACAAGAAACAGGGGGTCATCGTGCTTGTTTTCGAGAATAAACCGATAGTTTACATGTACGTGTTGGATATTTTTCTACCAAAAAAAAAACAAAAAAAACAGGATAGCATAAGAGTCATTATTTAAAAAAATACACCTATATATAATTATTTTATCAACAGCAGTTGATTATAACTATGTACACAAGTTATTTAGGCCAAAACACTTTCAGATTAATCGCTAGCAAGTTCACAGCTATATGCGAGTTCAATGTTCAGGCTGCGTGTTCATACTTTCGGTTTCAGTGTATTAACAAACTTTCACAAATAATCGAGTCACAAGACACTCCTACTATAATCATGCCCATTATTATGAATATATTTGATTCTAGTTGATAATTACAGTGTACACAATATTTAACAATGATTAGTATCTGTCAAAACACTTCACATTTTGAAGATATAAATCAACTTCACTGATTTGCGAAAAGATGCGCAGAAAAAAACTACCGAAATCGTCTTTAATAAGTTTCTTTTTGTTATTTGATGCATGTTTTATGTGTTATCAACCAAAACAAATGTGTTTGTAACAGTAGAATTGTGTTTTTACTACAAACTTAAAACGTACGGTTATTCAAGTGAAATTGAAAGAAGCAAGGTTCGCGTCTTTATCCAGGAAATTATATGTTTTAACCTAAACAATGATCTCTTTTCTTAATATATCTTTAATCTGAAAGAACTGATTTTAAAAATTATTATATATATATTAAAAACAAGGAATGTCTTTAAAAAAAGACAGTCGGCGTAGAAATTAATATTGAGATATCTTTCTTTGCCTTAAATATAATACAAGAGAACCAAGCTGTGACTTCACGGACCCAATATGTTTCGTTCCCTGCTAAGGAGACTTCTCGTACCCCAGATTTTTCGGTACCTACTAAGGATAGTTCTCGGACACACGATTTTTTCGGACACTATAAGAAAACGTATCGGCCCACAAAATTAATTTGAGGTACACTCAATAATTATAAATATCTGTACCGTGAATAAACCGATCATATACCGCCCATGTTTTCACCAGTGATACATGAATAAGCTAAATACTAGTACTTTACGTAAACATAATTGATTCATGAATTTGTCTGGAAAATTTAACAAATTACAATTGTCAGAAAATAATAGCGGGACTGAATGAGAAGTAAGTTCATGAATTCCTCATGTATTGCAATTCTCGGGTTCTGATTCTTCAGACGCTAATTGATGCTTTACCGCGCGCTATTTAGAATAATTCTCCTGCTGGAGTCGTACTCGTTAGAATTTATTCACGGGGACGACAGTCGGTTACAATGTACAATAATATTTTAACACAATGATAAAATAATAGGAAATATAAGCTCAAGGTTAGAAATCCAATTCCCATAGGGTCCCATTATAAAACGTCAAACTTTCCAAGCATTTTTCTAGCATTTCCTTTATTTCAGATTGTGCAAGCCTGGTATCAATTTAAAGATCAATCCGTCCTCTTCCAAAATTTGCAATAAAAAATATATGTCATGTTACCACAAATGAAAAATTTCAGGTCGATCCGTTAAGTAGAAATGCCCCCAAAACGCATTTGAGAATGACACATGATAAGCCATCTGGACTGCGCTGCAGTACTTGGATTGTATGGGGAGCGTGAACTAAAATTCGCACCTAAATCACATAAACCAGTTAAAATACCAGTTCGTTTAGGCTTATTTTAATGCAATCAACAGTAATAAGGTATAAAACGTGTAATATTCGCGAATAATATGATTCGATGTGCTGTGAGCTGCATAAGGCGAGTTTTCGTACTTTTTTTCATTTTTTTAACCCGAAAAAAACAGGTTTTGCTTTAAAAAGTGTAGAAAACGTGTCAGTTACGATATTATTCACATTTATTTCCGTACAAAGTAATAAACGCAATAAAATAATACAGTTACATGGTGATTTTATGCATAAGTAGACCCTAAAGGGCCGGTCCCTGGTTTTCGTAAAAGTTAGAAACCAGTAGATCCAATTCCCATAGGGTCCCATTATAAAACGGCAAACTTTCCAAGCATTTTTCTAGCATTTCTTTATTTAAGATTGTGCAAGCCTGGTATCAATTTAAAGATCAATCTGTCCTCTTCCAAAATTTGTAATAATAAGACATGTCATATTACTTCTTAGAAAATGCATCTCACTTCAATGCAGGCACGTGTAGACAAGAGGGTTTCGGCGGTCATATTTCGACAAAAGCCCCATACCACAGTAAACACACCCCAAAAATTCACCTTTCAAGTTAGCCTCCAACGAAATGCACCAAAATGTTGCAGACACGCATCGAATGATATAAATAACCACAAAAGGCATGTCTGACATATGCTTAATGGCTTTTATGCCGAAGAGAAGAGGAACTCTTAGTAATATGCACTACTTTTGAATGGACCACGGAGGGATACACAATGATTTACTGGTATCTAACCTCAATCAAATTTGATAATATTTGTTTTGCTTATTTATCAGAAAAGCACCAGAAATTTACCACTTTATAGATTGTGCTTGCGAGATCAACAGGCAACATCGTACGTTGTGACCGACTGTCGTCCCGTGAATTGTAGCATTGTAATTGCTATTTATACAGCGCGCCGATTATATAGGCTACATAATATAGTTATTTCATTACGTGAATGCATATAACATTCTGATCATGACATACAATTACATGTAGTAAAATTGAATATAATTATGTTCATTTCTAGAGTGTATGTCGAAGTGTTTATTACTTTAATTTAACCGCTTATGTAAACAATTATGGAAATGTTTAATCCCCAAAGCATGCAACAGTTATTGGTATACGTTAAAGCATTGTTTGAATTTTGCATTCCCTAAAATTGGACAATTTGCCCAATTCTATTGGCATTCAATTTTCCTGTGGCATAATTAGCGCAATACATCTAGGTCAAAAGTGATCTTAGACAGCTACGCCGAATAATCAACACGCTATATTGTTCACTTGTTGATATTATAAAGTTATATATATTTTTAAGCCACTATGGTCACGTGATACCTGTTTTCCGTCACGGTTTTGGCAGTGATAATTATTAATTCCCACCTCACAGTGATGCCCCTTTCCTATGCATAGGTAAAAAAAACAGTAAATGTGTCTTGCATTAAGTTGCGTGCACCTATTCTGGATAACCTTCCCATGTCATTATGTTACATGGTCAGGCACAAATTTATAATGGTTTCAACATGTACCATACACTAGTAAACGTTTGCGTGTTAAACTCTGATGGTAAAATGTTATTTACGGACCACTTTATCATGTCTTTCACAAGTTAAATGATTTTTCCTTATCAATTCATTTGAATGATTTCAATGTTTTAAAATAGTATTATTTCATACTTATAAATAGCAACACATTAACGTTGATGTTTAAGGGATACTTTATAAATGCTGTTAGCAACATAAAATGGCAACTGCAGAGCGAACGTTAAAACGCCTTGAAAACACTGAGATTGCTAGATCTCTATGAATCAATTGCAAACGAAGGCCATGAAGTAGATACACCTGAATTCGTCGAATCTATGACAAATGAAAACACAAACAAGACACAATCTAAAGTAAATTAAGTAATAAAAGACTGGTTTAAATGTAAAGGTGAATAGAGAACTTTTCGAGATTTTCTTTGAGGAGCAGTGGATATGTTCCTTTTTTATTGAATAATAAATCTTTTCGTTAAGGACGTTCGCAACAAAAAGAAAATAATTGGGTTAATTTCTCGTTTTGCTTCATTATTTATTTACTGTATATAGGTTACAATATACTTATTTCAATCAATACATATAAATCCGTGAAATATATTAAGTTCCAGTCAATTGAAAAAAGCTAACAAAGCATTAAAATAATCAAAGACACACGTTCACAATGTATTGCCAAACAAATTAGTTAAAAAAAAGAAAATCTGTCGATTGAACAAAATATATTGATGCATAATAAATGACGTTTAGAAGATATTATTAGTACCCATTTGACCTACTTCAATGTCCAGTCCAATTCATTATTTTAACAGTAATTGTATATAACGCGTTTTTTATTACAAAAATACACATGTGTATTGCCAAACAAGACATGTAAAACATCAGTTGAAAGAAACATAAGCTTGTTTATAAAAAAAAGCTCTCTTATATCCTTTAAACATTGATAAAAAATCCAAACTGAAAAAAGAGGCTTCGACAGGTACAGCATTCAAATCCCAAAATTTCCGGAACAAGGCCGGTGACCCCCATTTTTTAAGACTGTTTTAGTTAAAGTATACAATGATGCGTGTGTATGGGAAGTTTCAACAAAATCTGTAGTTTGGAACCACAGATATTCGCATATTTGATAAATTATTGATGTTTTTACAGGCGGTAATAACTATTAATTCCCATCTCAATGCACAATTAACCTCGTTAAGCGTCCCTTAAAAGTCATTTATTAAATGATACCTGTAGATAAAGCAAAATTTATCATTAAACTGCACTTATATATTACCAAACAAAACATTTAAAAAAAGATCCATTTAAAAATTTCAATCTTTGTTTGAATATGAACGCTTTATATAACTCAACATTCTAAGCAACACATACTAAAAAAGGGTCTTCGACAGGTACCGTATTCAAATTCAATATTTCCGGAATAAGGCCGGTGACCCCTATTTTTTAAGACTGTTTTAGTTTTAGGATAAAAATGATGGAAATTGTTGCGAACGTCTGTAAAGGAATGTAATAATAGAGTTAGAACGCGGCTATGGTGTGTCATATATGGCCGTATTGGAACACCTTGGGAAGTATTGGCCACTCTGGGGGATTCACAGGCATTTCTATACATAAATAAATAAGAGACCATTCCGGAGATAGCAGTAGTCCATGTATCACGATTGGCGTTGGCCCAAGGGCCAATACTGCAGAAGATTTGCCAATACGGGCTTATGGCACTCCATAGCCGTGTTATAATCTATAATTACATTAATATTTTAGGGCTTGCCCGGTCATACGCACATTCACACGCGCGTAAACTGACTTGAACAAAAATAACTGTCAAAGAAATCTTTCAAATGAAAACTCAAATCGGTGTGAGTCTATTGAAAACTGTCTTCTTTGCAAAGTTGTGAAAAAAAACAAACTATGTAAATTGCATGTAAAATGTCATTTTGGATATGGAATACATGTGCTTTATTAGAAGTACATGTTCACGGTGTTTAAACGAATCGGCAACCTTTCGTTAAAAAGCCCCCCAAAAATGCACCCTCTCCGTTAGAAATTATCCCCGAGTACTACAGGTAGGTCGCTTTTTGACGAGATATAGCATACTGTTGCCAACATCTGTGGTTGCACGGAACATGGTGGACTTAGTACTGCTATTTCAGAAACAAATTCGCGCTACTACTGGTGTAGCGTGAATGTTGCAAGACCGTGAAAACGTTAAGATATACCGGAAATCCTGGGAATTTGCGCAAGCGCAGTTCAATGTAAACACTGCCGTGAAAAACTTAAGACTGCCTTCGGCTTGAGTATCGAGTATTCATTTATACTTGTTATTAATTTAATGTGTTAACTGCAAAATACCGAATAAAAGACACTAATAAAATTCATATGTCTTCGTTTGTTCATATTATCCTTCAAATAATATATGGCGTTGTTTGGGTGCTTTAAATTGGTTAATTGCAGGATGGAGCGTAACATTGCCAAAGCGTAGAATGAAGTCTGCCACCACTGGATGTGTTTTTACAACAATTAAATAGTTCAAACATTACAGGTTAGGTGTGATAAACTCCATCTGATACTTGGTGTGCACAATAGTAAATGTGTGTGTCAATATATAGGTGTTTTTATGATTGAACTTCGGTTGAATCTAAAAGCATCTGTCACAAAACAGTTTATCGTAATCACAAATTAAATTATCAATGAACATTGGATTAAAAATCAACTACATATAAATGATATGTAAATATGTACTTAATAAAAAAATAACACAAAACTTTGTCACTTAGAAGAGCATGTCCAGCGTGATTAAATTGTCCAAGAACTATCTTAAAATATATAATATAGTTTGTGGAGAGGTGAATACCATTAGGTGTGTGTATTGATACTTTAATTAACTGATGTTGGTCATACATTACAATAGAACAACTTAGTTATCAGTAAATTCAATTTAATGTAACCAAACATAATAGTGTGGTTTAGCATTATTTATTCATACCATGCGAACTATAAGACACAAACACCACCATCATCATTATTATAGTCAATAAGTTGAATAACAATCCTCACTGGTAATTAATTTAACCAATTTGGTTATTTGGTAAAGGGCCACCCAATGAACATATCTTACAAATTATTTTGAAGTCCAGTAAGAGGTTTCTGATGAGGTTTCAAACTTCCACAACCCCCAGTGGCCATGCCTTTAAACGAGTCAAAATCGTATAAAGGATTTTGGTACATGTTCACACGTATAGCATTTCTGTCAAATTATTTAGAAATCACGTTAGTGGTTTCTGACAAGATTGTCAAAATTACGTATATAGTCATAAATTGTCAAACTTCCACACCCCTTAGTGGTTTCATACAAGAAGATTTTTAAGTTTGTAATATAGCAATATAAGGACAACTGCCCCGCCCCCTGCTGTTTGTTTTAACAAATCACAATGATTTCAAGCAATTTGTTAGAGGGACACCCAAGGAATACTTCTGCGAAAACTATTTTCAAATCCAGCCAGCGGTTTCAGACAAGATTTTCAAAGTTTTAAAAATATCCATATACGGAAAACCGCCCCTCCCCCGGGCGGCCATTTTGTTAACGAATCAAAATATGTATGATGTTCACTACTAACTGTGTAAAATCAAAATTTCACATTTGTGTAGAATTATTTTCAAATCCAGCTAGTGATTTCTGACAAGAAGAATTTCAAAGTTTTCAATATAGCCATATAACGAAATCTATCCCGCCCTCTGGTAGCCATGTTTTTAAATGAATCAACATGATATGTTGACATATGGTAGAGGGTCACACAAGGAACATTTCTGTAAAATTATTTTTTTATCCAGCCAGTGGTTTCTGACAAGAAGATTGTTTAAGCTTTCCATTTCTTAAAGCTTTTTGGTTGCCATGGCAACCAGAGTTTTACATTTAATCCTCTGTTTTTAAGGACTTTGGTAAAAGACCAACCCAGGAACATTCCTGCCAAATTTGGAGAAGTAGTAGTTGGAAGCAAAATGTTGGCGGGACGTGAGCAATTCGTGCTCAGGTGAGCTAAAACAAAACGGAATTCAAAGTTTGTCGCTAAGAACGCTTTGTACTATTCTGGATTAGCTGCCCCTATCAATCCGTTAATGGTTCAGGCACACACGAAAATCGCGGCGGGGTGATGTAATGTTGACAGACATTAGCTTCTGCAAGACATCGTATTCATTGAGCGTAAATGTAGTCCACACGGACCGTGTGTGCATGGTGGTAAAAGGATTTGAAGGAGCAATGTTACATGGAATTACGGTAAACATATATTTATCTCCATGACAAGTTTAGTCGTTGTACGGTAATTTGAACAATCAGCAATAGCGAGAAATTTCGGACATAACTTGTTTAAATGGGATTTGTTAATCACACGGCCTGTTACTCATTTCTTAATTACAATAAACATGTATTATTAAAAATGTAAGTCCTTTGCCACTATTTTAATGTTAAGTATGATGTACACAAATCAGTAATAGTATAATGCATGCATCCTAGTATGATTATAATTGTTTTTATATCAAAGTTAACTGTCGATAGTTGAGTTTAAACCTATTGTCAAATAATCTCTTAATAGTAAAAGCATATATTCTGTTCCCAATAAAGTTAAGTAGAGTGGTTATATTTCTTCTGTAATACCAACATGTGTATTAAAATTACAAATCAATTATTTGGGCTGAATAATTATGTCGTCAATAATGCTATTTTAACAGCATTTTCTTTGTCACGTGGTAATTAGACACAGAATTATTCAACTGGAAGCCTTTTCTAATCTGTCTTTAAAAGAAATTCTACATAATGGAATCGGCAAATAGGATAAAAGCAGATGTATGCGGTGGCTTTAAATTGACTTTATAAGTATAGCACGTAAAGACTTCTAGAATATTCAATGTTACACTAACAAAATGTGAATGCTGAAATTAACATGCGGAATTACATTGTGCATTTAAGTTTAAAACTTTTAAATAATACATATTTTGCCATTGTGGCCAATATCACTTAATTTTACAAAGCAAGTATTGACACAAGTCATTTATCCGAAATCCCAACTGGACTGTTATGTCCGAAATACACTTCAGTTGCGGCCCCCACTGTTTTAGCATAAACATCCCCGGCAATACACAAAATCTTTACTATCTGTAATCTAACATACATTTGCTTTAACAAGGCCGTGTGGTTTCTGAATGGACTCAATTTTGTCAAAATTGCATTACTGCAGACAAGCCATCTCAGTACGACATTATTTGGTTTGTTCCAGGCGTACTATTTTAGTAGGAGCCGGGAACCAGGCTATCAACCGCCTCGCAGAGATTTAACTGTGACCGAGCATAGCTCGTTTAAATCCCTGCCTCATGAAGTTCCACGTCACCATAGGAAAACGCTTGGCGCGAAATAAAATCGTGGATAACATGATAAAAACCTGGACAACGTAAAATCCTTGCGTTATTATGTTTACTTCCTTATTCATTTTTTGTTTCATTTTTAACTCGTAATATATATATTCCTAGACCAATAATGCAACATGTCTGTGCCATTCTTATAAAAAAAGTAATGATACAATGATACAGAAATTATTAAAATGAGTTTTTTTTAACGACATAGTAACTGTCTTCCCCCAGAAATTGCCCGGTAATAAAATTGATAACCATCATTTTTCAATATATAGGTATATTCGAAGAATATGTGTTGGACCGTCCTTAATATATTGAATGTTTGGCTAACCCTACCTAAAATTTAAGAGTTGGGTCGTTCGGCCGTTTTTTATTATATTTTTCAGTCAATGTAGTAAATTAAATATAAATAGTTCACGCTTCTATGTAACAGTTGCACGTATGAGCCTGCAATGCCGATGTGTTTTTTTTTCAGGAATGTCAACGAACACCAAAATAGGTATTCGAATATTTGATTGACCTTTCGAACGATTATTCAAATATTCAAATGAAATACGATTGTTTGTACTTAAACACTTTATAAACATGCTTCTACAAACAAAATACAGCATTAGTATTAACTAAGTTGACTAAGCGTTGTCATCTCGATTATATCGACCCATGTAATTGTAGTTCGGTTATATTTTTAAGTTAATTCAGATCAACTACACATACTTCAAAATGACATTAAGCGATCACAGATCGACCTATTTTCAAAACAAACACACTTGTGTGTTAGTACCCTATAACGAGGTTCGATAAGGATTATGTATATCGACCAGCTGAGATCCTTACCGAATTAAACCAAAGGTCTATGATGACTTCACTGGTCTTGCAGACTGTTATCACCATCCTGTTGTTAAGCGTTGACACCCAATAAACGGAAAACTGTATCTGCGCAATTTGGGGCATTATGACATGTGTATATAATGTATAGATGATATTTATCTATTCAGCCTCAGTCGCTGACCGAGGAAATGGACCGGGACGATGAAAAGTATAGCCAAACGATCCAGACAGGACACCACTAAATCGACATTTTGGAGGTTATTGTTTGTTTAAAACATACGTATTCTGTTGATATGATATCTCTTTTAAAAGTATGGAATACTCGGATCCCAAATTAGGCCAAAAATCAAAACTCTATGTTTCGGACAACCCGACTGTACCTACCGAAAACCCCCTGACCGTAAAGTTTTTAGCGACAATTGTTTTCCGTGAAATCCGTTATTGTCAGATTTAATATAATGTTTTTTTTACCAAAATGTGTCTTTACAAAAAGTTAAAACAAAAAAAATCAATCCCGACCTTACCTAACTTGTTTGAGACCGCTAACCGAAACACACAATTTATTTTTGGGGGCCTTGAGATTCGCATATTTGGATATTCAGTCGCATATTCGTTTACATACCTAGTTTTGTTGATTTATAAATGTAAAAAAAGAAGAAAAAAACTATAAGAGGATGAAGAATAGCGGATCTCAGTCCCACACAGACACATACAAACAACTCCAGAGAGAATGCAAGAAGGCTAATAATACATTGTAACCTCAAAGAAGAACCCAAAGAAGCTATACAAATTATCAATGACAAACGATGGGAGAGTAGTGGTGTCCCACTTCTAAAGAAGGATGGCACAGGGTGCAGTGATCCAAAATCCAGACGACTGAATGACCAGTTTAGTGGCGTCTTTACTGACTAGGACAAATCTGACACCACTCCTATGGATACTGACCCCTCTCACCCATAGGCACCTTCAAGGTCAACATCCCCACAAGACGGCTCAGGAACTTTGCTGCAAAAATAGCACCACCCTTACTAGCTGGTATTTGAGGCGTCGCTACAACAGGGCATCGTGTCGCACGACTGGAAGACTGTATTTGTCACACCGGTGATCAAAAAAGGTGACCGTTCACTACGATATCGCTAAGCTCTGTCTGCAGCAAACTGTTCAAGCACATCATTCAAAACCAGGTCAAGACCAGTTACATTGAAGATGGAGATTAGGTCGACGCAATCCTATTGGTCTTCCAGCAAGGCGTTCGATTAAGTCCCCCACTCCCTCTGCTCTTCCTCCTGTACAATAATGACAAGTAAAGGTAGCCTGATCCACCAGACTCTTCGCTGATAACAGCTCACCCTTGGTAACCCAGTGTTGATCGATTACGTATACTACATTATTCATTATTCTGCGATTATTGAGTGTAACGGCATAACACACGTGGGTATTCGATAACAGCTTCATCTACAGGAAAGAAAAAGAGCCAACAAGATGCTGTCACACTGCAACAGGACCTAGAGAAACTTAAACAGTAGGAGGCTGAGCTGCAAATGCAATTCAATTCATCCAACTGTGAGGCAATCAGAACAAGACGCAAGCACTCCCAAATCGTCACTAACTAAAGCATTGATGGTCGTCAGCTTACAACAGTGAGATACTGTAGATACATTAGCGCTACAATCCGTGAAAAGCTTGACAACGTTGACTCAATAACGAAGAAGGCTCAAAGCCTCGCATTCCTCAGGAGAAACATCACCAGCTGCCCATCAGATATCAAGGCACATTGCTACAAGAATCATGGAGTATGCATCACCAGCTTAGGACCGACAAACTGCTAAGAACATCAACATGTTCGATGCAGTCCTGAGACGTGCAGCAAGGTATTCCACCGGTGATAACTGTCGAACAAGTAGCACCGCCCAGATTATCACATTCCTACAATGGCCTTCATTGCAGCAACGCAGAGCTGGCGTCAAGTTGGTACTAGCGTACATAAGCATACACTGTCTGGCGAATATCACTGCAACGGCATACTTCTACGATATACTTCCATTCTGCAGCCTTCATAACAAGAGGCGACCCCTGCAAATATATTCTGCCCTACTTCGACACGTACACATTCTCATTTTTTCCTTTTGCAGTCAGACAGTGGAATCAGTTTTCGGAAGAACTCACCGCATCCCAGTCCTTGGACAGCTTCGAGGTCAGACTGGGCTCTCTGCATTAGTTGCAATTCACTGTTGTATCTGCTTTTTTCTGCACAGCGTTTGCGCCTCACAGTCCCAATTTGTCCGTATTTTCTTTATTTGTATATGCCCTTGTTTTGAAACTATTAGGAAGAATTACCTGAATAAATATTAGATCTGCTATAATAGACCATCAGTTTTTAAATATCACTTACGACTAAGATCAAATAATATAATGGAATTAATGAAACTTTCTAAGTATATCAAAGATGCTTTAAGCGGAGGGCTCGACGTTTTTTTTAGCTGCCCGTGGACAGGTCTTTCCTACCCAGAAAGGACGACTACGAGGTAAATATCCGACATACATACCGGAAGGCGACACAAATGCCGCATAGTTGAATCACATAAAGAAGGTGTCTATCAGATGGTTTTTTCTACCATGTTAGCAGGTACTTTTTCACAGTTTGTCTTCTTAATATACGAAATATATAACGTAAAACGCCCAAAAATAAATGTTCCATGACTGTAAAATATAATTCACATTTTAATGGCAGAATTTGTTTCGGGTCATAGAATCGTATATTTTGTATTATCATTGTTTATCTGTAAATAAAGAACGATTTGTCGTGCTCATGCTAAGGCACTTAAGGTAAATTCCTTCGCGTCGGACCTCTTTATCGTTTGTTATTAGCCGAAAGCAACTCGCAATCGAACAAAATGTCTTATTAAATCGTTAATTGATAAAAAAAAATCCACAGTTGTCCATAAACAAAAAGACATTTATTTATAAATTTAACAATTAACGTTGAAACTGATTTGTATTTATTTGAACTATTTTTTTATTCGACGTAGAATATATATATATACGAAATGTATAGTTGTTACATTTTTAAACAAAAAATTAGTTTAAAAGGTATCACAAAATATGAAGCTGAATGGCTTAAATGCGTGATATAGTTTAGAGTATGTTTTTTTTTTAGGATACAATATTAACATGATATACGTTGCATTAATTTTTTTTATAGAAAATAATATATTGTGTCGTACAGTTAAAAAAACCCATCTGTTACAAGTCATTATATTCATAACAAAATCGTTTTCTGCCTTGACATATAATATATATTTTGTATTTTGTACATACAGTTGAAATAACATATATATGGTTTAATTCCTACGCATCGGCACACCGAACAGTTGGTTATTACCGCAGTAACAAACAGTTACCCGTCAATTATTTCTTAAACACAGAATAGATCTATACAGTGACAAAATTTTAATTCACACAAATAAAATTTACTGGAAGAAAACATTTAAACATTACCAATTAACAAGAATTAAGTTATAATGTCAAATAAGCACTATGCAAAAACATGCAATGCACAGCATAGAAAACCATAGAAAATCTTGGAAAGCTGACATTTTTGAAAGCTGAAAAATTACAGATATCACACAATTTATGCCTGTTTATTTTATCTATATAGAAAAAAGGCTTAGGATATGAAACCAAATCACCCTGCCATAAATTGTATCAACAAATGAAAAGGAACTGCAAAGTCCCTAATTATTTATCAAACATTAATATTAATCAATACACAATTACATAAAATTCAGCGAAACCATTGCTGTAAGTTGCAGTAAACTGTAAGTTTAAGTCTTACCAAGAAAGAAGCTAAATCTACTAAAACCATTTATTTTGTGTCACTTTAATACAAAGGCAATTTTTTAGAAATTTTTTATTAAGAAGTGTTATTTTAAATAGACAATTGAAATGTTTTAATCAAAAGAATTCAAACAAGCACTAGAAACTAGCCAGGAAACAACAATCATTTTATTTGAAATGAAGGGTGAAAAATTTAAAATAAAAAAATTAAAAAAGCTGTTTAAGAAATTATGGTCAATTTAACAAAACTGAACTTACTTTTGATAAAATTCAAATATATATATAATAAAGATAATACTAAAGTAGCCAACGTTATTTGATTCATAACAAATTAATTTACTTAAAAGTGAAAGAAAAAACATAGCTTTAAAAATAAAAAAACAATAGGTTTTAGTGAACTTTAATGCAGAAAAGCTTATTCCTACGCAATATCGGACTCGTCTGATATCACATGATATCAAAAGTCACCAACAATATATTCTATATATATACATGTAATTCTCCATATCTTACCAAAATGCTGTCATACACAAATATTATTGTGAATACTGGTTGGCGTGTAGTATCCGTGATTTGTAAGTAGTTTTTCTTTATTTTCAATCGCGTGAGTATTACTTTTAAAGAAAAGCTTGTTGCAGTGAAAAGTTTGGCTTCTTCTGTTTACATGGATGTAAATATCGTGTTATGACGCCATATGGTTTTTTCCATATAAGGGGCGCCAGCGGGTAATCAATAAGCATTACTTGAAGCAATAAAACTATTAGTATCCGTGATTTGCCCTTTCAATTGAAAATGCGATTTTTTGCTACAAACATCAAGATTTTAATTACTCTTTACTTTTCTACATTATATTACCAATGTCATAATGATGTAATATTCTTAAATTCTTTGCCAGATTAACGGTGATAATGCGACTACAAACATAAGTGGATGCCGGTTAATGGGCTTTTGATCACCCCTTTGGACCCCTAAAAAATTTGCTGATTGTAAACAGGAGATAACCATGTTATTATCGATGTAAACGCTTCCCCTGCATTTAAATTTAGTCAAAATCGTCCCGAAACTAGCCGTATAATTTAGTAAACATTTTGAAATTGAAATTCTTTTGTTAATATTATCTTTGAGTAAACATTTTGCGATTGCAATTCTTGATTTATTTTTTTTAAGAAAACCTAGTTCACGAAGAATGCGTGTTGAATAAATGGATGGTGGTGTTTAAATACTAAAATTGCTGCTTTATGTGAATAACCTAGCGATCTGCCTTGGAAATACGAAAACAGGGAAGTACAAGATAAAAATAGGGGTCAAAATATAGATAAATGCGCTTGCGCAAAGACGTCCGCGTGAATGCCCCGCGAGGAGTTAAGTTGTTTTAAGATTTGTTTTAATAAAAATGTAAATATCTCGAAAAATATGAAGTTTTGGAGACTTCAACTTATTTTGCGTTTGGAACAGTTGCTATGATGTGTGTAAACTGAACATTCAATGATGGAGAGCTTTTACACCTTTTAATATTCAAATCACGGATACTGCTAGTTCACGTATACTACTCGCCAACCTGTATACATTTCTGTTAGCACTTTTGTTGAATTCAAAACCTAAGTAGAGTCATATCGTTTCCATGTTATAACATGGCCCTATTATATTGTAAATGTTATCTATGTGTTAAGACAATCAACATTGTACACGTGTGAATAAACATATCTTGCCTTGTGTTGTATATTAGTATGGTGTTTTGAGAACATGTATCAGTCGAGTTGGTTGCGTCACACACAACCAATGAGTTCTCAGAGCACCATACTCATATAATATTCCATTTATTATATACCTTTTCGGAATATTGTTCTTAAACGAAAGAATCACTATTTAACTATTTAATGTCACGTAAACAATGCTTTTCGCGGGAGTGAGTGGTGCATTGATGACGGCATTATATGACGTCACTTACGACTAGGTAAAAACATTAGCTCAGAATTGATTTGTGTTGCTTTGTTAAGTGGATATTATATAGAGGATATTTTTTGATTTCGGTGTACGATCGTATTTTATTTAACGAGTGAACATAGAAAATGATATTTTCAAGAGTGGTGTAGCCACGAGAGAAAATATATATTTTCTATGATCATGAGTTACATCTATTTTCTATGATCACGCGTTAGAATCTACATTATTATTATTATTATTATTAGAATAATTAAAACGTTCAAAATTATTTTTATTATCATACTTTGTACAATTTCATGAGTACTCACCAGCCTCAAAGTCCATTCTAACCCATTCAACGAGGCGTGAACAATAATTCAGACAGGAGATATTACAGTCAGTAATTATCTTCATTGCTCATTTGATTTGTTTTTCAAACTATGTACACGCAATAAAATCCATAATTAAATTAAAAAATATATTACGTATAGACTAATATTAAGGCTGTTTTTATAAATAAATAACGATATTATTATTGTACACTTATTTATTTTTTTTTAAATGTTAGTAAATATTATTTTAGTATTTTATAAAGTTTTTTATTTTATTATTTACATGTACATATACCTTATTAATTATCAGTTGAATTAGAAATGTTTTCATTTATAACTATACAAACAATGTATAAATCTTACATCTACATCTAACATCGTAACAAATTAGCACAATTTAATACGTTCAAAACAAACGCAGCTAACCACAACCTAATAATGTCGGTAGCGAAAACGTATAGGTAGCGAATCGACTACGGTCTGGGTAGCGAAGTAACGATCGTGAAAGTGCACAAGTAGCGAAACGGTCTGAAATCGGATATTCCATGTTACACTAAAAATGTGAATACTGAAATAAACCTGTGGTGTTACATTGAGTAAATAAGTTACAAGCTTTTTACATAATATTGTTTTCCCATTGTGGTCAATATCTATGTAATACAGACACAAACAGTATTTAAAAAAGTCATATAAACGAAATACCATCTGGACTGTTATGTCCGCAATACATTCTACTTGCGGTCTCCCCTGTTTAAGCATACATATGTCGAGTACTACAAAATGGCATTCTTTTTGGTTATCTTACATAAATTTGCTTTACAAAGGCCGCGTGGTTTCTGGATGGACTCATTTTTGTCAAAATTGCATTACTGCACACAAAAGCTGATGTCCGACATTCATTGCGTAACCTGTACCTTCTATATAATGTTACGACTGGAGTATATTTATTCCAAATATATATTTATTTAAGCTGATCACATCGTTATCACACTTAACATGTATGTCCACAAGGGCTACAAAGGCGACTAGAGCCACACGAGCTACAAGGACTCCAAAAACTACAAAGATGACAAGGACTCCGAAATCTACAAGGATGACAACCTTTTATGGAAAGGTCGCTTGCTACTTCATTTCTTTCTCCCTTGCTCGTGTGGGTTTAACTTAGAATTGAGCCCACCAAATTAAATAAAAACTGTCAGTGAACAACTGACATCTGATCACTAGAAATCCTGCTTGCCAACTGAATTAGGCGGCAAACTTAATCCAAGAGCAGATAATCAAAAAGGGTTAAAAACCAATATACTGGCAAGAAAATATGTTAAAAAAACAACCATACAGTTATTCAGGGAAGACAACTTTGAAGGAGACCAATTTTCAACTAGTTACCCACTTCCCCAGCTTCTTAAATGATGTCCACAAACAACATCTGTCAATGTCGCAGACGTCAAACAATAAACTCACATTTCTTCTCTCTCAATAATATATTATACATTATATTACAGAATGGATGCATGTCAATACTATAACATGCAACTACCTGAATTATATAATACACAACTATATAAACACCTTCCTCCTCTACCTACTACCTGAAATACTATCAACCTGTATTAGTACTTTACTAACATACTTAATTTACAACTAATTTGTTCCTCCCCCTTCCTTATATATATGTCCTCACAATATAAACTTATTTAGACACCATACATTTTTGAAATAGTAAAATTAAAATAATTGTCTAGTCTAATAAAATTGTTTTTAAAACAAGGGTTATGTTGTTGGCTTTCAGCTAACACAAAAAAAAAACACTTTCATATCAGTATATACATTAGTTTAAAATGCTATTGATTACTTTCTTAGCCATCTCATAATCCATTTTATTTAAAATACCAGAGTACATAAGCTCATTTAAGGCTACACACCTTGAATCATAAGGCAACGATACAGGTAATAATGAATTCATTTATAAGTCAGTGTATCTTTCCGGTAATTTTGTTTGCCCTGTGGATCTCCTAAGCATGAGTGTAGGCATAACTTTTTCACTTTTTGGCTTCACACTTTCCTGTCTCTCATCTGCTCTTTCATCACTCACCAATTCTCTCACTGGTTCTTTATTACCTGTGGCAATCTTCTTTGGTTCTGTTGAGTGACCGTCTGTATATGTATTTACAGTTTTAATTATGGCATTAGTTTCCTCTGCAGCGCTCCCTTCAACTTCATCATTAACATCATCTTGCTCAGTATTCAAACTGTCATTTTTTATGACATTGTCTACTCTATCTACGGTCCTTTGAGCTTCCGCACTACCAATCTCACCACTGTTAATACTTGGGCTATGACCATGATTTATGGTACTTTCTTTGGTTTTGTCCTTCATCTACTACCAATACAGGTTTCGTTTGGGCGTCCCCATAAGTGTGCAGCACTATTTCACCTTCATCAGTGACGTCACTATCAGCTTCCTTATGTTTCTCCTCCACAGAAACATTTTTACCCTCTTTATCTATCTCATCCACCTCATCAGTTCTGTCCAGTACCGGTTCTTTCACATCTTTACTCTAATCTATCACCACAATTTACTTATTTGCTTCATCCTGATGTTTCACCAAGTGCAAATGGTTTCTGTGTAGAGTCTTAATACATTTGTCACATCAACTTGAACTTTATAGACTGGCACATTTTCATTGATTTGCTCTATTACACTATAGAGATCTTCCTAAAACTTGTCTGAGAGTTGTGCTTTCCTTTGAAGGGAAGTATTTTCTCTAATACTTTGTCCCCTGTGTCTTGTTTAGCTGCTTACGCTTTCATGTCATAAAATGACTTTTGTTTCACCTTTGCTTTCTCAAGATGTTTAGCCACTATGTATCTTGTTTTCTGCATTCTTTCTTTCAAATCCTCTATGTATTCAGAAAAACTGTTCTTATTCGAATATGGATTTGCTTTCTAAAATAGAGAGTCAATGAACATTTTTGGCTTACAGACAAACATAAGCTCAAATGGAGAAATCTATGGGACTCATGAGGTGTGCAATTGTAGGAGTAGGAGTACACACGAGAGTTCACATATTTTTTCCAATTATGTTTCTCAGAATTCTCCAATGTTCACAGCATATCCAACAGTGTTCTGTTAAATCTCTCTGGACCAGAATTACCTCGAAGATGGTAAACAGAAGTATATGACTTTTTGATGTTTGCTAAGGTGCACATTTCTTTGATGATTTCTGATTCAAAACTGGCACCCTGTTCACTGTGTAATCTGATAGGTATGCCATAATGAACAATACAGTTATTGTAGAAAGGTTAAGCTATGGCTTTCGCTGTTTGGTTTTTTGTAGGTACCGCCATGGCAAATTTGATATAATGGGCAGTAATGACTAAAATATTAGAAAATCCACCTTTACTAGGCTCCGGACTATAAAAAATCAAAACAAACCAACTCCGAAGGATAAGTGGTCTTTAAATTAATCAAAGGAGCTGAGATGTTTGTTGAAGTTTTTCTCCTCAAGCATCTATCACAATTTGAAATCGATTTGTCAACATGTGTTAATATTTATGGCCAACAAACACGCTCATGCAACAAACGTGCAGTTCTGTCTCGTCCGGGATGTCCTTCATCATTGTGCAGACCACAAAGAAATTGTTTCTTGTAAATTGTTGGTAAAACTGACTGTTCAACAGTTCCATCATTATCACATACTTTCCGAAATAAAATTCATCTTTTTTTTTATAAAATTATCAAATTGTTTCTTCATAATATGATCTTTTGCATATACACTGTAGAATGCTTTTATCAATTGTTGCAATTCTCCATTTATCAATCAATGGGTCCATTTACTGTTGTTTGCTCACTTCTCTTAACTCATTGGCTTTCCAGGATTTTCAATAATTTCCACAATATTGATATTCATTGATGGCAGCAATTCAACAGAAGGTGGTGACATACAACCACATATGGCTTTAGTTGCATCAGTAACCATGACCTGAATTTGGTTCTGTGTATGGATAACGACTCATGGAATCAGCATCCGTATTATTTATATCCCTTCGGTATTGAATATCAAATGAAAAAAACTCAGAGCTGAGACCCAAAGTTGACCGGTAGCATCTAACTTTGCAGTTGTAAGAATGTATGTTAACGGATTATTGTCAGTTAACACATGAGAATGACTGTTAGTCAGGTTATCAAAAAACTTTCTGTTACTGCCCACTTAAGGGCTCAAAATTCCAATTTAAAAGCTGAGTAGTTCTTTTCAGACTTTGATAAAGATCTACTTGCGTATGAAATTACGCGTTTTCGTCCATCTTGTTATTGGTATAAAACTGCACCAAGTCTTTTTGTGGATGCATCAGTTTGCAGTTCAAATTGAAGATTAAAATCAGGGTAGCCAATACAGGTGGCGATGTTAAAATCTGGTTTAAAAGTTCAAAGTTCCTCTGGTGTTCTTCACCCAATTGCCATTCTGTTTTTGACTTAAATTTACCTTTCTTGGAATTGGTGTGTAGCAACAAGTCAGGCAAACAACGTATTATTTTGCTAAAATCTTTTAAAAAGCGACGATAGTACCCAGCAAAAGCAAGGAAACTTCGAAGCTCATCTGGATTAGATGGTGTTCCTTACTCACATTTTTTCAATTTTATCTGGATCAGTTTTCACTCCATCACTGCCCACAACATGGCCTAAAAAGAGACATTCTTTCTAAAATATTTGCATTTTTCAAGAGCAAGTTTCAAGTTCTATGATTTTAGACGCTCAATTTTGTCGATGTTTTCAAGGTGTTCTTTGTACGTACGACTGAAAATAATGATATCGTCGATAAATACGACACCAATTTTCATATTAAAATCTCCAAGACATTCAGTCATTGCTGGTTGAAATGTAGCAGGCGAATTTGTCAATCCAAAGGCAGTTTATTAAATTCCCATAGCCCAAAAGGTCCTAATGTTAAAGCAGTTCTTTCTTTATGTGACTCTTCAATTTCCAGCTGATGGTATCCTGATGTCATATCTAAAGGTGCAAAAAATTTGGCTCCACTCAAGCAATCAAATACTTCTTCAAGTCTAGGTAGTCCAAAGGAATCTTTAATGGTTCTTTCATTTAATGCTCTATAGTCAACACACATTCTGAGTTTACAACTGTGTTTCCTGACTTAGACTATGGGTGATGCATAAGGCGACTTCGATGGACGGATCACTCCACTTGAGTGCAATTGTTACAAGTGCTCACGCACTTCATCAACCATACCATGCGCCTATGCCTAAGCTTAAAAGGAACATCATCAACCAAATCAATTCTATGTTTGGTTGGTGCCCAATATCACTGGCACATGTGGAAAAAATATCTTTATGTTTCATTAAAAGTGTTCTAACTTCAGTAATTTGTTCAGGTGTCAATAAATAATTCCCATCAATTATTAAATTGTCAACTGCTTCTTGTCTTTTTTTATCTAAATCACTCTGATCACAATTTATGACATCAGTTGCAACTGAAACATGTTGCAATTCACACAATATGTCGTTTGGTTGAATACAAACTGTATTGGTTATCAGATATGACAAAGTAACTAAAATTTCATCATGTTTGTCATATTGATATGTTGTAACAGAAAGTGTCACATCAATAAAATCTGGAATTTGTGCTTCAGCACACGGTAAAATCAAAGCACTGGAAGTAGAATATGCAATCTTCATGTCCGAATAGCCTTTCAAAGTTCTTGTCTCATTCGGTTTCAACAATATCTTTACATGATGTGCGTTTGACTATTGCTACTGTGTCTTAATTCCTTTTCAACAGTTTTTCTCTCATGGTAATTGCTCTGAAACTTAAATACAATGGAGTAATCAACTTTGCTCTCTGCAAAAATTGATTTCCAAAAAATGGATTTACATTCTTAAAGTAACAAATTCAAAATATGTCTACCGAAATGAATCTACACGCTACATAACTCCCGCTCAGTTGACCTGGAAACTGTATAGTACACTTTGATTTTTTACTGGCCACTAATTGCACTGAATGTCACAATGAAAGTTCACATGTACTAAAAAGTTCAAATGTAAAAGTTCTTATCTTCCGAGACGATTTGCTGGTCTAATGAGCTGGTTTGATGATCTAGAAGAATGACGTTGGATATGGCATGGATAGCCACAACTGAACTGTAAACACGCCTTAAGACACGACCGTCCACCTCACCCGATGTTTGCACGTCCTGTTTACGATCCAAATGAAAATTACTTGGGTCACACTTGTTGATTTTAACGAAATGTAAAAACAGTCCTAGCGTGTGACACACGACTGATGCCCCTCCACGTCCGAAGGTTGCTTGACGAAAACGGCTCGTCACGTTGGCCGCTCCGCACACCGACGACATCCACTTGAAACAGGATTCACATGTTTGATGTTTGGTTGGCTCACGTAAATCCACTTATGTACTGATAAACAGTACAAAATACAGAATTAAAATTGTCCTCAAGTTAAAATTTAGAATAAAACTCCAAACACGTTGGGCACCATTTGTAACATGTACCTTCTTTATAATGTTACGATATACGTGCTACACGGTAAGGTAGTGGTTTCTTCACAAAACTTAAGACTGGAGTATGTCTATTCCAAATACATATGGAAAGCGTCGTGAGAAAACCGGTCTTAATGACTGAAGTTAAGATTTTGAGATTTTTACAGATATAACAATTAATTACGAGTTCGTATTTAAAAGAATTTAAAAATCGGCTGAAAAACGCCGAAGTTTGGAGCATTTATGTTACGTCACTAAATCGCTGTTATACGTAGCGACGTAGCCGTGACGATTAGAAGAAAAACGTACCCGCTGCGTCGTAAAATTTGTTTTCAGCGAGTAATCAATACAGTTAAACGGATAATCCCATTCAGGTAACTTCTAAAGTAATTACAGAAAAATACAGTGTTGCGTGAAATTAAGTTCATAACCATGAATATATGTCGACAAGTTGCGTAGCAAAGATATAACTATTTATCTGATTTCGAAAAAAAGGGAAATTGAGATTGTATAAGCACCTTGAATGCTACTGCTATTTGTTTTTTTCTTGGTGTTACAATTTATTACCTAAAAATATGTTCTCAAAACTGTAAAGTCTATAAAAGACATTATTATTAAGCAACTTATGTAAATACTCCTTTCCGTAAAGTTCGTTTGAGAAACACCGACTATTGAACAGTCATGCAGCTAATCAATGCATTCATTGTTTTGTACAATTTTTTAATCTCGTACTTAAGTGATTGAAATTTGCAATCGTTTGTATTTTGCTTTTTTTATTTTAATTGACTTGCTTAATAACAAAGGTTAGTCTCTATGAGCTTTCATTTATACGATAATTAATTGAAATTTTTTTAATTATTGGCATAAAACCGGTCACAGGAATTCGATATAAGACTCTTGAAAACTATGTACTAGATGTATATTTGACAAATATTTAGCACGCAGTTCTTTGACAATAAACAAACAATTCAGTGATCAATTAGCAAAATAATAATCCTTGGAGACTGTGCGGGCATATGGAGCCTCCGAATATCGCAGATACTGGTGCCGTGTCTCGCTTATTCCAGCTGGCTCTACGGTCTGCGGGCGCTCAACAGAGCGGAAACAGAAGGTAGGATCCTTCAAAATTGTCAAGTCATTTTCCTCTGCGTCTCTCCCTGACTAAACATAAACCAGGCCCGGTGTAGAAGCATCATGTATGTAGTAATGTTAAGATTCGTCATAAATTCAACATAAATGTACGTCTTGTAAAACAATAAAAAGCCCAATCTAACTGACATTATTTCAAGCACGGCTCTGAAGTGCTCTTTCAGGAAAGGCTTCCATCTTCGCCACTGCCAGGCCGGATAGCAGACCACACGATTTGACCGATGATTTTTTTACCAGGACCGCCAGCTGATCAAGCGTCTCACAGTCATTGTGTCTGTATTTGTTTTTGACATGGGCGAATCCAGCTTCAACAAGACATCTTGCGTGTCCTATTAAAATAATTAAAACGTCTTTTATTCTGGCAGTATACGACTATTTTATGATATAATTGCATTAATTTAACATTAATATGTTATTGCAGGAATAGCAAATTACATGTATTAGATGTCACTTATTAGTATTTATTGTTGAATGCCTATATACTATATATTCAACAATTTTATTCACACATATCATACTTTCTCTATCCTACATCTTTATTAGGTTTAGTAAATATATGAATGTTACCTGGCACTTGCATGTGGTGCTCAATCGATCGATGTTAACCCGTCATCACTGTCCAGATGAAGTAAGCCAGAAGATAGCAATTTCTGTTTTGACCCGAAAATGTAAAAATAAAACAGCTTAAGCACAAATGCATTTTATAGGCATATACCAATTATTATTATCATAGTTGTATTTGCCATATGTGTTTAACGTGCTAGTATGTGTGCGCAAGTGTCCGACTGCATGTTATTTGAATTCAAATCATTCTGTTTTTTAATATTTTAAATTAGTACGTTGTTGCTCTTCATAAAACATATTTACAATAATTGTTCTTCGTTTAAGTATTGTAAATAGTTGGAAATAAAAACGTTATTGTACATACCTAGACAATTGTCGGCGTGTATTGCGCAAGTTCTCGATTCTGTCGCGTATGTTTGTAATGTTCAGTCAAGCATGGACAGAACGGCATCAGGCCCTTGGGTATTTTTCCCGACCTCGCCGAGGGTCTGATTCTCGTAAATAAGGAAGTTCAGCTGCGTTGGGGTCAGGAAGAATAATGGTCCCATCTGGCGAGAAAAGTGTGGCAAGCTTACATTCTGACTAATGTCGAAAGTAAGATGCACATGCTCAATGCTGTCCTTACTTCTGCGCAGACATTCGTTGTAAACGTCCATCTTCTGATTTAAAACAAAGAGAATGCATGCTTTTATAGTACAAAATTTTAACAATATTTAATGTATTTTCTCATTAACTTTTTTAATCTAATAGGAATTTCCAATGTAAATAATGCAAACAAATAAGTACATGCACACTAGTTTACCATTTAATAGTAATCCTGAAAAGTAACCGAATAAACGGAATGCAATTCAATGTTAGATGAATTTCAATGTTGACCTTTGGTTAAAATAAAAACAGTACAGTGTACAATAATTGAACTTACTTGCTGTGCAACAAGAATATGTTCACGGAATATTGCCGTAACCTCTAGTTTCTTTGTTTCTGAGACTGCATCCATGGTATTCCGTCGCAGCTTTTCGGATGTGGCACACACGTCGTCACGTGGGCTCGCGATTCAGATGTGTGGCATGCACATACGCCATATGTCTTTAAAAGCAGTTATCTTAATGGCTCTCACACCTGCTTCTGCGCACGAAGACTGGTAATCCTTGTGCAGACCAGTCTTAGTGGTACCGGATGTCAGGTACACGGTCGGTATGTTGTCCGAACCCCTCGGTGCCGCTGGTTGAGGAAGGCCCCGCTCTTCAGCAAAATTTCGTAGGTAGTTTACGACACGCATTACGTCGTCGAAACACATACCATGACTCGGCGCCTTTCCCTTGTTACCGTGTACACGAGGTGCCAGTCCCTTCTCTTTCAAGTGTTGTTGTATCGTCTTGAGGGTATGTTTGCCGACGTAACAAAACAACATGAATGTTTTCTTGCAAACTACTTTTCCCCCTACCCTGAATGTTTTCCGTTTACGCTGCCTCCGTTTTCCTCGCTTTGTGGTCTGACTTTGTTCTTCATTCAGCAAACCCATGATGTTGATTTCCTTTTCTTCCTTCGTCAGTTCCCTTATGTCACGAATATGACCAACCACCTGATCGTATGTAAACGATTGGCTACACTGAATTCTACAACCGCATCCGTTTCGCAAAATGTTCCGCACAATTTCCCACTTCGCTCCCAGTTGAAGTTTCATCGTTGCCTGCATCAGAATCACCACTTTCGTTGGATTCATCACCAGCATGTAAAATGAAGTCCTTGTCCCGACTGTCAAAAATAGCGTCGTCTTCTTGTGAGTGATCTTCTTGTATTGGTGGCTCTTAGTGTTCTCTGCCATTCTTGGGAATTTAATGGACTTCTACCAAAGTGATCAGATATGATCGACTCCAAATCCTGAATGTCACGAAATATTTAAAGAATTAATTCATTAATAAATTACATCAATTTCGTTATATTAAATAAAATTTAAAAATAAAAATAATAGCATATCCGTGATTCGAACCCGCATCGAAAGATTACCACCCTAGCGCTTTATACACTACACCATCACCGCTGACGTGACTAAGATGTAAAAACTTCAATTTATACTGAGGAAAAACTGTCATAATTTGTGGATTCAGAAATGTTTACAAATAAGATCGTTTCATAATACAATAATAATAGTATTGTTTAATTCGTTTATTATCAATGAAATTAGATCTAAGGCAGTATAGTTAAGCAGCTTGTTAGACACAATAAACAAAATAGAACTAATGCAGTATCGATGCCCATCTGATATCCACATGCACAACGTGTTCTCTTTTTTTTTTCCATGTGAACATTCGAGTACAGACACAGACATTCAACAAATCAATAAATGGCAATGTAATTTAAAATTGTGCTTACACAAAATCGATTTAGAAAACCGAAATTGCGACAGGCAATTTTAATATTTTGCCGCCATTTTTCCTCGTACACTAATGGTTATTATTTAGCATGTTAAATACATAAATTGACATTGTCATACAACTAGGCATTACTAAATTCGAAACAAATTATTTATTTTTACCTGTCGTTCCTCTTCCATTGATTCAAGTAAGTAGTTCTGGCTAAATATGGATGATAAACTGATTTAAAAATAAACTTCCGTGTTTTCATGTGACGCAATTAACATGACGTCATTTCACATTGAGTTTACTCCAGTTTTATCCTTTGTCATTATGGCCTGTTTTCTCACGACGTTACTCATATTTATTTTAGCTGATCACATCATTATCACACTTAACATGTATGTCCACAAGAGTTACAAGGGCGACTAGAGCCACACGAGCTACAAGGACTCCAAAAACTACAAAGATGACAAGGACTCCGAAATCTACAAGGATGACAACCTTTTATGGAAAGTGTGACGAATTTACCCATCCAATTGATCTATATTACACACAGTCACTGATTGCGCCTAAGGGTAAATATTTCTCAAAGTAAGTAATGTGTGGACAGTCGCATGCGTTATGTAATAAAACCAGTGTTTATTACGCGTGAGTACTTTGGTAGTTAAGTTACCCGGATGAGCGGGTAGTATAAAAGCGTTAGCATTGGTAAATTCTAGCAGGTCTGCTCTCGCTTTCGTTGAGTTAACATCGACAGTAATATAGAAGGTATTTAGAATTATATTATTGATTAAACACTAGGGACTTTGGGTGCTCTGAGGCTGGCAATCCTCTTCTTGCGACATATGGGCCATGTTAGCAGGATTCCTACCCCTCATGAACCCGGATTGCTAGTAAATTGATAATATAAAAGTTCCAAATCTCCGTACCAAGACTCCAAGTCTCTTCGTAGGCTTTATACCCAGGGTACGAGGTCATATAGGAATATAACACCATACACTCCTGTGTTCCAGACCCGGAGTATCGTGTGTTTCATACCAAGGACTCGAGGTCAATACATCGTTCCAGACCACTCTCAGGATATCGTCGCAGACTGGAAGTCGTGCTATTTAATTTACTGTTCCATACCAATCATTTTTCTAAAATAAGCTAATCATAAAGCAAGGTAGCTTGAGGAAAACTATATATACATATTCATTCTATTGTTTAATTTTGTGAGCCATACATGAGCTCGGGCGAAACGTTACAAAAGGTCGCTTGCTACTTCATTTCTTTCTCCCTTGCTCGTGAGGGTTAAACTTATAACTTAGTGCACCAAATTAAAGAAAATTGTCAGTGAACAAATCACATCTAATCACTAGAAAAACCTGCTTGCCAACTGAATAAGGCGACAAACTTAATCCAAGGGCAGATAATCAAAATGGGCTAAAAACCAATGTACAGGCAATAAAATATGTTAAAAAAACCATACAATTAATCAGGGAAGACAACTTTAAAGGAGATCAATACTGTAATTCATTAGAAGCATTCTTTATTAGACTAACACACACTAGCATACTGTTTGAAAATGAATGTTTACAAAATTATTGGCGTATGCACAAAGTTTGTAGCAATTTCAGGAATTTCTTTTTAAAATATTAATTTTCTAGGACAAACTCTAAATTCCAAAGCTTTTGAAACGAAAAACAATATTTATGTGATCGAATTGTCCCAATATAGATATATTACACACGTTTTTTAAGTAGTAATAGTTAATTTCCGTTATCTGGGGTTGGCCGGATCTATAGGAATGGCTGAATCTATACTAAAGAAGGCTATTTATATTTTCGGGCCATCATTTGTTTGGTCCGTTAATAAGTTGGTACATCATTTTCATTGGGCCGTCCTGACTCGACACCTTTAACATTCATACCAGACAAACAGTGTGTTAGTCGGTTATTTTAAAATTCCGAAATGACGTCTGTGTCTTTGGTGGAATATATTTATATTTCCTGTATTCTTTTGGCTGGTGAGTTATGAATTATTTTAAATATTAGATCTATGTCATTTTTAAATGCAAAAATCAGCTATGCAACAATAACGCTGTGTTGAAGCGAATCGGTAACCTCTCCGTTAAAACTAACCAAAAATGCATCTCTCCGTTACGGTACCTGTCTCTCCGTTAAAAAGTCAAGACGGAAATTACTTGTAGGTCACTTTCACGTAAATAGAATAGTTTTTTATCGCTAAAATTCGAGTTTTATTTGTTTTACTGACCATCTTGGACATTGAAGTGCTTATGAATCATGGATTTTACTTCATTAAACAGTCAGTAGGTTTTCTAGAAATAGTGAAAACAGTTGTCAACTCTAACTGACATTTGCTATTTATGTGATGTTTTCTGTCGTAATTTCCTTCGTTTAATTAAAAGCCAGTGTTTTATGGACCAAACTTAGTTTTAAAATGATGAAAGAAAATAACTTGTGTACAAAATCCACAGGGAACTACTTCTAATACTTTGGCACAGACGACAGATTAAAAACAATATCTTATTACTTCAATGAAATTGATGAGACTCTTAGCAGAAATGCATTATATAAGCAAGTGTTAGGAAACAAATTATACTGAGCAATATTCTCTGCATTTTTATATAGTTTTCATGATAAGAAGCCGAGTCTAGAAAAAGTGTGGGGTTTTGTTTACAAAGAAATGTACGCTAGATGACTCTTGTTGTTTACTGCGACTCCGTCCGTACCGCGACTCCATCCGTATAGAGTATACCGAAAGCACAATTAGTAGAAAAATGATATAAATGCCAACTTAGGCCACGACACAGAATAAGCAGGTAATTGTAATATCTCAGTATGAGGAACCGGTATACTGTGTTCCGATGGAGTTGCTGTACTAACAATTTGTTGAATAACAAACATGGAAAGATAACACTTACAACTTTTAATAAACGATTATAAGCTGTAAAAACACCTTATACACACATGGCAGTCAATAAATAAACAATTATTTCATTTGGAATCCAGCAACACCAAACTATACAACACTTTCTTTAAGTTAAATTGAACAACTTGCACGGCGGAGTAGCTGTAATTGGTAACAAGGGAAGCAATCATTTCCAATTTTGAAACTACATAGTGTACAGTATAACTTTTATTGCCCGAAAGAAAATAACTTGTGTACAAAACCCACGGGGAACTACTCCTCTTACTTGAGCACAGACGACAGAGTAAAAACAATATTTTTTTAAATACTTATATAAAATCGGATGAGACTCTATCAGAAATGCATTATACAAACAGGTTTTAACAAAACAAAATGAACTATGCAATATTTTGTGCATTTAAAGATAGTTTTTATGAAAAGAAGCCGAGTCTAGAAAAAGAGTGGTGTTTTGTTTACAAGAGATGGTCGCTTGATGACGTTTATTGTTTACCGCCACTCGTCCGTACCACGACTCCATCTGAAAAGAGTATACCCTCTCCGTCGCCACAGCTTTTATTGATACTTTTGCTATAAAACAAAACATGTAAAACATAAATTTTGCATTATGTTATTTGTTATATGATCAGGAGTACTGTTATATCGATGACATGGCGAATGCATGTTGATTTTCGTAGATTAAATACTTGCATCAGTTCTTTTATAATCCATCAAACAAATGTATGGCATTAAACATAATATCTAGCTGTTTTCTGCCCTTTCTGAACTTAAATTGTTTTCCATTTGAAGACAAGCTTTTATGTCATCAACTCTTATTGAATTTGATTCAAAATTGTTGGTTATTTGGGTACTGTAATGTGATTTAAAGGGGCCTATCGACGGCAAATACTGGCGCAGTGCCTAAATCCGCCACTTGCCTAAATCCGACACCTCATCCGAATGAGCGTTTTTTACCTGCGATTTCTATTTTGGTGATCTCGATAAATCAGTTAATTTCCTGTTACAACGCTGACAAGTTTTTATCTTGATTTGTGTATAAATGAATATTTGATCCAATTATTTTGTACATAACCCCTAAATGCAAACAAACTGCATGCGGGAAATCTATTTCATACTGCGCATGCGCATTTTTGAGGCCGCGCATAGTGTCCATGATAAAATTAAATTATCTTGATATCATATTTTGTCCATTTAAGCACATACAGCATAACAATGACCATTATTCATTTGCATTACATACAATAAAATGCGGAAAAAAATTGTATTAAGAGCGCCATTTCTTGCTACTCAAAACCCTCATTAAATGCATTTGTCGAACTTGCACGCAGGGCCTCAGTTTCAGAGTTATTTTTAGCTCACCTGAGCACAACATAACTAAACAGCATAGCTAAATAGCTTTGGTTGGTAACATTTTATAGGGGTCCTCTACAAAGATTGTTAAAATGATGCCCCTGGGGTCAAAACTGGCCACGCCCCCGGGGGTTACATTGTTTATATAGACTTAAATAGCAAAATAACTGCAAAAATCTTATCCTCTGAAACTGCAAGGCCCAGTGGTTTCGTATTTGGTATGTGGCATCCTCTAGTGGTCCTGTTACAAAGTTTATTTCAATGATGACCCTGCCGTCAAAACTGGCCATGCCCCGGAGGTCACATTATTTATATAGACTTCAATAACAAAATGTCTTTAAAAATCTTTTCCTCTGAAACTGCAAGGCCCAGTGGTTTAGTATTTGGTGTGTAACATTGTTTTGTGGTCCTCTACAAGGATTGTTCAAATTGTGCCCCTGGGTTCAAAACTGGCCATGTCCCGGTGGTCACATGGATTATATAGACTTAAATAGCAAAATGATTTTTAAAATCTCCTCTGCAACCGCTAGACCCAAAGGTTTCATATTTTGTATGTAACATTGTAAAGTGATCCTCAACATAGATTATGTGAATTATACCCCTGGGGAACAAACTTGGTCACTCCCTGGGGGCACATCGTTTCTTTAGACATAATTATTATTTTAATGAAACTTAATACATAGAATGATAGATACCTTATATGGAGAACTTGCTTGGGATTGCATATGGGGTGGGTGGGGTCAAGGTCAAGATCACTTTTACTAAAATATTTATTGATGTGCTGACTTTAATGCATTTGGTTAGAAAAATTGAGTTTTCGTGGAGTTTCCATATTTCTTGTTTTAGAAAAAAAATGCCAGTAACTCTTACAAGCACAAGAAAAGTCGAGCATGCTGTCCTCCAACAGCTCTTGCTGTAACAGCATTGTTTTTTTAGCGTAGCTGTCTAAGATCACCTTTTACCTAGATTTTTGCGATAATTGTATGCAGCAGGAGAACTGAATGCCAATAGAAATGGACACATTTTATCAATGGTTCGATGTCTGCCAATAACTGATGCATATTTTTGGCGATTAAAATTAACATAATTGTTTACATAAGTGGTTAAAATTCAGTTATAAACATATCTGCATACACTCTGGAATTGAACATAATTATGAACAATTTTACTCGTTGTATGTCGTGAACACAATGAAATATTCATTCACATATATTTATTTATTGACATTCAGGTCAACAGCATATTATAACACATATTTGGTCAAACAGGTAATATTACTATTAAAATATGTAACAGATCAGATTATAAATAGAAGTATCACAGTACTATTATGTTTCACGACACATAAAACAGGTAAAGAAATCCAATTAAAACAAATTTGAACCTTTAAATACTGCTAAAAAACTAGGACTAAGGAACATACTAGTAGCCGGCGTATTAAGTATAATTTTAGAATGCATGTTTAGACTAGATTGACCTATGGATGACCCATTCAGCTAGGAGCTGATTTCCAATGGGGTCTATATTAATATTACATCGTATACAAATGTGCACACATGCTATAGAAAAAACAAACAAACTAGACATGAAGTAATAATTTTAGATTTTGGTACAATGTGAGAATACAAAAAGTATGCTTTAATTTAATAAGTTCATATGTAGTTGCGATGTTAATCACAGTGAACTGATACTCGGACAAGTTTTGACAGCAACAACAAGATCAGTAGTATAGAAAGTCACATTTGCTTTCAAACACTTGATTATTCAATAGTTCTGTCTTCACCAGTTTTGATTAATTTTTCGGCATAGCTGTTTAACGGGAAAATTTCCTGCCAGTAGTACCTAATGAAAAAAATCCTAACTTTGCATCAGCTGATTTAAACAAAAATCCCACTACAGTGGTCATAAAAGCGTTGGTTCATCATCCCATAAAACATAGAGCACAGATCTGTAATAGGTTTTGAATACTGATGAAAAATTCAATAATGGAATAACACATTTTGCAGAAAATGAAAGCTTTCATAAATAAGAAACACTATTGCAATATTTTACAATTTATTTACATGATAATGAGCAATATATTTGTTTTTTTTGCAACGATGTACAGGGTCCTTAATCTATGAATTTTGCCGCCGAATATCGTCCCCATTCCCCCACCTGAAAAGTACCGGTATGTTTTTTCCCCTAAAAAATGGAAAACATAACTCAAGCAAGGCTTGACATATTCAAAAAAAATTAGTACACATTTGTAACATGATAGAATACAGGTCAAGTTTGATGTTGGTTACAAACCACTAAATTTTGACAGTTTTATGGCCCCTTTTGGGCTTAAAATTCCCTACAAACATGATTTCAGGACAATAACTCAAGAATGACTTGACATATTCAAATAATTCCTGGTATACATTTGTAGCATCATAAAATATGGGTCAAATTAAACTTTGGTTACAAACCACTAAATTTTGAAAGAGTTATAAATGGCCCTTTATTTGACTTAAATTCCCGAAAAACATGGTTTCCTGATGATAACTTTCACAGTTATTGCATCATATGTATGAGACATTTTTTAATAATTGTTTTGTGTTTCTTTATCACTGCTAATACTTTTAAAGGTTAGCAAAGATTATACAATTTTAACCGTTGTTAATACCTTTCCAATATTATCAACAATGCTTGTGAAGGATTATTATATACAACATTACATGCAATACATTTTTATCTCTATCATAAGCTATCAGCTTTAACACTTTTATAAAAGACAGTATGGATATTATGTTGTCACTTGCATATATGTGACAAACATACAGATTATTTGATTGCAATTGCTACTTCTACCTATTGTTGTTGATCAGTTGTTGTTATTACCTGTCTTGTGGGCCAGAGCAAATTTGGGCAGTTGTGGCCATAGGAACAGCAAGTAGCAACCAATTGGTATATAAACCAGAAGTAAAATGGGACATGCACCCATTACCATGCTACTTTGTTAAATAAATTTATGTTCAAACTGCCACTCTGACTTGCAGCAATTTATCAATGCACACGGGCCGACAAATACAACAACCATACAAAGAAAAGCTCACTGCGACAAAACCAAAACTTAAAGAGACTTGCTAACACAAGCACAAGTGTCCCCAAGTGTATTAAATAACCCTGAACCGCCTCTGTGACATAACTCAACAATGACTTGACATATTTAAATAATAATGGTACACATGTGTAGCATCATAAATTACAGATCAAGTTCGACTTTGGTTACAAACCACAAAATTTTGACACTGTTATGGCCGCTTTTTAGCTCACCTGAGCAATAATGCTCATGGTGAGCTTTTGTGATCACCCGTTGTCCGTGTGTCTGTGCGTCCGTCGTCAACTTTTCATTAAAACAACATCTCCTCCAAAACCACCTGGCAGATTTTCACCAAACTTCACAGAAATGATCATTTAGTGCCCCTCTTTCAAAGTTGTTCAAATTATTACGGTCCGCTGCATATGAAGGTCCCCATAGCTAAAAATTGATTTAAAAAGTGTTAACTTGAAAAATCTTCTCTGAAACCGCAGGGCCCAGAGGTTTCATATTTGTTATAGTTTATATAGAATACACTACGTCTAGCGTGATTTCTGCCTAAAACACAGACCCACCGTGGACAATTTTTCGTCAGCGTGGAAAATCACCGCGATTAAAAGGTGGTTCCATCGCGATAGAATCGCGGTGATAGTGGGTGAGCACCGCGGGCGTTATCGGGAAATCAATCTCACGGTGGACCACTGCGGTCGCGGTGGGTCGCGGTGAAATACAGGTACATGTGAATGAACAAGTACAGTTCGATATTTCAGACCGTATACTATTCGCAAAGTACAAATCGTCTTCTATTAACCGATACTTACCAATTAATATAATCACAGTTTGCAACTTTAATCTTTTTTATTTTGATAATTTATTCCGAAGTTCCATGTTCGCAGTTGTGTTGTGAAATCGTAAACAAAGAGTCAAGGGCATTAATACAAGTCTCGCGAAAATTCGCAATCTGCGTGAATTGACAGTTTGACGTCTTCAAAGTAAAGCCGACAAGAAACCATAAAATAACACCTTTCTCGGCGATAAAATTGGCTTCTTTTGTTTAGAGAAGCGACATGCTTAACCAATCGCGTGTTTGTTACTCAGTGGCAATCGTCCTATTATGAAAGAGCACGTGCAAAGCTCCGCCTTTCGAACTTTTACAGAGAACAAAGGTGTTGGTTATGTCAATCATTGTTATAAAATCACGTTTTTTACCGACATGTTAATCAATTGTTTTGATAGTCATATTAAAAATGCAAAGATTTGTCATAGAATCGGACAACGAATTTGATGAGGTCTTTGTGATTTGACTGACGCATATTTTCATTTTCCCGTTTTGTCATAATGTTCCGTATTTTCCGAAAACCATGTTCTTGGTCGTACCTGAAATAAAATGTAAAATATTTTTTAAAAAGCTCAATGTGAAATTATGACTCGCTAAAATCACCGCGATCCACGGCGATTTCTTATCAACATTTTTGATTGAGACTGTCACCGCGGTCACCGCGATTCGCCACGGCGACATCACCGCGTTCCACAGTGTTCCACGGTGTATCGCGGTGACTATAGTAGTGTGTCACGCTGGGCTGAATCACGGTGGTGCGTCGCAGAAGGCAGAAATCACGCTAGACGTAGTGTATATAGCAAAATGACTTTAAAAATCTTCTCCCCTGAAACCATAAGGCCCAGAAGTTTCCGATTTGGTATGTAACATCCTATAGTGGTCCTCTACAAAGATAGTTCAAATTATGCCCCTGGGTTCAGAACTGGCCACGCCCCGGGGGTCACATGGTTTATAAAGAATATTTAGCAAAATGACTTTAAAAATCTTCTCTGAAAATGCATGGCCCAGAGGTTTCATATTTGGTATGTAACATCCTTGAGCGGTCCTTCTTTAAAGTTTGTTCAAATATGCCCCTGGGTTCAAAAAGGGCCCTGTGGGGGGGGGTGACATGGTTTATACAGAATATACACTATAACTCCATTATATTGCGATTTGCGGGGTCCACGGATCGCGATCGCGATATATCCGGATGGCGATATAACTTGCCAGGCCACTCAGTAGATATACATGTATACACTAGCCTGTTTTTCTCCGATCTAAAACATAAATGTAATTAAGTAGATAACTAACCCTTTTCAATGTAGTTAACATCCATTATGTATTAAATCCATATGTAAAATATTCCATTTGTATATGAAAATATAATATTATTCTTTTAATTCTGTTGAATAAATGACAAATCGCATATAAAAATATAAAGTCCAAAATTTCAGTATTCACTGGAATACAGAAATTCCATTAACAATTACAACACACATGTATTTTGTGTAAACTCTTTCTTCTGTTAGAAAAAGCGCTAGAAAAATTGCTGTAAATCATGTACAACGTCATATAAAAACTTTGTAGTGCAGAGAACAATGAGATCTTTACTTTTGTATAAAAGTTTCGTAGCACACAGCAAACAAAATTAGGTGTCTATATCGCAAACAATATGTGGTTAACATTTCTCCTAATACAAAAAAGAAACAGATAAGCTGTATCAATTACGTTATTGTCATTCAGATAGCTCAGTATTGATTTATGACATACAGTTACTGTATACACCCTCCACTTGGACTGCGTGTAATTTGGATGCTAAATAGAGCAACAGCAGTGAAAGGACGTTGTCATGGGTGGCACGTGCACTGTAAGCTGATGACGTCAAACACTTTGATGTTGAGCGAATTGTTTGTAGCACTAAAAGAGATACCGTGAAGGCACAAAAATCCAGATCAGACTTGATTTATTTATGAGCATTTGGTAATAAGAAAATATTGAAGTACATGAAAAAAATCGGGATCCACGGCCAATATGCGATATATTGGACATCGCGTTATAAAGGATCTGCAGTGTATAGCAAAATGACTTTAAAATTCTTCTCTGAAACCACAAGGCCCAGAGGTTTCATATTTGGTACGTAACATTGTATAGTGGTCCTCTACTACTATTGTTCAAATTATGCCCCTGGGGTCAAAACTGGCCACGCCCTGGGGGTAACATGATTTATAAAAACTTAAATAACAAAATGTCTTTAAAAATCGTCTACTCTTAAACTGCAAGGCCCAGAGATTTCATATTTGGTATGTAACATCCGTTGTCCTCTACAAATATTGTTCAGTTAATGCCCCTGAGGTCAAAACTTGTCATTCCCCAGGGTTCACATGATTTATATAGACTTAAATAGCAAAATGACTTTAAAAATCTTCTCAGAAACCACAAGGCCCAGAGGTTTCTTATTTGGTAGGTAACATTGTATAGTGGTCCTCTAAAAAGATCGTTCAAATTATGCCCCTGGGGTCAAAACTGGCATTGCCCCAGGAGTCACATGATTTATACAAACTTAAATAGCAAAATGTCTTTAAACATTTTCTCCTCTGAAACCGCAAGGCCTTGAGGTTTTGTATTTAGTATGTATTATCCTATAGTGGTCCTCAACAAAGATTGTTCAAGTTATGCCCCATGGGTAAAAAATGACCACACCCCAGGGGTCACATGGTTTATATTGACTTAAATAGCAAATTTTTTTAATTTCTTCTCCTCTGAAACCGCAAGACCTGGAGATTTCATATTTGGTATGTAAAATCGTATAGTGGTCCTCAACAAATAATGTTCAAATTATGACCCTGGGGTCAAAACTGTTTAATTTCCTGGGGGTCACATGGTTTATATAGACTTAGATTGCAAAATGACTTAAAAAATCTTCTCCGAAACGGCAAGGCCCACAGCTTTTCTGTATTTGGTACGTAACATTGCATAGTGATCCTTTCCAAAGAATGTTCAAATTATGCCCCTGGGTCAAATCTGGCCACGCCTCAGGGATGCAAATGCCTATTGGGTTTCAAGGTCTCAGGTGAGCATCCTAGGGCCCTCAGAGCCCTCTTGTGTACTTATATTCTCGAAAAACAAATTAGTGTAACATCATTAAATACCGTATTTTCCGTACTATAGGTCGCATCGGTATATAAGACAAATTTGGTACTTTTTTTTACATTTTTATGTTTTCAGCCATATGAAACTCGCACGGGTGTGTAAGTCGGACTTTTAAAATTCATATTCAATAAAAGAACAAGTCCCCTTGAAAAAAAATTCAAATTTATTTATGTTAACCAGACCGTCAAAACATTCTTTTTTAACAATTCTATACACAAAGTGCACAACAGTCCTTGTTATTCACACCTTAAAAATTGCACAACAACCCCCACGAGAATTACATGATGTCTGTGTAGTCTACATCACTGACCTGGTGAATTAATAGTCTGGCAACCCAATTAATTCTCAACACAACCAAACTGATTTATTAATCACAAAATATTTCAAGTTTCATTTATTTTGATACTACAAATTGTAGATGATCTTCATTTTGTATATTTAAAACATAAAACACGATAAATTTTATAAAAAAATGCATTTACAGGATAATTAACAAAGCATGTCAATTATTTATCTACACACTACAAACCATTCTGGTTGCCTGTCTAAATTTGTAGTTCAGTAGCTCATGTGACTCCCTTAGCAACTCCCTTGACAACACCAACATTTTCTCCATCTATTATTTTCTTTGATCTTTCCAACTAAGTCTGTGGTAGTAAGATAAACTGGATCAATACTCATCTATCTGAATGACATTAGCCAGGTCAATAGAGCCTTATGAAAATTACAATTTCAAAGACATGTCATAAGTGTCCTTGAAATACACAGAGTGTGTTAAATATCTGCAAACAATACAGAATATATGCCTTGTCACCCTAATTTCGTGGGTCTTATTTACGATTGTGGTGCAAGCGCGTTAGTAAATTCTGTTATCTCACCACTGAGTTGGATAAAACACAATTTGCAATGTGCTCTTGGCAAACAAAGTAATTAAAACCCAGATTTGTGTTGCTATTTGTTGTATATGTTATGTTATGTTATTGTACCTGACCATACTGATCTGTATCGTCTAAAAGCTTCTCTTAATTTTGTGGGCTCTGATTGGCTGGCCTACCTTGGTTGGGAAAGAGTGTTTACAGCATCAATTTTGTTTCACTTTGTTTGTGCTGGTGCCTGCTGGAGCCTGTGCTGATCAAAGGACGAAAATCTTTGTGAAAACTGGTTTTTTTGAAAATTTTAATATTATAAATAAGCATTTTTCCTCTATTTAAAGTTGGTACCAGAAAACGGTACCATTCCCAATCCGATTTTCTGACCATTTTTCCCAATTATAAGTTAAACAATTTTCAAATGTAAGGAAAAAAACCCCCAAAGACCCTGAAAAGATCGACGATGTTCCTGTACTTTACTTTTGTTTTACGTAAGTTTTGTTGAGTAACAGAGCTCAAATCAGTTACTGTTAACGGCCAGGGGATGTAACCGCTGCAGGGTTTGGTGGAGCTGTATCGATTGGTTACTGTTATGAGTTATACATTGTGTGCGAGAGTGGGAACCAGCTGGACTGTAACGCGTTTTCGCGAGTGTCATTGACAAGACATGGCAATTCATAACCCTAAATACTTCCGAAAAAAAAGCAGGGATGCAATCCTTTATCTAGCAATGGCTTTTATTGCAAAGCAGAAAGTATAGATCCAGGGATGCAATCCTTTATCTAGCAGTGGCTTTTATTGCAAAGCAGAAAGTATAGATCCAGGGATGCAATCCTTTATCTAGCAGTGGCTTTTATTGCAAAGCAGAAAGTATAGATCCAGGGATGCAATCCTTTATCTAGCAGTGGCTTTTATTGCAAAGCAGAAAGTAAAGATCCAGGGATGCAGTCCTTTATCTAGCAGTGGCTTTTATTGCAAAGCAGAAAGTAAAGATCCAGGGATGCAATCCTTTATCTAGCAGTGGCTTTTATTGCAAAGCAGAAAGTACAGATCCAGGGATGCAATCCTTTATCTAGCAGTGGCTTTTATTGCAAAGCAGAAAGTACAGATCCAGGGATGCAATCCTTTATCTAGCAGTGGCTTTTATTGCAAAGCAGAAAGTACAGATCCAGGGATGCAATCCTTTATCTAGCAGTGGCTTTTATTGCAAAGCAGAAAGTACAGATCCAGGGATGCAATCCTTTATCTAGCAGTGGCTTTTATTGCAAAGCAGAAAGTACAGATCCAGGGATGCAATCCTTTATCTAGCAGTGGCTTTTATTGCAAAGCAGAAAGTACAGATCCAGGGATGCAATCCTTTATCTAGCAGTGGCTTTTATTGCAAAGCAGAAAGTACAGATCCAGGGATGCAATCCTTTATCTAGCAGTGGCTTTTATTGCAAAGCAGAAAGTACAGATCCAGGGATGCAATCCTTTATCTAGCAGTGGCTTTTATTGCAAAGCAGAAAGTACAGATCCAGGGATGCAATCCTTTATCTAGCAGTGGCTTTTATTGCAAAGCAGAAAGTACAGATCCAGGGATGCAATCCTTTATCTAGCAGTGGCTTTTATTGCAAAGCAGAAAGTACAGATCCAGGGATGCAATCCTTTATCTAGCAGTGGCTTTTATTGCAAAGCAGAAAGTACAGATCCAGGGATGCAATCCTTTATCTAGCAGTGGCTTTTATTGCAAAGCAGAAAGTAAAGATCCAGGGATGCAGTCCTTTATCTAGCAGTGGCTTTTATTGCAAAGCAGAAAGTAAAGATCCAGGGATGCAATCCTTTATCTAGCAGTGGCTTTTATTGCAAAGCAGAAAGTACAGATCCAGGGATGCAATCCTTTATCTAGCAGTGGCTTTTATTGCAAAGCAGAAAGTACAGATCCAGGGATGCAATCCTTTATCTAGCAGTGGCTTTTATTGCAAAGCAGAAAGTACAGATCCAGGGATGCAATCCTTTATCTAGCAGTGGCTTTTATTGCAAAGCAGAAAGTACAGATCCAGGGATGCAATCCTTTATCTAGCAGTGGCTTTTATTGCAAAGCAGAAAGTACAGATCCAGGGATGCAATCCTTTATCTAGCAGTGGCTTTTATTGCAAAGCAGAAAGTACAGATCCAGGGATGCAATCCTTTATCTAGCAGTGGCTTTTATTGCAAAGCAGAAAGTACAGATCCAGGGATGCAATCCTTTATCTAGCAGTGGCTTTTATTGCAAAGCAGAAAGTACAGATCCAGGGATGCAATCCTTTATCTAGCAGTGGCTTTTATTGCAAAGCAGAAAGTACAGATCCAGGGATGCAATCCTTTATCTAGCAGTGGCTTTTATTGCAAAGCAGAAAGTACAGATCCAGGGATGCAATCCTTTATCTAGCAGTGGCTTTTATTGCAAAGCAGAAAGTACAGATCCAGGGATGCAATCCTTTATCTAGCAGTGGCTTTTATTGCAAAGCAGAAAGTACAGATCCAGGGATGCAATCCTTTATCTAGCAGTGGCTTTTATTGCAAAGCAGAAAGTACAGATCCAGGGATGCAATCCTTTATCTAGCAGTGGCTTTTATTGCAAAGCAGAAAGTACAGATCCAGGGATGCAATCCTTTATCTAGCAGTGGCTTTTATTGCAAAGCAGAAAGTACAGATCCAGGGATGCAATCCTTTATCTAGCAGTGGCTTTTATTGCAAAGCAGAAAGTACAGATCCAGGGATGCAATCCTTTATCTAGCAGTGGCTTTTATTGCAAAGCAGAAAGTACAGATCCAGGGATGCAATCCTTTATCTAGCAGTGGCTTTTATTGCAAAGCAGAAAGTACAGATCCAGGGATGCAATCCTTTATCTAGCAGTGGCTTTTATTGCAAAGCAGAAAGTACAGATCCAGGGATGCAATCCTTTATCTAGCAGTGGCTTTTATTGCAAAGCAGAAAGTACAGATCCAGGGATGCAATCCTTTATCTAGCAGTGGCTTTTATTGCAAAGCAGAAAGTACAGATCCAGGGATGCAATCCTTTATCTAGCAGTGGCTTTTATTGCAAAGCAGAAAGTACAGATCCAGGGATGCAATCCTTTATCTAGCAGTGGCTTTTATTGCAAAGCAGAAAGTACAGATCCAGGGATGCAATCCTTTATCTAGCAGTGGCTTTTATTGCAAAGCAGAAAGTACAGATCCAGGGATGCAATCCTTTATCTAGCAGTGGCTTTTATTGCAAAGCAGAAAGTACAGATCCAGGGATGCAATCCTTTATCTAGCAGTGGCTTTTATTGCAAAGCAGAAAGTATAGATCCAGGGATGCAATCCTTTATCTAGCAGTGGCTTTTATTGCAACCGTCATGAACATCAGAAGATAGTATTAATTTTGTTTACCAGTATTTTCTGTCAACCATTGTCACAGATATTGTCAGTGTCGTGTCTGAGAGCAAACTTGTGTCTCTGGGGCAAGTTGTGCACGGCATTTAAAACCATTATCTGACTTGAATGCAAGTTTAATAATAAATATAACAAATTGTTTTAGGGTTTATTTATTGTAACATCCTGTTTTTACATCCGTTTCGATTGTTTTAATGAAAGTGGTAAAATTCCCAATTTGGCTGAAAACACTGTTAATTTTCCCAATTTGACCGGTACTGGAACCATTCCCAAAGTAGTGAGAAAAATGCTATAAATACACAATCCTTATCTTATTTTAAAAGGTAACAATATAGGTCTGATGAAATCTACACACTTTGTTAATTTTTGTTGTGCAGGTTTAACTTTAGGCTTCATGAATCTAGAAATGTTTCTATTGTGTTAGTTATTGTTCTTCAATATTAAACAAATGATAAAATTGCACACAGCGATTTGTGGGTACGAATGCTTATGTTACAAGTTTGAAAATGTCAGTCAAATTTAGGGAAGGGGGATTGTTTACATATTTTTTTTACCGAAAATAGCAAAATTCCAGTGAGAAATAAACACAAGGGAGATAATCATATATGTGCAATTATCCTTGGAAAACTGTTCTAAATATACGATTTTTTGGAACGAAATTTCATGAATTAAATTCCAAAATAGTTGAAGGGTAGTGAATAATTTGTGTATTTAATGTCGTTTATTTGTGATTTATAAGACCAAGTCTCTTACTGGTTGACATTAAATAGGATGTCATTTTCAGATACTGCAAATATATACAATTCACTTAACGGTTATACATGTAGTAATTCAGACAATGTTTTCAGATGCAAGAGCGAAAATTCTATTAGTTTTAAACAGCCACGAAATCATGGTAACCCACAAAAATATGGTAATTAGGCATAAAATTATGGTAAATATAGGCATATATTGGTTTATTGCTTGGAATAAAAACTACTGTGACACATTAATATGAAGACAAATCGAGGGCTTAATGGAAAACTGTCGTAACTCACTTTTTAAAAATTTTACAGTAGAAGAAAATTTTACTTAATTAATTCTGCTTTATAAACTTTGTTTAACCAATACAGGGCTTTTTTCCTTCTTTAACAGACGCCGACATTCGGCGTCTTCCCAATTCGAAAAATTCGGTCTTTTTCCCAATTCCACGTTACGAATTTCCCAAAAAGATACACTTTCCCAATGCAAAAACATTGCTTTTTCGTCTCAATTTCGTGAGGAATTCGGTAAGTACATTCAACGCAAACGCGTATGCTTGTTTATTGTGACGTACAAAACAGAAGCGGCCCTATGGCAAGGGAGTTAACTCTCGATGACTTACTGCCTCGTGACGTACAAAACAGAAGCGGCCCTATAAATACTTTCGTTTTCTCTCATTTCAATGGTAAGGGAGTTTACTCGCGATGATTCACTGCCTCGTAATCTGGTCATGTCGCACAATAGCAAATACTATAAAAAGTCGTTAAATAAGCGACAGAAAGGAAATGAACGATCGTTATTCGACTGCGGGGTAACGAAGAAGACAAAGGTTAATATGTTTAACGTATTCTGTTTGATTGATTTTGTCGATGTGGCAAGAAAATAATGAAAATAATTGACGTTGACAGCGTGTATTTCGGCTGTTAAGTTTTAAAGCTACTGTTGTTTAAAAGACGTTGTCATTGGTGGCACGTAATTTAACAGATTTTAGATTAGGTCAAACTGTGACACTGTGAAAATTATTTATTTTTATTATGGTTCTGATAGCCTGTTGTTTTGTTGCTGTAAATAAACAAGCACGAAAGTCACAGACAAACAGGAATAATTTACAAAATTCAAAATCTGATCGGTTATAGCCAAATATTAATGAACATGAAAAGTCTGGATTTTTTTTTTTTTTAGGCTGACAACCAACGAGAACCAGAGATTCAGGGAACCCTAAGCTGTCCCAATAATGATGTAGAATTTGTGCCACCCTTTGTGGCAACAAAAATTGTTTCTACAGCCACTACAACATATCATTGACATGTGTTTACATTTTTGCTAAACAGTTTACTTGGACCTGTTAGACCTATTCAAATGGCTGTAGGACTAGACTACACCTTTTTATTTCATGATCAGTAAATTACTAACTGCAACTTATTTGTACCCTGATAAATGGTTTTTGTTCATGTGTTATTATTAATTTCTGTATTCAGATTAAAATTCTCTCAACAGAATAAATAGTGCAAATATTGAAAAAGAGTTTATATGTTATTGTTTTATTAGTATATATTAATGTATGTATTGAACTGATATGGTTGCAGGGATTTCAACAGCAGAAAAACCTTTTGTATAAGAAGTATCAATATTTTTTTTTAACTTAAAAGAACCTATTTCCCAATTTCAACTTTTTACGCGTGAATTCTTCCCAATTTCATCGTTTCACGCGCTTGTTTTTCCCAAAATGGACAGGCTAGGGCGTCTTCCCAATTTGGGCAAAAAAAGCCCTGCAATAAGTGATAAAATTGTATTATTTTACTTATTAAAATATTACAGTCTGCAAAAAAGTAATATTAAGCATTATATTAAAAGGTTTTTTACTTAAAACAGTTTTCTGTTGAAATCTGTTCAAACTCCAGTATAAAAATTAATGGAAAACTGTTGTAAGTAAAAAAATTATAACTTTCCTTTAATGACTGTTTATCATAAATTACAAATGGGACACGGTTTGTTAAAAATTAGTTAACACTTGCTAACAAATTCTAATTCTTATTATCTTTAAGTAATTATGATCTACAAAATAGGGAATACAGCAGACATTTCAAGTAATGGTTTAAGAAACGCATTGTCCTTAATATAATAAAACACAATACATTGTTTAGAAAGGTGTACAAAGTTTTAACATGATAACAATAATAATGATAATAATACAACTTGCATGTTGGTTACAAGAAGCAAGAGTTATTATTGGTTTTATAATTATATTAGTTATTGAATCTGGCCCTGGTGTCAACAAAACTACTTTAGTCTTATCTTAGCCTTACTCTGGAACAAGAGGGCCAAGGCTTTTAACCTGAGTTTAAAGATCATAGTGGATTGTGCAAGTTTAATTGGCTGTTTAGATCTGTTTGAAGTAAAATTTTGACAATGACAGACAACAGCAACGTCTTTTCACAAGTCCAGATATTTTGGTCACTCAATGAACGTTTCTTTGAAATTACTTTGAGATTAAACAGTGGTTTTCTGACAAGATATTGTTCCACATTTTCAATTTGGTCAAAGGAGGAATACTTGTTGCTAATATTGTTTGAATTCAAAATGATTTTAAAGAATATGGTAAAGGCAAATATGGACAAAAGCCCTCCCAGAAAAAAAATCCTGCACTGTTTTTCACAACCAAGACATTAGCCTGCTCGTAATTTTGACGAACCAGCAAGTACTAGCTCGTTGAAATTACACCTAATTGTTGCAATTTAACACAAACTTAGTGCATTCATCAACGGCAGTAAAATCCGTTAATTAGGACGTCGCACATAATTCCAGATACTTGAGTCATTCATATTACGAGCGGGCATTGTCCGAGGTGCAATTTCAACAAGCAGGCTTATGCTCGGGTGTGAAAAACAATGAGCGGGCCTTTTGTTCGGGAGGGCTTTAGTCCGGATTCTGGTAAAGAGTCACCCAAGGAACATTTCTGTAAAGTCAGGGGTAGCGAATATAATATATGACTGATATTGCCTTACTTGTCTGTTTTTCAAAAAGTGAACTTGTCTGTAGAATAATTATATATAGTGAAGCCCATCTAAATGGAACCATCTGAAAACCAATTCCCTGCCTAAACTGGACAATTGTTTCAGTTCGCATTTCAAAAAACATCTATAAACTAAACACTGAAAAAAAGGATAACGAATTGCATGGTTTTTAATAAAGAATTGATTAGAATAAACAGTAAAAAAGATAAATAAACCAAACGGCTATGTCCAGTCTGGTGTCACTTGGCTACACACTCTTAATTGATAACATGGCTACTTAATTAGAGTAACAACAGAGAGCAAAAACCATGTGAAATGATGGGCTAGGTCCCGAGTGTGTTTTCACAGCTTTTACTATTTTCACTTATCCGTTCATGATGTGGTACAACCTGAGCAATTAAGACAATTAACTTCGCTATCCCTGAAATTTATTTCCAAATCCATCAGGTGGTATCAGACAAGAAGATTTTCAATGTTTTCAACAGAGACATATAAGAAAAAATTGCCCCGTCACCTAGAAGCCATGCTTATGGGTGATTTTTTTATGATTAAACAAATCCAGGAATAAAGGATGCATTTATGCAAATTTATTTCAAAACCCACCAGTGGATTCAAACAACAAGATTTTTCAAAGTTCTTATAGCTTGGCTTAGTTCAAATGCCAAATGAGGATAACTGTCATGCCCACTTAGACGGGAATGTTTTTTAACAAATTGAAATAATTAAGAGAAATTGGTTATGTCATGCTAGGAACATTTCTGTGAAATATTATCAAAATACCAAAAGTGGTTGAAGGGAAGATGTTCAAAGTGTTCAAAAATGTTATATAAGGAAAACTTCCCCGCCCCTTGGGGGCATTGTTTTTTTAACAAATCAAAATGATTTAGAGCAGTATGGTAGATGGTCAACCTGGGAACATCTCCATGAAATTATTTTCAAATTCGGTTTAGTGGTTGAAGAGAAGAATTTCAAAGTTTGTAATACAATAATAAAAAAATGGCTCCGCCACTGGTAGCCATGTTTTTTAACGTATCCAATGATTTCCAAGAATTTGGTAGAGGGTCACCAAAGGAACATTTCTGTGAAATTATTAAAAAATTTCCCAAGTGGTTTCAGATAATAAGATTTTCCAACTTTTCAATAAAAACATACATTAGTTAAACTGCTCCACCCTTGGTGGCTGTGTTTAACAACAAGAGCTGCTAGAGGACAGTGCGCTCAACTATTCGAAGTATTTCAGTTGGTACATATTTTGGATAGTGGAAGGGGAATACATTTTTAAGTGAAGCTTTGTAAAGTTTTGGAACAAAAACTTTAACCACAAAATATATGTAAAAGTATGCATAACTCTGTCAAAATACAAAAGAGAGTTATGGGTAATGTCACCCCTGATACTAGAGTTGATGACAAAGGTTAGTTCCAAGTGAATAACTTATGTAGTTTTGAAGTAACAAAACTTTTGAATATAAACTTTAACCAGAAAATATATTTGGAAAAAGGGGCATAACTCTGTCAAAATACAAAAAAGATTTATGGGGAATGTTGCCCCTGATACTGGAATTTATGACAAAGGCTAGATCCAAGTTTCAAGTGAATAACTTGTGTAGTTCTAAAGTTACACAACTTTTGAATATAAACTTGAACCAGAAAATCTAAGTGAAAAAGGGGCATAACTCTGTCAAAATACAAAAGTTAAACAGAGTTATGGGGAATGTTGCCCCTGATACTGGAGTTGATGACAAAGGTATATTCCAGTTTCAAGTGAATAACTTATGTAGTTTTGAAGTTAAACAATTTTTGAATAAAAACTGTAACCAATTCAAAGCGGACGTCGAAGCCGACGCCGGGAGTAGTAGAATAGCTCACCTATTCTTCAAATAGTCGAGCTAAAAATCAAAATGATTTTAGGGAATTTGGTACTGGGTCACCCTAGGAACATCTCTGTGAAATTCTTTCAAAATCCCATGGAAGTTGTTACCAAGAAGATTTTCAAAATTAATATTATATATAAAGTCGATAAAGCCATATTTTAGGAAATCCGTTCTAACGGCGATGTTTCGTTTATTTCATTTCGTATTGACGTTTAAAGAAAATTGAGAATGTCTTAGCCTTAATTTTAAGAGCTAAAACGCATCATATAACGTAATTTGACACATGCAGAATTTTTTCGATGTAGGGAGGGGTAATTCACCCCTCTCGGGACCGGGGCACCAGAAAACAATCCTGGGGAAGGCACTGACATAGTATATAAATCCTTATTCGACTCTGCTATGTCACAACACTGAAACATATTTTCATTCATTACTACAATTCATTTATAACATTGTTACTCTATAAATTTTGATTTGCCCAACAAATGATAATGTATATATATTTTAACGTAGATTATTTAAGTTATTCAGGTATCACTAGTGAAAAAAATGAGTCGGTATGATCGGATTATTGTATGGGCATTAAATGCAGGGATGGAATTTGTTTTCAACATTGGGATTTTTCATAGTTTCATGATTACAAAGAGGCTTTATAATTACAGCCCCAGGCTAACATGAGTTCATTGTTTTATTTACTCCATCATGCATATAAATTTACTTTTATTTAATGTAACATTTTTTACTTTTCTGATTATTATTTTTCTTTTAACGGCGCCCTATGATGATTGGCATCACTGTTTTTTTCTTGTGAACTATATTCGCAGTTAAAAGACGGCAGCAAGAAACTAGACTAAATTATCATTGTTAGCATACTTTTTACAACACGACGAGATATATCGCCAGCTGTAAATGTGTTTTAACACTTTAATGCATGTGCATACTTTGGAAATAAATGTATGAGTAAACGTTAATATTTAATATCCTGACGTGCATTTGTACCGATGCCCTTTGTATTTATTTCTATACTGTCTGCTGCATTCTTTTTTTTCTTTGTTACTCTCTTTCTCTTGAATATTCTTTTGATGCGTGAAATATAATGGCAACCCCACACAATTAATAATCTTTTCCCAGCGAAACTTAAGAATCACAATTTTTAATTTCCTTTGAAATATCATCCCCAAACAACTATGTTGTAATGGGCATAGAAATCTGACACAGACTGGCATACTTCTTTTAACATGGCCGAATTAATACCTTCTTGTACAGATAAATGATACTGAATCTATCAGAGCAGAGTCAGAGTCAGATAACAAGATTTGTGCCTCCGAAGAAATATGGTCTTCAATAACTCCGCTAACTGAATGAAAGGCGCAAAACGGCAGAAACTAAGGACTGAATATCAACCATAAGCCTGTTGTTAGCATGTACTTTCTTGTCAAATATTCTCCATATCTCCTGGTTTGCAAGAGGCAGTGTAATCTTGTCACAATTTTCTGGAATTTTATACTTATTTAAAAGCACATCTGTATCCCACTGGAGGTAGCGAATCCTTGTCACAATTTTCTGGAATTTTATACTTATTCAAGAGCACATCTGTATCACATTGTACTGTGCAAGACACATTGATAAGCTTATCAAGAGAGTCTGAAACAGATATTCCCTTCTCAGGTACCGTAATTTCTTGCGTATAAGCCGCACTTTTTTCAGCCAAAACTTCTAGCATTATTTCGGTGCGTCTTATACACGGATATAAGCAAAAACTCCTAGTTTTTCTATCATAAATATCATCTGTGGTGTTTTGAACGCCATTTTGAATAGACGCTAAATCGACATCACTAAGACGCTTGTATAGGCAAGAATTCGTACCTGATACGTTTCGCACGGTTTTTTATTGGGATCTTTTAAAAATAAAGTATTATATAATATATAGTCTTATTTTGTGTGTTTTATATTCTTATTTCTTATTTTTACCAAATATATATGCAATACATAAAAAGTAAGAACCAGGGTTAAATAAACCGTATTGTAAACACCACATGACAAACCACTTCACACGTTTTATACTGCGCTGCAAACAATAAGGATGGTGTCATTGATGATACTTGCAAAACTGACCGTGTTTGTCAAACAGCAATTAGCGCTTATAGTGTAATTAAAGGTGTTTATACTTGAAATTTCTCAACACATCTCAATTCAGCGAAGCATATCTTGTGTAATGTATCCTTGTGTAATGTATCCGAATTTTCAAGATAAAAATATTTTCAATGTCAATAAGCAATGGACGCTAAATTTACCATTTTGATGTTAAGAAGCATTGAAATCACATTTTTTTTTTCCACAAATTAGGATCTAAATTTTTAGTTGCGTATTATATGCGGGGCGTCCTATACGCGAGAATTTGCGGTACTTTGGGTAAAACCAAGTCATCATCACTTACTTTGTCATTTTGACTGTCACTAGAATCAAACAAAGCTTCAGTACAGCTACGATAAATCGATATAATCCTCATTGTCTAGAGACATCTCTAGCATCGTTCTCAACCTTCAAAGGCTCAAATGGTAGCTCAACTTCATTATCGTCCTCTGGTACCCCGTGGCTAACCACATGCTCGGAAATACCCGAGGGTGAAATGCCAAGCAAATTCCTCAAAGACAAAATGTCCTTCTTTGACAACTTTGTAATGTCAAAAATATTATTGTTACTGTCAGAAGACGTATTCTTTTTGGTCTAAGACTTACTTCCTTTCTAAACACTCTTTTTAAATTTAAATTGACAAGCCCAATAAATTGTATGTGTGAACCCCACCCCTACCAAAACTTTTTATGCATGTTTTGGTGTGTCATTTCCGTTGCGACTGCGCATGTGCATGGGTAGTTCCGAGTGTAGAAGATTGTTTTGTTGTTTAAATGTTTCGTTGTTTAAAGTGCAGACCTTATACGTCCTGAACGGAATGCTATCTATACATGTGAAAGCTGAAGGCTTAACGAACAAATAATGCTTCAGAACTTTTAAATAGTTGCACAATAGAAATATTGTGTAACACACCAACATAATAATTGTTTTGCCTACAATTGAGCACATGTGTTAATGATATGGTGCATACATATATGTACATTGATTTTAAACTTGAACTTCTAATGTATAGGTATATGACAATTAAAAAAATGTGTATGTATACAGCAATATAAATAACTTAAAGTTTCTGTTTTCTCTATTGAGCTACTACAGACTTCCCGAAAACCGGCCAATTTTTAGTTTAGTGGGGCCAATATTTATTTCCTAAGAATCGATCCAACCGTACAACAGCTTTTTCAAGACTCATTGCAGTATATTACTGGATAATAAAATGCCATATATTGGAGCAATTGGATACAGCTCCGCTATATCGCGATTTCCAATACATCGCGAATAGGCGATGGATCACAATTGTTTGTATTCTTTAATAATTTTTTACCAACTGCTGTAAACAAATGCTGTTTAGTCTGGATGTACGCGCCTTCATCGCTACTTTTTTCAGTTAAACTTGTGTTGTGCGACAAACTTTAACCCGACCTGCGCAACATCGAAGTGTAACTTTGGCGTCACCAGCTTACATTGCGCATGCCACCCATGACAACGTCTTTTCACTGCAGTCTCTTTAATTAGAAGCCCAATTACAAACATGGGTACACGTACCAGTATGGGTTGTGAAAAAAAGTGGTGTCCTCCGGTTAATTGAATAGCCAATTATCAGTTGTAGGCGTATAGTCCGCTCGATAATCTCATAATCTCCGAGGATACGTATCATATCGCAAGTTTTGACAGTCACGCTTCTATGACCGCCTTTGTTATCATTTCACACCACGCATGAACGCAGCGTCTGTTGAATGTCACGTGACTAATTGGTGTAATTTGTGGGTCAAGTACAGCGCATACACATCTAGAAAGCAATGTAGCCTGTTAGTGATTATTACAAGTGAATTATTTTTCAAATGCACCATATAATGGATAACAAACATCTATCAGCGCTTTTCTGCATACTTATTAGCATTCTAAAGTATGAAACATTTTGTTACGTAACAGGTTTGACATTTATATCATCAGAATGGATTAAATAACATCATAACATATCTGATTTACATTGAAATAATTGAAATATGACTGATTCCGCATATATGAATACTCCGGTTATTTGAATATTCGGACGTGACAAATGGGCTATTCAATTAAGCGGAATCTACTGTATTAATTAAATCAATAATGGCAACGGTGGGTAAAATATGTTTGCTTTCTAGGTTGCGAAAATACGAAAGTGTCTACATTTATACATACTTAAATGAATGTTTCGGTAGGGCAAATTTTATTTTAGTCTGGGAACTTTTGACACGTTGTCAGACCAAATGTCCGACATTTTTTTGAGCTTTCGGGAAGCCTGTACTAGTCTGAAATTGTTGTTGCTAGTCAATGGTGTTCATGCCTTTCCAGTCATGTTATTAGTCCCCTACTGGTGTTTCACTGGAGGGGACTATAGGTTTGCCCTCTGTCCGTCCGTCCGTCCGTCTGTCCGAAAAATATTGTTCCTGCGATAACTCAAAAAGTACTGAAGATACTTTGATGAAACTTTGTATACATATAAACAGCAATGTGAGTATTATGCACAACCTTTAATTTTTTATCAGAGGTCAAAGGTCAAGTGACTGTAACTAAAAATAGAAATAAACTAAAAGAAAGATATTTAGATGAAACTTGGTATACATATAAAGGGCAATGTAAGGATTATGCACGACCTTTTATTTTTCACCAGAGGTCAAAGGTCATTTGAATGTTACTAAAATTAGAAATAAACTAAATACTGCTATAATTTGAAAAATACTTCAGATATAACCATGAAACCTGGAACAAATATTGAACTATAGGTTTGCCATCCGTCTGTGTGTCTCTCTATCTTTTCGTCTGTATGTTTGTCAGTCTGTCCCAAAAACCTGATTCCTGCAATAACTCAACAAGTACTGAATTTATTTCAATGAAACTGGGTATACATATACAGGGCAAAGTGGCAATGTTAGGATTATGCACGATCTTTTTCACCAGAGGTCAAAGGTCACGTGACTGTTACTAAAAATAGAAATAAACTAAATACTGTTATAATTAGAATAGTACATAAGATATGATCATGAAACTTGGTACAAAGATTGAATTATAGGTTTGCCATCCGTCTATGTGTCTCTATCTGTTTGTCCATATGTTTGTCCGTCTTTCTGTCGGTCAGTCCCTAAAACCTGGTTCCTGCAATAACTAAAAAAGTACTTAACTTATTTCGATGAAACTGGGTATACATATAAACGGAATTGTGGCAATTATGCACGACCTGTTTTTTGATCAGAGGCTCAAGGTCACGTGACTGTTATTAAAAATAGAAATAAACTTAATACTGTAATAATTTGAAATGGACATAAGATATGACCATGACACTTGGTTCAGAGATTGAACTTAGGTTTTCTATCTGTCTGTGTGTCGTTCTGTCTGTTTGTCCGTATGTCTGTCTGTCTGTCCGTCCCCAAAACCTGGATCCTGTGATAACTCGGAAAGTAGTGAAGACACGTTGATGAAACTTAGTATACATAGCAACAGCAATGTGAGAATTATGCATGACCTTTTATTTTACACCAGATTTCAAAGGTCACATGACTGTTATTAAAAATAGGAATAAACTGAATACTTTATTTTTTGAAAAGTGCATAAGATATGATAATGAAACTTCATTAAACTTGGTATACAGATTGGACTATGGGTTTGCCCTCCATCTGTGTGCATCTGTCTGTCTGTTTGTCCGTCGGTCTCACTCTGTCTGTCTGTCCCATCCCAAAAACCTGGATCCTGCGATAACTCAAAAAGGACTGAAGATACTTTGATGAAACTTTGTTTACATAAAAAGAGCAAGGTGAGGATTGTACACGACCCTTTGTTTTTCACCGGAGGTCAACAGCAATGTGAGAATTATGCACGACCTTTTATTTTTCACCAGATTTCAAAGGTCACGTGACTGTTACTTAAAATAGAAATAAACTTAATGCTGTAATAATTCGAAAAGAACATAACATACGATCATGAAACTTTGTACACAGAATGGACTATATGATTGCCCTCTGTCAGTAAAAAAAGTAACTCGAATGTCCGGTCAATGTTACTAAAATAGAAAAAAAAAATACAACTTAATACTGCAGTGACAAATGGGATTTGAATATGAAAGTTTGTACATCTACAGATAAAGGGCGATTTGACGTTATTGCACAATGTTTAATTAGTAGGGGTTTTCACCGGTAGAGGACTGCTGTATTGCTTGTTTCATTTAAAATAAAGCTTACAGGAAGTACATTTACATTGCTTTTGTGTAAGAAGCCATTTCTTCCTTATTGTGTTATTGTTGTTTATATCTGCAATGCATCGAACTGGATGTATGCATGTAACTGATTAATAAATGTACCGTACAATGAATGGTATCCCATATATGTATTTGTACTGTCACATACTGTATGTGTACTGTAACCCTGTGCTTTGTATTTCCAGAGTTATCTGCTGTTGTTTGGTCTTACATCTTAGAATATTTTGAGGTATTACCCTTTTTTTCAAATTGCAATTTTCGATTTAGGTCAAATTTTTCAATACCTATATGAGGTATTGACTTGATACTCAAAGTGCTTTATCAAAGTGATGAATTTATTCTGTAGACAAGAGGTGGTAACTCTATCAAGGATTTCATTTGAGTAATTGCCCTTTTTTAACTTAGAATTTTCGCTTTAGGTCAAATTTCACACTAAGTATAAGAGGAATTGACTTAAAACTTAAAATGCTTAGTCACAGTGATGATCCCATTCTGAAGACAAGATAAGAAAACTATATCAAGGATTTTGGTGGATTTATTGCCCTTTTAAGCTCAACTTTCCAAAGAAAAAAAGTGTAGCTATTGCTGTCGCCCTAGTGTCTGCGTCAGCTTCTTCTTCGTCAGCCTCAGCATCTGCGTAAGTTAAGATTTCATGCCCCCGGCATCTTGATGCAGGAGGCATATAGTGATTGTGCTGTCCGTTCTTCCGTCTGTCCGTCCTTCCGTCTGTGACAAGGTTAAGTAGATTTTACCGTTTTGTCTAGCACCAACACCACTTAATACAACACTTGGATACTTACACAGTTGTTGCTTATGACCATTCTCTATCCACCCATACCACCCAACCTCACTGTGACCTTGACCTAATTTGCACTTATAATAATTCAAATGGGCTGTTTTTTGGTTATCTAGATTTTACCATTTCGTCTAGCACCAACACCGCTTTCTACAACACTTGGATACTTACACAGTTTTTGCCTTTGACCATCCTCAATCCACCCATGTCACCCATATCATTTTGACCTTGATCTTATTTGGACTTATAATAATTCAAAAGTGCCATTTCTTGGTTAACTAGATTTTACCATGTCATGGAGCACCAACGCCGCTTACTACAACACTTGGATATTTACACAGTTGTTACTTAATACTGTTCCCAGTCTACCCTTATAACCTAACCTCACTTTGACCTTGACCTAATTTGGATATATTCAAATGGGCTATTTCTTTGTTAACTAGATTTTACCGTTTCTTCTAGTACCAGCACCGCTTACTACAGCATTTGGATACTTACACAGTTGTCACTTATGACCAAGCACTAACCAAACAGGTTGAAGTTTTATGGTAAGGTAGTTTCTTAGGAATGGCTTGAGGGATTTCATTCAAGCTTAGAGAACTCTTTCCCTATATTAAAATGAACTCAAAGGCCAATATGTATAACTCTAGTTTGAATTTGTCAAAATTGGGGGCCTTTTTGCACTTAGAAATTGTACATATAAGTATATGGACAGGTTAAAGTTTTTCAGTAAGCTGGTTTCTCAAGAATGGCTTGAGTGAAGTCACTCAAACTTAGAACACTTATTCCCTATTTTAAAGTGAATGAAAATTTGATAGCTCTAGTTTGAAATTTGTCAAAGTTATGGGCATTTTTACACTTAAAATGGGTGGAATGGTGGCATCAACTTTTGATATCCACTCTCTAACTTGCGAATCAATCTTCATGCATAAATACCCTAAAGCAATACTTTACTTGGGACTGCATTTATGGTGGGTTCGGTGGGGTCAAGGTCAGTGTTACTAAAAATAGAAAAAAAATCTGCTTTATACACTACGTCTAGCGTGATTTCTGCCTTCTGCGACGCACCACCGTGATTCAGTCCAGCGTGACACACTACTATAGTCACCGCGATACACCATGGAACACTGTGGAACGCGGTGATGTCGCCGTGGCGAATCGCGGTGACCGCGGTGACAGTCTTAATAAAAAATGTTGATAAGAAATCGCCGTGGATCGCGGTGATTTTAGCAAGTCATAATTTCACATTGAGCTTTTTAAAAAATATTTTACATTTTATTTCAGGTACGACCAAGAACATGGTTTTCGGAAAATACGGAACATTATGACAAAACGGGAAAATGAAAATATGCGTCAGTCAAATCACAAAGACCTCATCAAATTCGTTGTCCGATTCTATGACAAATCTTTGCATTTTTAATATGACTATCAAAACAATTGATTAACATGTCGGTAAAAAACGTGATTTTATAACAATGATTGACATAACCAACACCTTTGTTCTCTGTAAAAGTTCGAAAGGCGGAGCTATGCACGTGCTCTTTCATAATAGGACGATTGCCACTGAGTAACAAACACGCGATTGGTTAAGCATGTCGCTTCTCTAAACAAAAGAAGCCAATTTTATCGCCGAGAAAGGTGTTATTTTATGGTTTCTTGTCGGCTTTACTTTGAAGACGTCAAACTGTCAATTCACGCAGATTGCGAATTTTCGCGAGACTTGTATTAATGCCCTTGACTCTTTGTTTACGATTTCACAACACAACTGCGAACATGGAACTTTGGAATAAATTATCAAAATAAAAAAGAGATCAAAATAAAAAAGATTAAAGTTGCAAACTGTGATTATATTAATTGGTAAGTATCGGTTAATAGAAGACGATTTGTACTTTGCGAATAGTATACGGTCTGAAATATCGAACTGTACTTGTTCATTCACATGTACCTGTATTTCACCGCGACCCACCGCGACCGCAGTGGTCCACCGTGAGATTGATTTCCCGATAACGCCCGCGGTGCTCACCCACTATCACCGCGATTCTATCGCGATGGAACCACCTTTTAATCGCGGTGATTTTCCACGCTGACGAAAAATTGTCCACGGTGGGTCTGTGTTTTAGGCAGAAATCACGCTAGACGTAGTGTAACTCAAGACCAAATTGAAATATTTTAATAACATTCAATTAATAGATACTGTAATATGAGACATTGCATGACACTGCATATGGGGTTAGTTGGGTCAAGGTAAAGGTCACTGTTTTTAAATTTATAAAAATTATTCCACTCAGTAACTTGAGAAAGAAATTTATTTTGTTTAATTGGCCCCTACTATACAGTTTGTTTTAGAAAAAATGCCAGAAACTCTGACAAGCACAAGAAAGTTAAACGTGCTGTCTTCTGACAGCTCTTTTTTTGTGCAAAATAGGCAAAAATTGCATTTTTTCTTGAAATAGAATTTATTTTTAGACCATTCGTGACCAAACTTACACAGTTTTTGTGTGACCAAAAGATCTCAGCAGATGCCAAAGATGAATTATGGCCCCTTGTTTGTAGAAAAATATAGAGACCTTATTTTCTTCCAATTTTGACCAAACTTCCACAAGCAGAAGCCAACAATGGCCATATTGGGCCTCAAACACTGGTGTTATCGCCCCTTTGTTTATGGAAAAAAAAATGCCTTTTTCCTGCATGGATATTATAGTTTTCATTCAATCTTGTTCAGACTTCCACAGGTTTTGTATGGCCATAACATCTCAGCACATGCAGCAATCAAGACAGACCAGGCAACAAACACTGGAGTTATTATCACTTAATTGTGAAAATTTATGCAAAACTGGTCTTGATGCAAGACAGGGACTTCATTTTCAACCAGTCTTAACCAAACTTGCACAAGTTGTCTATGACCATTAGATATAAAGCGAATTTGAAAATAAGAAGGGTAAATAGCAATACACTGCACTCTTTGGAAAACATGACATGACTTTTGCGTAGTCGTCGCCATTATCTTTCAGAACTGTAGCAAAGACACTATTCCTCCAAAATTGCATGCAAGAAGTTTGATACCAGGGTAAAGAAAATATACCTAGGTCCTTAATATGACCATAAGTTGTTTGTTTGCTTTTGACAAGCAATGGCCTGCCAAGGATCAGAGTAAAACATGTTATGAGAGTTAATCAGCTAGACAAATTATTGCATTATGACATTTCCACATTTGTTCAAGCCCATCACATCAGTAAGGCTTTCATCTTTGCCACTACTCAGGGGAGCCCTTTGTGCCATCATGGCCCTCCTGTTATTTTCTTCACATAAGAACACTGAACGAGCTATTAGCATCACTCATATTTTACTAATAAAACGTTTATTACCACTGTATTTAAGGTGAGTTATGATAAGGCCTACCTTTCTAATTGCCAAATTGTCCATAATAACATGTCAGGGTTATTATGTGGTCATTAAGGTGAAAGCGTACAATTTGATTTTATTTTGCTTGTTCTAATATAAAATTTTAAAACTATGGTATTTTCAACAGGTTTGCAAAACTTTCTGCAAAATTTAAAAACATACCATAATGGGTCTTTAGTGCTAAGTTATTTGGACGAGTCGATAAGATCCATCGGACGCTCTGATATTGAACATTGCATTAACATTTTCAATAACCATAGTACTAACAAATGTTATGTCAGTTATTGAATTTTATTTATGATTTGTAATGTTCAAAATTGAAGACATATGTTCATATAGACGATCTCAATAAACCTTTCGAATCTGTTCTGTCTAATTTAAACTTGTGTTTCTATAAACATTTGAAAATAGTGAGTTGTGCCCAGTGTTGCGCAATAGCAAACAACCGCATTGCGCATTTAGACTGTATTATTTTATTCTGTATATCATTCTTTAATTTGCAAATATGGAAAACCTTAAAAGAAGTTTTGGAAATTTTCTGTTTAAAATGCGTCCATTTAGAATACTGCATTTCTGATAGGATAGTACAGTATATTTATGAGTAGATTTTGAAGATTTATTATATATTACCTGCAGGGACAACCTTGGAACAGCAAGTTGACATCAGTCCATCGCCTGTGGCAACCGTTGTTGAAGGTCAGAATCTGACTCTGGTGTGTTCAAAGAAAGTTGCTGGAAAGGTGTCTCTAGTTCTTTGGAATGAAAACAGCCTTGCTGTGTGCTCAGTACCAACGCTGACATGTTCCTGTATTGAAACCGGTGCATCAGCCTTGTACCATGTGATATGCAATTCCAATGATGTTTCTTTAACTGTGACTGGTGTAAACCGCAGCAAGAATAATAATGTTTGGAAATGTGAGATGAGGATTGACTCCGTATTTAACAGCAGTGGAACAACTGAGATTGCAGTTCAAGGTAAACTTATTACATACTTCATTATTAACTTAACAAAATTAAACATTAATTCCAGCACCTACCCTACCTGTATATTATACCTTAACTGATAAATGTATAGGTTATAGTTTTCTGATTCGCACAATTATATGGCATCGCAAATAATGAACAAATTTATATACACCATCGACTTATTTCCTGGATCCCTCTAAAACATAACGTCTGCAGTTTATAATATAACACTAAATGTCTATACAATTAAGACAGTATGAGCCTTGATAAACACTTAACACTAGCCAATGTACATGTAACGTTACCTATTTTCACGACCTGTTATCTATCAAACTAATTCGCCTGGGAGGTGCGAGTACATATGCGTTAAGAAACACTTCCTAGGTAGAGAGGAAGCTCAATGTTCCAGGTGACAAGTAGATGATGTAAGTCATATACTCATTTTATATGTTTATCAGAGGACCACTTTAATATTAACATGGAAAAAGTATGGGGTATGTAATTTTACTCTAGGGAATTCAACTGAAGAGGAGTGTTGTTTTTTTTATAAAAACACACCGACCATAATAAATAAAACAGAAAAACGACTCACTATTTACTACTAGATATGACATCTGACGAACTAATATGAAGTGGACGTTTGGATTTTTTGCTTTTGGGGAAACTTTAATATATTAAAGAATGTAAACGTATTAATACATTACTTACAGTTTAAATCCGTTATTAAGAATACAAAGACAAGAAAAGCAGTACATATCTATAATCAAGGATAACAATATAACTGATAATGATATTGATTTGTTATTAATGAAATTGATAAATTGTTGTTCCAGTTTATATGTTTATGATAAATTTTAGCTTTTTGTTCGTTTAAGTGTATTCATAATAGAATATTTAATTTATGGCGAGAGTAGCAAATCTGTTCCAATAGTCTCGAACACTAGAATAATCTCGAGACACTTTGAAGTGGTTTTAACCTAATCAATACCGATCTATTTCGGAAGTTCAATCGAAGAATGAGTATATACTCGTTCATACGTGCGTTTAATCCAAACAAGTTATTGTTACGGCAGTTATCGATCCATGTTGAAGCTGCTACGTTACAGATTGGGAAATGGACAAAAATGTTTAAAATATAGTATAATACTATATTATTAGACATAGATCTACGAAAGCCGTGTGGTGACTTCAGACTTTCACAGTTCAACGTTCACACTTCACACTTGATAATACTCTATACAGTATATTATATCTATAGTATACAATGGTTCACACTTCATACTTTGCACTTCATACTTCACACTTCATAGTTTGCACTTCATACTTCACACTTTGTACTTCATAGTTCACACTTCACAATTCATACTTCGTGATTCACACATCATGAATCACACTTAACGATTCACAATTCACATCGTTCACATTTCATAGTTCACAATTCACACTTTGTGATTCACACTTCATGATTCACACTTTACGATTCACACTTCACAGTTCACAATTCACTTTTCACAATTCAAAGTTCTTAGTTCATACTGCATTACTGAGTGTTTCAGAATTCACAGAACCAATCAGTGCTCGACGGTGACGTAATTAAACAAAGTTCTCTTGTTTTCTTAGTTATTTGTGAAAATTGTTAACTATAAGGCATCTGAACTTTTTATATTTATGATCAGTAGCACATTTCTGTAGTTATCGGGGATAACTGTTATAGCTATATCATAGAATCAACAGCCCTGCGTTGCCAGCAGTAGATGTTGCTCTTGTATTCTGAAGTTTAAAACAAGCTGAACGGGTGGATTTTTGTATTGATGGCGAAAATGGACACATTATTTCTGTTGATACTGGTTGCCAGTACCTTGAAAGTAAATGTCTCAGTTGTCTAATTGTTTCAGGGAAAACAGGTCAATTATAACAATCAGCGCTTACACATTTTTAAAGGGTTGTACGTAACTTCTTCAACTGTGATGCTTAGCTGTACCTAATTAGTGTACGACATTATCAAATAAGCTTTGCGGATGGTCTGTCGTTCTTAGTTGTTGTAGGAATAAATAAAGCGTGAAACTATTTACCAAAATTGTTCAAACCATGTTCAACACAATATTCAAAGACCATACTTTCTATATTGAAAACCTTACAAACGCTTTAATTTAAATCCTTGTTTGTCAAAACAAATCTCTAGCTAGGTGAGCGCTGCTTGGTCTTTTTTTAATAATATGTTTCAACAAGGAAAATTTGGCTCGTTTGAGTCATCTGAACATTAGAGCATTTTATCAAGGGATGATAGGAAAAATAAGTGATTCAATGTTGATTTTGTCTATGTATTTTATTATTTATGAACGCTAGAACATTTTTATACCCCCACCAGCACAACAAAGTTGTAAGGGGGGTAAACTGGAATCAGCTTGTCTGTCTGTCCGTCTTTCCGGTTGTCCGTCCGTTTATCCGTCTGAACGTGTAGTTTTTTCGTCCGAAGCATAACTTTCAAACCCTTGCAACAACTTCAAACTTCAAACATAGATAGATGGTTGTTAGGCCGAGTACAGTGCCCAAAACATTATAACTCAAGCTGAATTATTGACAGAGGTATTCCCCTTTGTCAGTTTTCCTTGTCCGGCCATTTTCTCAAAAACTACTGAAGGGGTTGACCTCAAACCTAATACATGGATACATACATAATACATGGATAGATTGTTGTTAGGCAGAGTGCAGTGCTAAAAAACTATAACTCTAGCTTCATAATTTATAAAGTTATTTCCTTTTGTCAATTTTTCTGATATGGCCATCTTATATATGACCGGAGCATAACTTATAAATACTTATAGAAACCAAACTCAAACTTCATACATGGATAGATGGTTGTCAGTCGTAGTGCAGTACACAAGATTTATAACTCTAGCTGCATTATGTATTGAATTATTCCCTTTGTCAATTTTCCTACATATGGTCATTTTTATAAACTTTTCCGGAGCATAACTTTTTAACCTTTATAGATATCAACTTCAAACTTCATATATGGATAGATATTTGTCAGGTGTAGGTAGTGCAGTGCACACGATTTATAAGTCTAGCTGCTTATTTATGGAGTTATTCCCCTTTGCCAGTTTTTCTTGTCCGGCCAGTTTCTCACAAATTACTAAAGGAATTAAACTCAAACTGTATACATGGATAAATGGTTCTTAGGCGTAGTGCTGTGCTTAAGATTTATAACTCTAGCTATATAACATGTACGATTTACGGACTTATTTCTCTTTGTCAATTTTTCATTTTCCGGCCATTTGCTCAAAAGCTACTGAAGGGATTGACCTCACATTTCATACATGGATAGATGTTTGTTATGTGCAGTGCATAAGAATTATAACTCTAGCTGCATTATGTACGGAGTTATTACACTTGTTAATTTATTTTTTTAGTTTAACATATACATTTTAACACCTCAAAACTACATGTTGCGTATGTCTACATCCTTGAGACAAAGCTGCATACGGGTTTTTTTGAGCCATGACAGTGGTAGTTCTAGTTACAATATTTCCTATATGTGTGAGAATGACGTTCAGATCAAAGTACATGCAGCTGAGGCAAATATATTGAAGCGTCCTAGTGCCACAGTTTAAATTATTTTTGTATTCCATTATCTCATAATTAGGAAATACTAAGTCCTAATTAGGAAATACTTAGTCCTAATTAGGAGATAGTATCTCATAATTAGGAGATAGCATGTCCTAATCAGGACTTAGTATCTTGTAATTAGGACTTAGTATCTTCTAATTAGGACTTTTTATCTCCCCTTATTAGGACACAGTCTCTCCTAATTAGGACTTAGTATCTGCTAATTATGAGAATATGAATACAAACATGCTATAGACTGTGGCATTTGGACTCTCCCGTACAAATATGAACTAATCTGAAAAACCAAGAATACTACGAGAGTGAATCAAGGATGAATTGGCCTAATATTCTTTAATGTCACAGAAGCCTACGTCTTCGTTATAGCTCTTTTTATGTTTAGTGTACCATGACAAGTTGGAATCAAACATTGATTTTGAGTAAGAATGTACTCATCTGTGTGAGGCCCAATTTGTGACCTTGACCTTGAAGGTAGGTCAAGAAGAGATTAGTGAAGTTTGAAATATGAATCAGAACATTAATACCGTGAATACTCTGGTCACAACAAAATCAATTAGTGTCATTAAAAGAAGATTACTAAACTTCTCCCACTTTCAAATATACTCTAAGTGTGACATGTTCATTGCGTTTTATGCTAATCAGAAGGAACAGTTAATACACCTTTCCAGAGTAGACATTAGCCAGTCTAAGCAGTTTATCAGTTCTAAAGAATGCAATTAACCTTTAACTCTCATTACAAAAAATGATTGTGGCTAATCTGGGCATTTCAACACAACACGTTCACACGCAATGCGTGGGATAAAAAACACTGCTGTTGTAATATTAAATTTTAAAGATTCCATTTATTCGACCCATACGATGCACGTGTGACAAGTTTTATGAAATGACATGTAAGTAATTAAGACACATCGTTAAATGAATACTCGTCAATGGGCTTGATGAAAATAAATTTTTAAAAAGACAAATATTCTGCTCGAAAATATATATTTCAGTTAAATTAGCGTTCTTTTTATTGTTTACATATAAAATATAGATGACCATCTGAATATGCTCCATATTCTCTACTATATTCGAAAAGACAAACTGGAAATATTGTGCAAACCATGAAAGTAAAGACCATATTTTTAGTTGGCCATGTTGCTTTTCACTGAGATACAGAGGGTGTGTAGATGGGTAGAGGCTGGGAGGGGCAGGGCGGGCGTTATTAAAGCAGTAAGTGAGCCCAATGTTTCGCTCTAAATAAAATAGCGGAATCATACAGACAGACCACTATTCTGGGATGTTTCTAATAGTAACTAGGGGGTTGCTTTACATTTTACAAGAGACATGTATGTGTGTGCACCCTTTTGCTTAAAGCAAATTTTTCTCAATCATAATTTTAGATAAGTCTAATAATTATAAAAATAAATAGTTATTGCACAGGTTTTTTTTCGAAGCCGCACCTAAGTCCAAGCTGTCTATCAAAGGTGTGATGAATTGGCAGTCGTCGCTCGGTTAACTATTCACACCTTCTGGTTTACCAATTTATGACGCGTGGACAAATCATCAGCATGAAGAGGATATACAGTAGAGTTATAATTGTGAGTAAACAAACTGCTGAAAAATTTGCCACCTTTACAATCAAGTTAAGTCAGTTTTATTCGGCATAAACTATTGTACGTAGAAAAACAACAAAAAGGGAACATAATGACAGAGTAAATCCATATGATGAATAGTATGTTACAAAGCTGGTATGAATAAAATACGATGCAAATTAAGTAAACCAAAACATCAAGTTATTGCTATGAAATCACTATACTCAATATATTTATATTTAACAATTTAAAGAAATGTGTGCGTAAGTAAAATGTTCTGTCTATCTGTAATATAAAATATATATACATATATGTGTGTGTGTGTATGTACATGTATATCCCTCAAGAAGGTCATCTATGCGAAACGAAATTATAGATCTATATAATATGGAAGAAATTGTAATTTTGCCAAATGATTAGAAGATCTTAAAAACAATGATATATAATAGAACTGGTAATATTAGTAAAAAAATACCTATACAAGTATGTTATGTATGTAATTCAGTATGTATATCAATCAAGAGGATCATCTACACGAAACAAAACGATCTGGAAGGAATTATAATTTTGGCAACTGATTGGTACTTAAAAAGTAATATATTATATTAAACTCGTAATGCTATTTAAGCAAAACATGTATTTACATCACACTATTAATGTAAGGTATTTGCAGATAGATAAAAAAGATGACCAGACAATTTGAACTTCCGAAACGTCAAAACGGCGGACATCGTGAATGGTGCGCTATAATAAACAAACGGTTTTTGGAAATTTAAATAACATATTACTCACATTCTAATTAAATATATATAACATTAATACTTCGTGCTGTATCCTCTTGACTTGATGACATTCTGCATTCTGCATTTGTCGTGGTACACTCGAATAAAGGTTTCTTAGCTTACGGGTGTGTTAATCCATACATGGTGAATGGTGGTCATGAGATACTCCATCAAGTTTATCAACGTCGAAGTGAGCCTTAAGACCCCTTTTAAATCTTTTGCACAGATTTTCAATGATGTTTATGTCTGGGCACTGGGAATGAATTTTGTTTCGTGTCTTGTATTCTGAGACGATACGTGCCGTTGTATTGGAGGATTGTCATCCTACAAAATATAGTCATAATTTGGGAAGTGACGGACGTTACAGTCACAGTACCAACACCATGGTACGAAACGCACCCCATATCATAACGTTGTACTTAGGAGTGGGTTGGGTGCTGAGGTAGCAGGGAAAGTACTCTTTGTCTACCTTTCTCCAAATAAATACGGGGTCATCTGTGCCAAACTCAACATTATATTCGTCACAGAAGATCACATTTTTCCAGTATTGCTCAACTGTTTTTATCCGATCAGCCCTGCACCGTAAAACTCGAGCCCTCCTGTTTGTCTCATGTATCCTGATCCGTTTACGAATAATTTGTCCGTGAAATCCTTCACTGTAAAGTTTCCTCTAAACTGTACGTAAAGATATAAAAGTGTCTCTTGTCTGGTTGAAAACAGTGATTATGTCCGACAAACTTTTCTGTCTGTCGGATTTCACACTTCGCACATGTCACCGAGTGTCTTTTGCTGTCAACTTCTGACGCGCACCCTTTCTTGCACGGTTTTTAACAATTTTAGGATCACCAAACCTCTTCAAAATACTTGTAATAGTAGATCTAGGCATTCCTAATCCTGCCAATTTCTGCCTGACTCAATCCTGATTTGTTTAAAGAAACAATAGCCTCTTTCGTGCAACTACTTAGTTCCTTATACACCATGTTTATTTACATAAAAATATTAAAATATATAGTGACGCAATATTTATAATAATGACATCATTAATAACGTCATGTATGACATGTTCGAATAACACCATAACAAGGGACACTAAACGTACTTTACCACTTTTTAATAGCCTACAGAAGTTGCGCCCCTCTAATGATGTCCGCCATTTCAATGTGTCGGACGTTCACTTGTGGCATGAAACTGTACATTGAACATAGCATTATTACCGGTATACACAATTCCAGTGTAAATGGTACAAATAAGTGGTACTATTAGCAAACACCAATTAACCAGGTGTTTTACATGACAAACAACAACATGCATTTTACTTGCTATATATAGATATCAAATCAATCCAAAAATATTGCCAGTAAAGTTAAGTTATAGAGAATATTAGGTTGGTGTCTTTGTGTACTTGACTTTATCTGACGAGTTAAAGAAAGGTTTACACGGCAAGGCTTGCCGAGCCGGGTAAGCCTTTCGGAGACGAGTCAGATAAATTTCACAAACACACTATTAACGTTTAATTATTTGAAACCATACTCAAAAATGGGTTAAATTTACTGAATCTGACCTTGCATAGTAATATGGAATATATTCATGATTTTTCTGCCACTCGAAATAGTCCGAAACAGTTCAATGCAAAACGCAGTGTAACAAGATAAACTATCGCCATATGCTTCGTTTCAAATATGTTCACCATGCCAAATGCTACACACTACAATAGATAAAAGAAGGTTTTATTCAAATGCAAGTCCGTGTTTCGACCAAACTGTTCAACAACAAACGACCAAAATGGGTGGCAATTTTAACTTTCCATGCAGGATTTATCTTCGTCGAGATGTTTATTATATACCATTTCTATTATCTTTCAAAATATACACACAACTCGTGTGACTCAATTACTCCAGAATGACACAGCATAAAATTATAAATGAAATACACCCTACTCACCCGATGTTTTCATTGATAAAACGTCGTGTAGTCCAGTTTTACAGAGGTTCTAGCGTCCATAGTGAGTTGTTAATCCGCACATATCATGATCGATAAAGGTGCAAACATAATCCTTCTATTCCTTTTAAAACAGTTGGTGTAAGCGGGTAATTCTTTGTGGATAGACTTACTTTGATCAACCAACAAAGAAACGGTTTATTCATCAAAGAAATAACCCTTTATGTAAATATCCTTTCAAAAGTAAACTAATCGAAGACTGCATCCAAATTACTAGATCTAAGACCTTATGATGGCAACTCTTTTCTCCACCCACAACAATCCAGCTCGGAATACACTCGACTTATAGAGAATTGAAATGGAATTAATCTCAGCGGTTCCATTCGAGCCATATATTCCATGGATACACTTTTTGATATAAATCTTATTATCATAATCCATCCAAAAAACACAGAAACACTAAAGATTGTATTCTGAATGCTCTTTTTAAATTCCAACACTGTGTAAACTTGAAACTCAACTGGATGACGTAAAACATTTGATTTTGTCATTACGCGCGCACGCGAATTTTTGCGAGTTATTTTAAACAGAAACTATCTGTATTGTGTCGATAGCTAACTGTTATTGATTTTTGTCCTCTACAAATTTTTTACTATTTAATTTATTGTAATGTAGTATTTATTGTAAGGTATATAATAAAATGTAATTATTGAATGTTAGTGTCTTATTTCCACCAATAGATGAACTGTTAAATATCGCCCTATTTCGTAACCTTTAAAATTACTTGTTTATGACGTCACTCACATTCCTGGAAAAAGTAGTCCGTCAAAAGTATATACATGAGGGTGTCAGATAAACCTTGCCTGTCGGATAAAGCAAAAGTTTATTTGACAGGTAGAGTTTCCTTCTATAAAGTCATTTAGTGGTAGGATAAAGATCTATATCCACTCATTTTATACATAGTATTGCTAACAACTTGATCAAATTCTACCAATACAAGGTAAATGCACATTTTAAGTCTAAATCTATATTTGATCAATTGAAAATAATAAGGGAACCTCGAGGGCATATAATAATCGCATCGTCTGTCTGTCTGTCCGTCTGTCCATCTGTCTGTCTGTCCGCCCGTCTGTCACACTTCCTGTGCGGAGCATTACTCCATTAGCATTGAAGGGATTCAAATAAAGCTTCAAATAATGATAGAGGAAGATGAGAAGAAGTGCAGATAACAAGGACAACAACTCTTTCTTCCATATTAACGAAGTTATTGCCCTTTGTTTAATTTTCTTGTGGGGAGCATATCTCCATTAGTATTGATGGAATTCAAATGAAACTTCATATAATGATAAAGGACAATGCGAGGAATGGCAGAGCACACAGAGGTATTGCCCTTTGTTTTATTTCTGTATGTGAAGAATTAATGTCATTGTGCCGAGCACTACTCTATATGTATTGAAGGGATTTAAATGAAACTTAATAAAATATTAGAGGACAATGAGGGGAAGTGCAGAATACAGGGTCCAGAACTATTTTGTTTAATATTTACAGAGTTATTGTCTTTTGTCTCATTTTCTTGTGCGGAGCATAACTTCATTAGTATTGAAGGGATTCAAATGAAGCTTTATATTATGATAGACGACAATGAGAGGAAGTGCCGAGCACAAGGACCACAACTTTTTCTAAAATATTTATGGTGTTATTGCCCTTTGTTGTATTTCCTTATGCGAAGCATTAATTTTCTTGTGCGGAGCATATCTCCATTTGCATTGAAGGGATTGAAATGAAACTTCATATAAGTATAGAGGACAAGAAGAAGAAGTGAAAAGCACAAAGACCACATTTCTTTCTTGAATATTGATGGAGTAATTGCCCTTTGTTTCATTTTTTATGTGAAGCGTTAATTTTCTTGCGTTGGGCATAACTCCATCAGTATTCAAGGGTTTCAAATTAAACTTCATTTAATGATAGAGGACAATGATCAAAAGTACAGAGCACATGAACCTTAATCTTTCTTCAATTTTTACAGAGTTATTACCCTTTGTTTAATTTTCTTATGCTGAGATTAGTATTGAAGGGATTCAAATGAAACTTTATAGAATTATAGAGGACAATGAGAGGAAGTGTAGAGAACAAGGACCACAACTCTTTCTTCAATATTTATGGAGTTATTGCCCTTTGTTTTATTTTCTTGTACAAATCATTAATTTTCTTGAGCGGAGCATACTACGATTAGTGTTGGAAGGATTCAAATAATACTTCATAGAATGGTAGAGGACAGTGAGAGAGTCTGCAGAGTACAAGGATAATTTCTTCAATATTACCGAGTTATTGCTCTTTGTTTAATTTTCTTGTGCAGATCATTACTCCATTAGTATTGAAGGGATTCAAATGAAACTACATATAATGATAGAGGACAATTAAAGTGCAGAGACTTTTTCTTCTTCAATATTTATGGAGTTATTGCCATTTGTTTATTTTTTGTGCAGAGCATAACTCCATTAGTATTGAAGGAATTTTAAATAAAACCACATATATTGAGAGGAAGTGCAGAGTACAAGGACCATAACTCATTTTTCTATATTTATGAAGTAATTGCCCTTTTTTGCAGATAATAACTACCTTAGTATTGAAGGAATTTAATATAACACCACATACATTGATAAAAGGACATTGAGAGGAAGTGCAGAGTACAAGGACCACAACTCTTTTTTTCAATATTTATGGAGTTATTGCCCTTCAGTTAATTTTCTTGTGCAGTGCATAACTCCATTAGTACTGAAGTGAATTAAAATAAAACCATGTATATTGATAGAGGATATTGAGAGGAAATGCAGAGTACAAGGACCATTACTCTTTTTGTAGGAAGCGTCATTTTTGCCAACATATAACTGACATTGTGTTGCCTTTCTCTGACAAGTATATGCTTCGGGGGCATACGTCACTTCCTGTGACAAGCCTTGTTTTAACATAAAATTGCTATTCAATAGAACGTAGAGCATTACTAGTTCAACAATACAATAGATTACGCATTATTGATTATTGACTCAAATGCTAATTGGATAAATTTTCCAAGGTAGATGATAAAGATTGAGTTTTTGGTAGATAATAATATTTTAAATTTTATCAGAGAAGGCCAACTTTGGTAATATTTAGGCAAGAGTTTATTTCTAAGATCTCTGTAATATAGACATTCTAATAAAAAATGGTATTCGTTTTCAATGATACCCATATTACATTTCGTACAAATTCTTTCATTCCTTGGTAAATTTCTAAATCTACCTTCTTTGGTTATGTGCTGAACAACGAAACCTCGGCATACACACTCTATTTCTATCCTTAACAACAACATCTAAATACTTTTCATATTCTGAGTTGTCTTTAAATATTTGATAACTGTCAAGCTTGGGAAGACTGTTAATATCTCTAACCCATTCTTGTAAACTGACATCATTTATAGCTTGGCAAATACAGTTAACATCACCAATAGATAAATCTACCTTGAAATACATATATGACAATCATAATTCTTGAAGCATTTGCTTACGTTTGTCTCCCCAATTAGTCACATATGATGCATTATTATGGAACGCCATGACTGTCTTATGTTGTCATGATTCGTGTTATGTCAAAAATATGTGTTATTATGTTAAATTATTAACTCATCATGTGCTATGATGAAGTGAACTTGTCAATGTAATGTGTTATTATGTCAAAAAGACATGTCATTATGTTAAAAAATTGTTTTATAATGTTCTATGATTAGGTGAACTTGTCAAAAGAATATGTTATTATGTCAAAAAGACGTGTCATTATGTTAAAATAGTGTTTCATCATGTGCAATGATCAGGTTAACTTGTCAAACTTATATACTTGTCAGGGGAATTTGTTATTATGTAGAAAAGACGTGTCATTATGTTTGTATTGTGTTTAATTATGTGCTATGATCAAGTGAACTTGTCAGAAGAATATGTTATTATGTCAAAAAGACATTTTATTATGTTAAAATAGCATTTCATCATGTGCTATGATCAGGTGAAATTGTCAAAAGAATTTGTTATTTTGTCGAGAAGACGTGTCATTACGTCTACAACTCAAATTAACTTATCGACTTCAATGTCCTTCACGCATCCGTTCGACTTCAATGTCCTTCACGCATCCGTTGATGTCTAATCATGTCAGTATTGTATCGATGTGTGTTGCTTTCCGCCATTGTAGTGAGTGCAGGCTATTTTTTAGCTCAACAACAACATGTCATTTGAACAAAACAACATACCGTTTGAAAAAAATGAATTTTCTTTAGACATGAAAAGACAGTGTTACAACAAAATAAAACTTATAATTGACAATACAGCATGTGGGCTTGACATGATAGCATTCTTTAGCAACATAACACTGCATTTGGACAAAACGAAACGCTGTCTGGACAAATCAACAGCATTTATTTACAACTTTTAAACATGACATAATAACACACAACACTGACAAAATCACACGCTGCACTAACATGTTAACTTGATCTCTTACGATATTTTAACATAACAGCACAACAATTTGACATAACGAGTCACATTGCACACATGTTCAAGATAACTCATTGCATCGACAAAACAACACGTGTACATAACACACGCGAAAAACAAACTCACATTATGAGTAGACATGATGAACTGACAAGACAATATTGAAGTTTTACATAAAACATGTACTGCTAACATAACGACACAACCGAATACAACATAAGACAGTCCGGGCGTTCCATACATTGTCATTAAATTTCAAGAGTAATTTATGAGGAATGGAATCTGAGCTCTGTTTCATTTTGAACCAATATTTAATAATACGTATCTTTCTCGTGTCTTCTATCGGAAAACGACCCAATTCGCCATAGACCGCTGCTGTAGTAGTTTGTGGATGGAGAGAAAATAGCTGTTTCAGAAATTTAACATTAACTTTTTTCAATATCTGGGCTATGATAATACACCCATACCTCTGCACCGTATGTCAGAATATCTGGGCTATGATAAAACCACCATACCTCCGTACCGTATGTCAGAATACTTAAAAATCATTGAATCAAAAAGACGCAGTTTATCAGCTATACTTAACGAAATTTTAGAAAAAAAGGTTATTGAGTGAAAACATTGCTCAAGATGCTTGCTGCGACAAAGCTTCTTGAACGCGAAAGAAACTATCAGTAGATGAGAAAGTAACACCAATATATGTAAACTTATTTACTACTTCTAGCTTAATATTATTGTATCTAACATCTATATTTTTAGCTTAATATTTTTGTATATTACATCTATATTTTTAGCCCTATTTCTTTTATAAAAAACATTGCGACTGTTTTGTCGGTGTTTACTGATATGCCCCATTAATTACAATATTCGTGTAATCTATCTAAAAGTCGCTGAAGCCCTGCAACAGAGTAAGACAAAAGTACTGTATCGTCCGCAAACAACAAACTAAATAATCTCAAGTTGTTAGCAATGACACAATATATATTGTCATAATACAAATAACTATACATATCATTTACAAACATGATAAATAATAATGAAGACAGAGGCTCGCCCTGTTTTACACCGGTATAACTATCAAATAAATCAGACAGGCAATATGCAGTATCATTATTATTAATGCTGTACTGAATTGATGTTTATCCATATTGACCTTGGTTGCTTTCTAGTCATTCTCTGCTCTATTTGCCTTAATGCATGATTTAACACTACTATATATGTATATAGATTTTATCATTTAACAAATTTAGATGAAACATTATGCTGCAATAGTTTGTACAGAATTCCATTCCTATACAAAAGACCAAAAGCCTTTTTGAAGTCTACACACGCACAATACATCTGGCGATTATCTTGCTACACTACTTTACTTATTACTGGCAAGTCAGTTAACACAATAATGCAATCTATTGTACTCTTTTGGCTTCTGAATCCAAACTAAGAATCATTGAGAACATTTATTGTTTTTGTACACACTTGCATAATCTGTTGTCTAATACAATTGAACATATTTTTAGAAAAAAAAACTAGTAAGATTTATTCCCCGATAGTTTTTTTTTTCACCTTTTTTAGGCACAGGTACGATAACGCCTACATACCACAAATCTGGATAAGTACTTGTTGAGTAAATATGATTAAATAATATGCATAGAAGAAGAGCAAACAATTCCTTCCAATTCATAAAAATTCAGGTATAAGCTAATCGGTTCCACTCTTTCCCCTCTTTAAATCTCCAATTGCCTTCAAAACTTCATCAACTAAGAAATCACTATCAAGACAGTCTACCGAAAAATCGTTTTTAAATATATTGAGTAACTCCACCTTAATCTGGCCATTAGAAAATACGTCATTAATGGAAAATAGGTTTTTAAAATGTTCAAAAAACATATAAGGAGTAATTTCACCATTAGTTTTTCGGTTATTTATTCTCTTTATTTCATTCCAAAATTTGTGTGGTTGCGACTTTGCAAACATTTGAAAGCTTGCCCTTTGACGCCTACAATTAACACGCTTTGCATGTCTTTTCGCATCAATGCATTGCTTTCTGCATGACAAAAACATTTCACGAATATCAGCAGAACGGTTGGCATAAAATAATCTCTTAGCCCGCCGATAGATTTAGTTCGACAGCGACCTCTGAGACACCAAAGATCAGGCACAGTTCATTTGATAGGGGTGTCACTGCAATTGCTATTTTCAGTGTCAGTTTAATTTGTCATTCATTTCAAATATAGTATTTATATTGATAAGCAAACAGCAATATGCAAAAGCAGAGTGGTCAAGTGATATGCGCTGAAGATTTTGTTGACGGCGAACCGGGTTTGAATCTGGTCTGAAAACATTTTTAGTAAAATTGTATTTTAAATGCAATTTATGAAGGGATATTTGTTTTTTATTGTGTTTTTTCTCTCGTGATTTTCTTCTTTTTTTTTCTTTGGATTTTTTTTCCGTTTATCAATTGCATTGGTCACTATTTTTATAATATTACCTTTACCCGATGGGCGCACATTGCAGTAAATGATTTATGCATGTTCAATAGGAATACCCTCGTCCCGATTGGACGTCAATTACAGTATATCTTAAAATCGAAACAATCCCAAAATGCACTCGATGCTTTTCGGAAAGTGGCGAACTGTTTTGTGTTTATGTAATTCTTAAACACATTTATCGTCAATATTGGCCAGAATTTGCTTTTAAAAATAAAAGTTGCGAATACCGTAAATGTCTTTATTGACGCCCATGCCCTAATAGACGCGCATGGGGTATTTTTTGGTCCCGAAATATTTGTCGTTGATCTATTTTTTTCGAAAATTAACGAAAAACTAAAGTTTATTTCGATAGAAACTATTAAATAGACCACCATATTTATGTATCCGTAATTGCACAGTATATAAATAAACCTATGCCCCACTATACGGGTTACACGCAACCATATATTACTCAAGTGAATTGGACCACACAAATTCCTTACAATATTATGAATATTTTTTATAAAAACATGTTATAACAGTTTGCGCACGCAAAGCAAGTTACACGCTTCCCACGTGGAGGTTTCAACAACAAGCGCTGTAAAAAGCAGTCAACCAGAATGTGCGTATGCAGTGTCACAGCTCATTACGTTGATCATGTTAATAATTTAGACTGTACCATTGTGCATTATGTCGTGCGAGTGAGCTCGTCGTGTCGATCGACGATATTAATTAAGACGTACTCATCGTGAATTTTCTCTTGCGGACAAAGACCTTTGGCCGTATTTAGACTATACCAATGTGTATTACGTCATTGGAAAGTGCGCATACATGAAAACTTGATTTCTGGATAATGGCAGAATTAACGTAAAAAGGCTCCATTTAAACACGCAGGGGTCCTAAAATGACACGCGCCCTGCACGTCAAAAAAGGACATTTACGGTATACGGGATTATCGGGTAATGGATAGAGACGTGAAAAGTCATATGTATATAGTATTTGGTACGGTCGAGTTCACACGTATCTATAAGGAAATGGGTTAAGCAAATATTTGGACAGATCATTTTCAGGTAAACTCTTCATTCAAGTATAATACGCAAACCCCTACTTTTGATAAAAATTTTCGGGTAAAAAAGAAGTGTGCATTATATTCGAACGATTACGGTAGTAACTTGTGAGTGAGAATTGAAAAAATCAGAGAATGATATTTGCCACAAATATGTATATGCTTTACTCTAGTTACTAAAACATAGGGAAAAGTTATGAAATTGTATCATGTAGAACTTTCTAAACGTTGACTGCTTCAGTGGAGACAAAGAAAACAAAACCTTTTTGCAAATTTCAATAAGATAAAATACACAAATTGAATACATATCGATATTGTAATTGGAAACACTAGTGTACGTAGTTACCAGTTCCATGTCTGTAGCTGTGCACTCGTTGAGAACTTTTAGACACCGAACTCACGTCATGCCGTTGAAACTGTATCTGCTATATATGACATGATCTTGATGTAGTTCATAAATCATACATACACTCGATTTTCATGTTTCTGACACACTGATTTTAGTGAGAATTATAAGTGCTCACTGCAACTATTTAACATCTGTTACAGTGTTTCTCAGCATATTTAAAACAATGAAGATGTGAAATATTACAATCGTTGAGTTAGTTGAGTTATGTTCACAGATGTCAAAATTGTTTAGTCAAATTGATTAAGTCAAAGGGCACCAATGACAATTCTTTTTGTTAAGCTTTATCTATTGCAACTACATGTATTTATATGTTAAAAAGAACATGCTAGTTGTGTTAATTGCCACTTTATAGGGATTTGTTATTCACTGTCCAAATATTAATAACAATCGAGTTTCACACAACAGTATTACGTATTGAGGATGTATTGATGAATTATGCTCAATACTGAAAATGTGTGCATGTTACTCCAGTTTAACTCCACATATAAGGTATTGCCTTTTCAATGCATTTTTTCTCCTGTACGATCTTTTTATGTGAATGCTATTGTCAAATTGTAACAGGTGTCATCAACGAACTATGTATAATGAATATAATATTAAAATGTAAGTAAACAATCAATTGACAAAACAAATTTACGCCTTCGTGTATTTTATTTCCATTACTCCAAATCAAACACGTATGTATAAATAAAAATGTAATTATTGACGTCATTGTTAAGAACAAATTTGATTGGGCTATCTTTTATGGTGATATAACACAGGTTAATTAAGATCTGTGATATTGGCGCAATGAAATTGTCCACGTATTCTCCACTGTTGAGTTATATCAATTAAAGCTGAATGACTTTTCACTTTACAGAAGTTTCATGTAAATCGTTCGCTTGAGACTGCCGACATCTCCAGAACTTGACCTGAAACAAAAAAAAACAACATACACCCATAGGCACTTCTAACTAGACCTTCGCTTAATCAGCTATAGCTTTTGTATTTTAAGCCAGAATTTCTTCAAAACTTTTCAAGAACACAAAGTAATATATAAGACTTCGATGTATCTAATTCACTTTATCTACAATTTAGTTTTCATACAAAACTTTTCAAAAATGAAACATAATATCAAAACAAAAATTCAAAAAAGTGCGAAAAACGAAATAAAGTCAATTTCACTGTTAGAAATTAAGAGCAAATATTTTTTGTGATCACCTTTTTTCCGTCGTGCGTTGTCCGTCATGCGTCAACATTTTCATTCAAACAACATCTCCTCAAGGCCCAGTGGTTTCATATTTGGTATGTGGCATCCTCTAGTGGTCCTCTACAAAGATTGTTCAAATGATGCCCCAGGGGTCAAAACTGGCCAGGGCCCGGGGGTCACATTGTTTACATAGACTTAAATAGCAAAATGACTTAAACAATTATCTCCTCTGAAACCGCAAGGCCCAGAGGTTTCATATTTCGTATGTACATGTAACATTACAGAGTGGTCCTCTGCAACGATTGTTCAAATGATGTCCCTGGGGTCAAAACTGGCCACACCCCGGGGGTCACATGGTTTATATGGACTTACATGGCAAAATGACTTTAAAAATCTTCTCTGAAACCGCAAGGCCTAGAAGTTTCACATTTGGTGTGTAACATTGCATTGTGGTCCTCTACAAAGATTGTTCAAATGATGCCCCTGGGATTAAAACTGGCAACGCCCCTGTGGTCACATGGTTTATATAGACTTAAATAGCTGAATGACTTTGAAAATCTTCTTCTCCGAAATTGCAAGGCCTAGAGGTTTCATATTTGGTATGTGACATTGTATAGTGGTCCTCTACAAAGATTGTTCAAATGATGCCCCTTGGGTTAAAGCGGGCCACCCCCGGGGGTCACATAGTTTATTTAGAATATAAAGCAAAATGACTATAAAAATCGTCTCTGAATCGGCAAGGCCCAGAGGTTTCATGTTTGGTATGTAACTTTGTATAGTGGTCCTCTACACAGATTGTTCAAATGATGCCCCTGGGGTCAGAATTGGCCACGCCCAGGGGTCACATGGTTTGTATAGACTTGTACAGCAAAATGACTATAAAATCTTCTCTGAAACTTCAAGGGCTAGAGGTTTCATATTTCGTTTGTGACATTGTATGGTGGTGCTCTACAAAGATTGTTCAAATGATGCCCCTGGATTCAAAACTGGCCACACCTCAGTTGTCACATGGTTTATATAGACTTGAATAGCAAAATGACTTAAGACCTAGAGGTTTTATATTTTTTAAGTAACATTGTATAGTGGTCCTCTACAAAGATTGTTCAAATGATGCCCCTGGGGTCAAAACTGGCCACACCCAGCAGTTCATATTGTTTGTATAGACTTCAATAGCAAAATGACTTGAAACCGCAAGGCCCAGAGGTTTCATATTTGGTATGTGACATTGTAAAGTGGTCCTTTACAAAGAATGCTCCAATGATGCCCCTGGGGTCAAAACTGGCAATACCCTGGGGCTCACATGGTTTATATAGACTTAAATAGCAAAATGACTTTAAAAATCTCCTCCTCTGAAACTTCAAGGCCTAGAGGTTGCATATTTGGCCTGTAACATTCTATAATGGTCCTGTACAAAGATTGTTCAAATGATGCCCATGGAGTCAAAACTGGGCACACCCCAAGGGTCACATGGTTTATATAGACTTAAATAGCAAAATGACTTAAAAAATGTTCTCTGAAACAGCAAGGCCCAGAGGTTTCATATTTAGTATGTAACTTTATATACTGGTCCTCTACAAAGATTGTTCAAATGATGCACCCCGTGGCTCATATAGTTTATATAGACTTAAATAGCAAAATGACTTTAAAAATCTCCTCTGAAATGACAAAGCCCAGAGATTTCATATTTGGTGTGTAACATTGTAAAGTCGTTCTCTACAAAGATTGTTCAAATGATTCCCCTGGCGTCAAAACTGGCCACACGCCAGGGGTCACAATGTTTATATAGACTTCAATAGCAAAATGACAAAGTGGTTTAATATTTGGTATGTAATATTGTATAGTGGTCGTCTACAAATAATAATTAAATTATACCCCTGGTGTAGAAAGTGGCTACGCCCTGTGTGTCACATGGTTTATATAGACTATACCTGAAACTTCAAGGCCCATATCTTCATATTCAGGTAAGTGCTTTAGTGCCATTTGGCCCTCTTGTTATAAGCCATTATGATGCCTTTATCTCAGGCGAGAGACCTAGGGCCATCGTGGCCCTCTTGTTTAAATTCTTGCTCACAAGTTTCTAATAAGCACAGATACAGAGTCGTATTCACCGCTTAGGTCCATTTCTTCATATTGTAACCACAACGGAAGCTGCATTGCGACATTTGCTACACAGAGCGTTATGGTCACAATGATTCCATGGGGTGAATATGGCAAGTGGACTTAAAAAAATTTCTTCTCTAAAATGGCAAGGCCCAGAGGTTTCGTATTTCGTATGTAATATTGATTAGTGTTCTTCAACAAAGATTGTTAAAATTATGCCCCTGGACTAAAAAGTAGCCATGCCCTGGTTTATATACCGTAGACCTAAATAGCAATGTCTTGAAATGTCTGCTCCACTGAAACCGCAAGGCCTGGAGGTTGTCTATTTGTTATGTAATATCGTATAGTGGTCCTCTTCAAGGATTGTTCAAATTATGCCCCTGGGGTAAAAAGACGCCATGCCCCAGGGTCATATTGTGTCTATAGACTTGTATGGCAAGTGGGCATTAAAAATATTGTCCTCTGAAACTGCAAGGCCCAGATGTTTTATATTTGGCATGAAAAATTGTATAGTGGTTCTCTCAAAAGATTGTGCAAATAATGCCCATGAGGTAAAAAGAAGCCATTTCCCAGGGACACATTGTTATGCCACCGAAGGGAACTTCGGTGGCATATAGTAATTTGGTGGCCCGTCTGTCCGTCCGTCTGTCACGCTTCTTGTGCAGAGAGTTACTCCATTAGTATTGAAGGGATTTAAATGAAACTTCATATAATGATAGAGGACAGTGAGAGGAAGTGCAGAGTACAAGGACCACAACTATTTCTTCAATATTTACGGAGTTATTGCCTTTTGTTAGATCACCTGAGCACAAAGTGCAACAATTTGGACCGTTATCGCGATAAAGACTACATTTTTTATTCAATCTTGACCAAAATTGCACAGTTTGTGTATGACCATCAAATCTTGGACGAGTTCGATAATGGGGCCCAATCGGACGAGAAATACCAGAGTTATTGTCCCAAATACATCTATTCCTGAATAACTCACATGGTAAAAGGAGGTAAATGCAGTATCAAGAAGATAAGTGCTATAAATGTGTTATTTCCCTTTATTTAATAGATATAACCCAGATAGTGGTGTCTGCTTATCAGAAAATCAATACATCACTATGAGTCAACATGATACTTCTATTTTAGATCAGCATCTTTACACATAGTAATCTATGTATATCTTGCTTTTGACCTATATGTAGGGAAAGATCTAGGATCCAAAAAGGTACAGGGTGCTGCTAAAAAGGAGCAGGGTGGAAAGCCGGAGCTGTTTGATGACATTTTCTATTTATTTGCTAAATTTAGGGTTTTCATGAGTATAATGCTTCTAATTAAGGTTCTTTAGCATAGACTATTCATATGTCATATAATATTTGCAAAAATATATTTAATTTAAAAAGATTTTCAGCATTTCGGTGTTGACCAGCCCAAAGTGGCAGCAGGGGGGAACCAAAAAAAGGAGCAGAGTGCAGCAGTAGAATGTTCCACTGTCTGTCTTGGGAAACAGTTAGGAAAAAGATGTAAACAACAATAAAAAGCTAAAATTCATGTTGTAAACAAGCAATCAGAATATAGGATTTATTTAGTTATTTGTAATTTAATCTGTTTCTATCGCCATTCTCCCCCTACCTCTGATTCAAATACAGCAGTTGTCAGTTACTGGCATTACTATGTGCACTTGGTCCTGATAAACTGCTTAGATCGTATAAGAAAAAGAGCATGTATGTTTACTGGCCACCGTTCCATGACTGAACTAGTGTTAAATAAGGCGAAAATTCCAAGCAAACAAAACAAACATAATATATTTGCTACACCTCTTCTCAATTCAATGCGCCTCCTTTCCACTCAAGTAGTATGGTCACTAGAGATGCAACGGGTAGCAAATTTTGTTCGGGTCTGTTATCTTTCTTCGTGTCGGTAATTTGCGGGTCAGGTATTTTATAAGTAAACATAAACATCAACTTTGCACCTCCAGAGGGCTGTTAAGATCGGTAAACATTGTTTCCACCCTGAAGATCAGACGATAAAAGAAATTATTCTCGTTTGCTGCATGTTCACATACAGTTTTGATGTCAGATTTGGTCCGGCAGTTCTAGTGATCTCTGACTGTCCTCATTGCATTTATATTGCTTGACAAAGCGCATTAGGCAGTTTCCAGCAGTTTACTTATTTTTTATTAATTGTCATTGTAATACTACTTACATCTAAAATAGATCAGAATTTATCTAATTAGACCTACAAATATGTTGTGATCAGACATAAGTTAAGTAACACTGTTTAAAAAGAAATTAAGTAGTTTGAATTGTATATTTTTCCTTAATAGTTATTTTTCACTCGACTTGTGTCATCAACATTGTAATTTTTTAAGGGAAATTCTGGGCCAAATAGGGCCCAATTCCTCCAAAGTATAATCCCAAAATCTCATTATTTCCTATTAATGACCTAAGATCAATGATTAGGAAACCAACACAATTATCAATATATTCAAGTTTAAACTGAAGGGAAAAGATATACATATTATTTGTATTACATGATATTTAAGTTCTAAGATAGAAACCTTGATAACATCTTTGTTTTCAAAAAATATAGTGCATAGGTTATTTTGCAAAATGTTTGCGGTAATAATTCTGCAGGAAATAATACACGGGCTTCTCGTGTATGCATATACATGGGTTTTAAAGGTATTGAATCGTCATTCGAGGTGTGTATTGTACGGGGAAAAGATATGGCGCAAGAAAAAGACAGGATGTGAACTGAATAACTACCCTCCCACCCGTCACCAGTTTTGTTCGCTGTAAAAATTCATCAGTTCTTTTTATTAACGATTAGTTTGACATTTCATATAAATAACGATGCTCAGAGCTTATATTCGGTTCAGTTAAAAGCCAATGCTCTCTGTCACACAATTTCCTCAACTAAACGGTTTGAAACTCCGTTGGCTTAAGATGTCCATACAGCTTAAGCGATGCACTTGGTTTTATTAATTTGTTGAATATTGTTTTAGATTAAGAACAATTTTAAAAAAAGATGATGATAATTAAAAAGGTTGAATTACACTATTATTTTAATACCCGACCTGACCCTTATTTTCCAATGAGGAACTGAACTTGATTAAATTTTAATAAAATCGAGAATGCGGGTATTTATGGGTACCTGTTGCATCCCTAATGGTCGCTGTTGTACTCAGACTCAGGTGAGCGCTTTGGGCCATCATGGCCCTAGTGTTATTATTGGTTAATGACGTTAAAATCTCAGGTCTTTTGGTATGGGTATACCAGCCATAAAATACGATGTAGATAAAACCAATTAATTAATTGAATCGTATACATGTATTTAACGAATAATTATATATGGTTCCTTTCTTTTTCCGAGTTTTCCAGTTTTATGATACTGCAAGCACCATCATCTTGCCTTGGATTTGCGTGCAACAACTTAAAATGTCTATATCTGCTACAGATATTCAAAGAAAACTTAACACATGTCTTCAAGGTCATTATATAAGGTCACTGGCCAATGAACATAACTGTGACCAGCATTTTAGCAGAATTATGCCCCTTTTTTGTAGTGATAAAGCCAATAACTCTGACAAAGCAGTTGAATAGTCGAGCTCGCTGTCCTGAGAAAGCTCTTGTCTTATATACTAGTAAATGGGACAGGTGCTAAAAGCAAATGACTGAAATAAAAACATGATTTAATTTAATAATGCATTCATATTTTACCATGTATTCAAACAATATAAATACAGATAAATGAATAATACAATAAACAAATATTATGATGCTACTTTAATACTGAATAGTGAATATTGTACTTATTTATTAATTCCATAAACTGATGCTAGGATACATTACAAACACCCGCAGCAAATTGTTAGTTCTACTTTAAATAATATTGTTAGACTGCTACAGCTAGTGAACAGTTTCCTGGGTCAATCGTAAATGGACAGAAAGTGGTCATCTGATCATTGCCATAGGGGACTCGTTCGCTGAAAACGTGAATTAACATTAATATTTAAGATTTATATGCAAATCATTCAACTGGATTAATCATCATTTAATTACCTCATATCCAACACCACAATATCATTAAAACAGTTGCACAACGATAATGTGATTAATTTAGATAATTCATTAAATTATTATATAAGTTATTTCATAGTTTTGCACATATTAATTTCATTCAGTTAGGTAATTATTTTATGCTCAAACGTTATAGTGTAATGGTTGCAACAACATATATACAAAATGATTGTTATATTAAATATTGATAATGCAGATGTATTATGGATGGATGAACTGATTTAGCTGCATATCTGCAAATCAAATTCTTTGTTTTGCAAACGTTAATGCCATATTACCAGTTGTTATCTTGTACTTAAAAGTCTTCACCAGGAATATTTTTGAGCGTCAAGTACGTTTTTTGCAGCCTAAACGTATAAATATTTGCTCTAGAAGTGTCAAACTTGGCTGTTGTGTAAAAGTCAGGCTAAACTGCTTATCGATAGTCATAAAATGGTATGAAATTATCTTCAAACTATTGAAAATGTGAAAAAAATGTTGTGAGACCTACAAGTCAACAACACACCTGCACACACTGTATCTTCAATTACTTTGTGATATGAAAAGTTACAGTCTTGAAATAAAACACGTGATTACATGGAATATTGGGCCACAACATGAGCATATTCTTGGGATGAAAAGCAGAAGCAAAACTTTACGAACCATAGAAAAGCATTCAGAATTTGTTCAAAACTGGCCATTTTGAGCACCAGCGGTTTCTTGCCTCACTTAAAGGTAACCAGAGTTCACTTTACGATCTCCCCCCCCCCCCCCAGATTAAAGAAACCATGCATCGGTGATGTCTAAAATGATTTTGGACCCCGATATTGATAATCGGATTCAGTTTGGAGACAAAATACGAATTTAAAGATACATTCTGACCAGTCATGGCGATTTCGACAATACATTTCGTTTCTGGTTAGCACGGTTCACGTGAAAAATTTAAATAAAAGATGTTAAGTTTTGTGGATACAAAAAAAGAATTGCAAATGCTTGTAGCTGGATAGTAATTGTAAAATGCCGTGGATCGACGTCAGCACTTTGGAGGTAAATGTTACATAGTTTTTCAATTTTGTTTTGTTTAAAAAAAAAAAATCACTGGTCTGTTTTTAGCTCCGCAAAAGGGTGATATGAAAAAATATTACCATGTGATATTACTTTTGGTCTATGGACAAAATGCACAGAGTGGTCATGTGAGGTGAAATAGGCTAAAAAAAGTTAATGAATTGTTTCTCAGGCACTTTTTCTAAAAAATCAGGAGGTTAGGTGAATTTTTTATTTTATTGAAGTATTTTTTTTTATTTTTTTTCTCATTCTCTTTCTATTGACACTATGTAATGACTTATTAAAACAAGTAAATAAGTACAGTTTAAAGAAATTTTTAAGTTTTAATAACAACATAAGCGTTCCTTTTTGTATAGTTCTAAATATAGATTTATTAATTGCTCATGTTACAAACAGTCATTTATGCCAGCTGACGTAAACAGGCAATTTAAATGTTCATAATTAACTTAAGTGCCTTCAAATTGATATACCTTCAGCATTAAAGTACTTCTATTTATAGAATTTAACTTTTCGTAAATCTTTATTTTTATAACAGTCAAGAATAGGATTTATTTTTGCAATAAATCACCAACAATTTTTGGAAAGGAAAATCAACACTTGTCAAAAGCAGCTGGCATTTTCGTTTGTTTCCTTAGGACACAGTTTTTCTTTAAAAAAAAAGGAATGCTATTACACAAGCAAAAGCATCTACGAAACAAAAGTTTAAATTAACAAATAGATGATATTTATAAAGGTTCCCAATCGAGTATGACTTTTTTTTCAAAGTTGAGATTTACACAGTATTTCACTGTTTATGTGTATCCGATTTACATAATTAAATCAGACAGGAAGAAAGTTACTGGAAATACCAAAATCTATACCGGGTTTCTCTTCTTCCGCTATGTTAATATGTGGATTCGTTTAATTTTAAGCCGCTGTCCATGGAATCTTATTCATACATCGTAAGTTTAGTAATAGTTCTTATGAATGTTTAGGGTGTTCATTCGTCCGAAATCTGTTTCTTATTTATAAAAAGCATTTCAAAAGCGCTTGGTACAAACGGAATATACTATAATGTACATGCTGGTTTACTCCAGAGTCATCACCAGTTATCGCATACAGAAAATATATGAAAGCAAGTTACCCCAATGTTAATGATTCACAGAATTCAATGCATAGTTCTTGTATTTTGTTCGGTAACATTACAAAAAATTTCTGCAAAGTTTTATTTTTATTAACATTCTGCTGCTTTAAAACCCGAACGCGATCGTCAAAAATACTAGTAAATACTATGTTTTTGGCATTAAATTAAATTCTTAGCGGGTCATAAAAAAATGTGGCGCTGCCTGAGAAACAAATAACTTTTTTTAGCCATAAATACAAATATACATCAATATTAGATAAACATAAACATATGAACAAAATGACAATATCTCGTGTAATCGATTCACAAATTTAATCTATTTCTCATAATCACAGACTAAAACTACTACAGTCTCCAGTAATCTTGCCAAATAATAACAGCCTATACAGAGCAATATATCGTTTTATCCAGGCCCTTTTTGGGCCAGGCAGCGCCATGCCCTTTTTTTAAGCGTCACATTGCCCTTTTCAAAGGCAAAAGTCGCCACTTGACCTAATTGATAACGATCTTAATTGCCTCGTGACCAATTTTGTTTGCCCTGTGTTAGCGATAAAGACACGAGCTGTTTTCAGTAATTGTCACTCTGACTGTGCTCGGTTCATTGCATATGTATTGTTCTAATCGACACGATTTAATCGATTACTGTGCTAGATTTATTGCCGACATACATTTCTAAGCGATTTGATTGAAGTGAGTACTGTACAATTGATTGTCAGCCGCTTTAGGGAAAGTTGATTCTTAAACCGACTAAAGTGACGATTCTTTATATGGTTAACGGACGTAACATCAACCGCCACAGTCCACCCTCCCACTGTCAGTGTTCGTTACGTCAAAGACCCATTAAATTTAAAATAAACATCAATAGATCTCTGCTTACGTTTGATTTTTTTGTGTGGCCTCACTAGGCGACATTATAGGGGTTACTTATGTTGTCGGCGGCGGCGGCGTCCCGTTTTTATTGTCTGGAGCATAACTCTTAGACTATTAAAGCTATCAACATGAAACTTCATAGGTAGATAGATCTCATTTAGGGGAAGTGCACAAGAACGGTTACCCTGCACCTCATACTTTCGGAGTTATTGCTCTTTGTAAATTTTCATACTTATTTTGTGTCGCATTTTTGGTTTTAATAAGTATTTTCTTTGCAATTCGCCAGAGTGCAGTGCTTTTGAAGATTTCAATAAATCTGTTAAAAAAAAGTTGAGCATTAACCTTAAGTGCTTCTTCATTTGGATGCATGTAAGCAATCCGGCGCCAGGCGACAAACCCGACTCGCTGAGTTCTAGTTTTAAATTAATATGATTAATTATCCCTTTTGAAAAATAATATTAGCACAACGAACATGTAAAATTACAAATATTGGCACCTGAACAATTGACTGTAGTATGTATGTGTATAATCTCATATATTTTCAGGTGATTTATCATTTTTATCATACATGCCATAATTTTTTCAGGCCAAAACGAGACATTGTCAAAAAATCGCCGGGACATTTGACATTTGACCGGGACACATTAATATTGTCAGTTTGTCCGAAATAAAACGAGTAATAATAATAGTTTAACGTATCTAACCTAGGTCCTTTTCCGTTTCGTGGTCTACATGTATATAGTTGTAGTTCAAACAAATAACACCCAAAATGAATTACACAAACATGCACACCCATATATTTTAATAATATTTATTCATTAATATAGATGATAACGTGTATTTTTAATTATGACATCAAAGAAATTATACGAAACACCGATTGTCAAATAAACAAAATGCGTTTACAAGGGAGACTAATCCACCAGACTTATACCTGGGCTACATTCCACTATACACTGCGTCATTAACTGCATCAAATTTTGCGATGTGAACAATACGAATTTAAAGAAAGTAATGATTGATTTTGCATCTTTAATTCTCGAAAAGTTCTCAATTTATGTTCATACTTACCTTCAAACGTTACCAAACTAATTATGTGATAACACCTATTCCAATTAAAATCAAAATAACAACAAACACAGTACCTTTTTTATTACGCTACAATGCAACAATCAGCAGCAATTAGCGACAACGGATATATGACCCCATCCCGCAAAAGTGTGACAAACGATCAATAAATCGCTAATGGGGTATCATTACTGCTCCTCTTTGACACGCGGCTAGCGGGTATTGTTGTCATAGGGACCGATAAAGGGATTAACGATCTTAAGTTAATTGTTGACCCAATGTAAGTTTTATGGTACACTGACATCAATTTTTGTGGTTGACCGGGACAAAATGCATCTCACCGGGACGCAGGGACAGACCTCGTGAAACCGGGACAATCCCGGTAAGACCGGGACGTATGGCATGTATGTTTTTATTCAGTTGTGTTTACACTTATTAACAAATGTATTTCATTGATTGACAACCCATCAGTAACTTTACTGAACGAGTCCAATAGTGGGGTTTTCTATCTGGAGACTTAAGGTGTGAAAGGGAACCCAGTTGTATATTAGTACGTGTGTCAAATATGACTACCTGTCAACACCTGTTGGGCCCCAAGTGTCAAGAAAATATTAGCCCCTACAAAATATACCTGGACGTGTCAGTCAACTTTGACCCACACCCATAGTTTTCATTACAGATTCTCAGATTGTTTTCAAACGTTCCTAATAAAAACCTTACAAATGTAGCGCAGAAGAATAGGTGAGCTATCCTACTACCTCCGGCATCTGCGTCAGCGTCTGAATTGGTGAAAGTTTTTATTCCGAAGTCCTGTAAAATCAAAACTACATAAGCTATTCACTTGAAACTTGGAATACACCTTTGTCATCAACTCCAGTATCAGGTGCAACATTTCCCATAACTCATTTGTATTTTGAGAGAGTAATGCCCCTTTTTCACTCAGATTTTCCGGTTAATGTTTATAATATAACGTTTTGTAACTTCAAAACTACAAAAGTTATTCACTTGAAATTTGGAACTAACCCTAGTTATCAACTCCAGTATCAAGGGTAACATGCCCCATAACACTTTTTGTATTTTCAGATAGTAAGTTTTCAAATTTCGAAGTTCAGATTTGACAGTTTATTTTAATGATAAGCACACTTGTTAGCTCACCTGAGCACTAAGTGCTCGGTGAGCTATTGGTATAGGGGACCTCTCTGGCGTTGTCTATCGTCCGTCAACAATTTGGACCGTTATCGCGATAAAGACTACATTTATTCAATCTTGACCTTACTTGCACAGTTTGTGTATGACCATGGGATTGTTATTGGGTCAGATCACAACAGTAACACCAGAGTAATTGCCCATTTTTCATTCAAAAAAAGTGCAAAAGTGCCCTATTCCAACCTAAAGACTTTATCTTCCATCCAATCTTAACCAAACGTTCACAGCTTGTGTATGACCATCAGATCTCAGCAGACGCCAACAATGAGCCAGATCGTGCTTCAAACACCAGAGTAATTGCCCTTTATTTATTAAAAAATATACAAAAATGGACATAATTCAGGATAGAGAGAGACATTTTTCATCCAATCTTCACCATTCTTGCATAGTTTGTCTATTACCATGAGAGTTGAAGTTGAATATAAGCAAGATCAGACCAGAAATACCAGATTTATTGCCCTTTGTTTGTGAAAAAAATAAGCAAAAATGGACATTATTCAGGATAGAGACTTCATTTTTCATCCAATCTTCACCAATCGTGACAGTTTGTCTATAAATGAAAGACTACAGATAAAGTTGAATATAAGCATGATCGGACCAGAAACTCCAGAGTTGTTGCCCCTTGTGTTTGGACAAAACATCAACAAGTTTTCAATGATTTTTGATTCAGTATTGTCCTAACTTAAACAGTTTGCGCATGACCATAAAAATTGATAAAATTTGATTTCCAACTGTTGCACGACTTGCATGCAGTTATTTGTACATGCAACTTTGATGTCTTCAGAGCCTGCATCAACATCATTTATCATCATTGGAAAGAGAATTATCAAAGAAAAAGCAAAACTTACCTTACAGCACAGCCATCGCAATTATTGCATCGAAAAAGACATCAACATCTACTGTTTGTGCATTTTCCAGAATTGCCGATGACTTAATGAAAAAGGGTCAGGTAAGAATATAGAGAAAAATGATTTGAGAACCATAAGCAAAAAAAACGCACATCCACTTCCCAACTCATACTTTTGTTAGCCCATT
>CM051030.1:23589838-23761526 GCA_027627225.1 Congeria kusceri
AAGGAAACGAAAGCACTCGTCGACGCCCAGAAAGTGCTGTACTTTCTTGTTGAACACAATCTACCGCATACAACACTGTTCAAGCCGCTGGTGGACCTGTGCGTTGAGGTAGGAGCTACGAACCTGTCGTATTTTAATAAAGCAAAGAACGCTCAGTAACAAAAGTCCGGGGATAGTTGGCGAGTTTTTGCAGTACCAGGCCGACAATGTGGAAGAAGACGTCAAGCAGCGGGTGAAGAACACCAAGGTCTACGGCTTGGTGATGGATGAGAATACCGACGTCAGCAGTAGAAAACACCTTCTGTTAGTGACTAAATATGTTGTCAATGGACCAAGCAAGTTGTCCTTTCTACAAGACATACAGCTTCTTTACGGCACTGCTGACGTCATCTACTCGTCAATCAAGCACTACCTGCAGACTGCCAACATTGACCTGAGCAAGATGACGTCGTTTGCAAGTGACGGGCCGTCAGTAATGCCTGCAGACTGCCAACATTGACCTGAGCAAGATGACGTCGTTTGCAAGTGACGGGCCGTCAGTAATGGTTGGAAAGAAAAACAGCGTTGTTGGAAAGGGAAATCAACGAGTCATAGAAGTTCATTGTATGAATCACCGTCTACATTTAGAAGTGTAAAGGAAATAGACTCGGTTGATGAATTGCTGACAGCTCTATGGAAGTAAAAAAATTACAGTACAATTAAGTCCGGAAGCTTGGATGCCATTCAAGATCTAATGAGAGAACTCGGTGCCAGTGACAATAAAAAGAACTAAACTGTGACGAAGTCTGTGCACACCAGGTGGCTCAGTCACGAAAATGCTCTGCAGTTTGTACGCAGCAATCTGCATGGATCTAGAAAATGCAGTTGCTACTGGGGGGGGGGGGGGGACAAGAAGCTGGGAGATCATTCTGGGGCTTCTGCGTGTATTCTCAGCCATGTGCCATATGACCAGATGGCCATGCATTGGGAGCAGAACTTATCCATCTGGCTGGGCACCTCTAACTGCCATAGGAAGAGCAGCTCACAGTGTGGGCTGATCTAAAAGTGAAGTTCCCTGCAGATTCAGAGGCCAGGTCAACTCATCCTGCAGAAGCTCATCAATAAAAAAGACTTGGTTGGGAATTTGTTCCCGAATATCACGAAGCTCCTGTGCACCCACGAAACTCTAATTCTGTCCACAGCAGCTGCTGAGAGGGTGTTTTGACAAGTGAAGTCAATAGTTACTGAACACAGAAACCGCCTGGAAGTAGAAACTACAGATTACTTATGATCAAGCTCACACCAAGTCCCACTGTAACATAGACGGAGGAAGGTTGTCAAGCTATTCATGAAAACAAAAAGAAGACTTATGTAAAATTCTTGCAAAAACAGGAAAAAACAAAACAAAGACAACATGCAAAAATATTTTGACCCTTAAAACATAAGTGGTTTGAAAAGTTAAATAAAAAAAATAACTTGTGTATCTCTACTTGCATTATTTCTGTCATATGATAGTCATCCTTGTTTACTTTTTTTTACATTTTAAATGAATATGTTATGGTAAGGCACAAATTTATTTACAATGATCTTAGAAACATTATAATAACAATAGTACATTTTGGGTCGATGTATTCTGTTACTGTTTAAAACTTGTGCAATACTGTTTATTGCATAAAAATATATAACTCATAATAAAATATATGTTTTGGAATTTCCGTTTGTTTTGAAAATACATCGATCATTTAAATATTCAGATAATTACATGATATAGTTAATTATATCATGATACTCCTGGCCAATACACTGAAATATATGTGCCCCTTTAAAAGGACGCATCGCGCTAAAATGCCCTTTTGAATATATTGCGCCATGCCCCTCTGCCTTCCTGGATATAAGAACTGCCTTGCCTCGACCATACTCTGCATATTTCGGAGTACACCGGTAGACAGTATCCTGTGCATAAAGATCAAGAGATTACCACTTGCCCAGTAATGGATTTATGACTTTTGCGGAGACTGTATGGTTTACAGTAAGTTCGGTAAATGACCAGTTCGGTAAATTGCTTTTATATAGTAAAGGTTTGTGTAAGTTTGGTGAAAGGACCTGGAGTTCAAAGAAAGCACAGTCAACAACAGCAGGAGAAATAGACTGACTCAAACTTGGGATCGTCATACCTTCCAGGCTTACTGAGTTCTTATCCTGGACATTGCAGCATCAGTGGGCCTAGGGAAACAGAAACAAAGGAACAAGCAGTGATTGCATCCTGACATTTTCAGAAAATCCAGCAGATGGTGACAGATTGGCAAGAGCATTGTTCAAAATATGGCAAAGCACAAAAGCCCAACACTGTTGACAAAGATTTACATTGCAGTCAGAATACTGCTTCATACGCCAATGATCCAGATGTTATTCAAGACCTGGTGAAGACGGTAAATTATATGCAATAGGAACAAATAAAAATATAAGGATATTACAATCATAATGAAATCAGAAGACATGGTGAAAATTAAAAACATTAAAGTTTGTAAAAAGAAATGGCTCCAATGTCTTCGTCATGAGACCGAAAAGGACACTTTGCAGTAGATGTTCTGGAAGTTCTTACTGTGAATCATCGACTTTGCTCACTTTCTGTCTTTTCTGCTCTATCACATATAGAATATCAGTTGTAATCCTACAACTCTCTTTGTTGTGTTAGAAATGCTTTATCTTTCAAAAGCTAGGTTACAACTGGCATTTTATCTAATTTTCTCAGTGTCAGGATTCATTTGGTTCATCAGCTAATGGTAGCTTTGTTCATGTTGTATTTCGTGTCTTGCGATGAAGATGATTCGGTGGGAATTAAAAAGTGATTTTTTAACATCAAGGGCAATTGATTATTTGCATAATTGGATTAACTAATACAAACTGGACAGGTACATGCAATTCCTAGGAAAGTATAGGAAATATAGGTTTTTAAAAATATAGGATTTCTTTCCAAAATATAGGAAAATATAGGAATATAGAAATTGGTTGACAGCCTGTTTACAACATTGGTTTGTGTATTGGGCTAACTAAAGTATCTAAAGTATGTGTTGGGTAGTGGCTGTGCGGTGTTTTTGCATATGGTTCTCAAATTATTTTTAGCTCACCTGAGCATGAAGTGCTCGGTGAGCTATTGGTATAGGGGGACCTATCCGGCGGTGGCCATCGTCCGTCGTCAATGTGCCGTCTACAATTTGGACCGTTGGTTGCGATAAAGACTACATTTTTTATTCAATCTTGACCTAACTTGCATAGTTTATGTAAGACCATTAAAATCTCGAATGGGATTGTTATTAGGTCAGATCACACTAGTAACACCATAGTTATTGTCCTTTTTTATGCCAAAAAAGTGCGAAAGTGCCCTTTTCCAACGTGTAGACTTTATTTTCTATCCAATCGTAACCAAACTTTCACAGTTTGTGTATGACCATCAGATATCAGCAGACTTCAAAAATGGGCCAGATCGTGTTTCAAACACCAGAGTTCTTGCCTTTTGTTTATTAAAACAAATATGCACGTCTGAATTTGGTTAAAGTTTTTATTCAAAAGTCTTGTAACTTCAAAACTACTTAAGTTATTCACTTGAAACTTTGAATATACCTTTGTCATCAACTCCAGTGTCAGGGGCAACATTCCCCATAACTCTGTTTTGTAGTTTTACAGAGTTATGTCCCTTTTTCTCTTAGATTTTCTGGTTAATGTTTGTATTCAAAAGTTTTGTAATTTCAATAATACAAAAGCTATTCACTTGAAACTTGGAATATACCTTTATAATCAACTCCAGTATCAGGGTGAATATTTCCCATAACTCTATTTTGTATTTTGACAGAGTTATGTACCTCTTATTCAAATAGATTTTCTGGTTAAAGTTTATATTCAAAAGTTTTGTAACTTCAAAACAACATAAGTTATTCACTTGAAACTTGAAATTAACCTTTGTCATCTACTCTAGTATCAGGGGCAACATTACCCATAATTCTGTTTTGTATTTTGACAGAGTTATGCTCCTTCTCACTTAGATTTTCTGTTTAAAGTTTATATTCAAACATTTGGTAACTTCAAAACGACACAAGTTATTCACTTGAAACTTTAAACTTACCTATGTCATCAACTCCAGTATCACGGGCTACATTCCCTATAACTCTGTTTTGTATTTTGACAGATTTATGCCCCTTTATCACATAGATTTTCTGATTAAAGTTTATATTCAAAGGTTTGGTAACTTCGAATACTACATAAGCTATTCACTTGAAACTTGGAATATACCATTGTCATCAACTCCAGTATCAGGGTGAACATTCCACATAACTCTATTTTTGTTTTTTGACAGAGTTATGTCCCTTTTCACTAAGATTTTCTGTTTAAAGTTTATATTGAAAGGTTTTGCAACTGCAGAACTGCACAAGTTATTAACTTGAAACTTCGAACTAACCATTTTCATCAACTCTAGTTTCAGGGGCAACATAACCCGTAACTCTGTTTTGTATTTTGACAGAGTTATGCCCCTTTTTCACATAGATTTTCTGGTTAAAGTTTATATTCAAAAGTTTTGCAACTTCAAAACTACATAGATATTCACTTGAAACTTGGAACTAACCTTTGTCATCAACTCTAGTATCAGGGGCAACATTACCAATAACTCTGTTTTGTATGTTGACATAGTTAGCCCACTTTTTACCAACTAAAATAAACGAATTTGAAAGTTCTTTAAATAAATGGAAACGATGGAAATTATCAGCGATGGGGAAAATTACAGTTTTAAAATGTTTTGCATCTCCAAAACTAGTTTACCCTCTCACTGTTCTCCCGAATCCACCCGAGAACATCATTAAACAAATTATATCGATAAGTTTTAAATTTCTCTGTGATGAAAAACCCGACAAGGTTGCAAGAAAACGAATTATTCAAGATTACTCAGAGGGTGGTCTCAAAATGCTTGATATTGAATCACTCAAAGCAAGTTGGGTTAAACGCTTTATTTTCCAAACAGAATCTAAATTGATACAAATCTATACCAACATGCTAGATAAATTCGGTGGTTCATTAATATTTAATTCAAATTTAAAACCCACTGACGTTAAAACCACAAATATAAAATTTGAGTTTCTGAAAAATGTGATTCACGGACGGCTTTGCGCGTCCTGTAACGATGACCACATGCCAATCCAAAAACAACTTATTTGGAATAATACATTTATAAAGCATAATAACAAAACGCTATTTTTTAAAACATGGTTTGAAAACGGAGTACAAATGTTAGAACATATATTCAATTTCAGAACCAAACAATTTTACACTTTTCCAGAAATCGTTTACCTTTATAATTTAAACAAAGATGATTTTTTTGAAATATAACGCTTTGATAAACAGCATTCCTATTGAATGGAAACAATTATTACAGCAAAGCCACATCGAGTATTCCGCTCCAGAATACATGTTCACCAACATCACAGAATCAACCAAATTATGTAAAGTAGTATATGGAAAACTAGTATTAAAAGAAAAACCTAAAGATTTTAAACAAATAAATAAATGGAAATTATTACTAAATTTGGAAGAAATTAATTCAAAATTAATTTTCACTCAACCTTTAAAATTATCTATTGATACTACATTGAGAAGCTTTCAATATAAATATTTAATGCAAATTATTCCGAACAACACCTTGTTGCATAAATGCAAAATAAAGTCTTCAAGTTTGTGCGATTTTTGTTCAATGTATCCTGATTCAAATATCCACATATTTTGGGAATGTCAATACGTACAAATATTTTGGACATGCCTTCAAAAATTTATACCGGACATGTTGGGCATGGGAGATACGCTAGATTTAAATTATGCTAACATATCATTTTGTAATATTCGAACTGTTACTAAAATGAATTCATACTGCATTAACTTTATAATTTTGTTTGCAAAATTTTATATATTTAAATGTAAAAATGAAAACAGTGTGCCACAAATAAATATGTTTAAAAATGTCCTCAGAAAACGAATTAAATTAGAAGAAATAATTTCACACGGTTTAAGTTTTTGTTCCAGAAATTCATAAACAATACAAGGCTTCACTTATAAGTTTTGTTTTTTAACAAATTTATGCCCCTTCCACATTCCAAAATACCTTCCAAGTGAAATACTTCGAATAGTCGAGCGCGCTGTCCTCTGACAGCTCTTGTTCATCCAATCTTCACCAATCTTGCACAGTTTATCTATTACCATGAGATTACAGTTGAAGTAGAATATAACCAAGATCGGACCAGAAACACTAGGGTTATTGCCCTTTGTTTGTGAAAAAAATATGCAAAAATGGACATTATACAGGAAAGAGACTTCATTTTTCATCCAATCTTTACCAATCTTGCACAGTTTGTCTATGATGTTAAGATTAAAGGTGAATTCGAATATAAGCAAGATTGGACAGGAAACAAACGAGTTATTGCCTTTTGTTTGTGAAAAAAATATGCAAAAATGGACATTACTCAGGATAGAGACTTCATTTTTCATCCATCCTTCACCAATCGTGTACAGTTTGTCTATGAGCATAAGACTAGCTATTGCCCCTTGTGTTTGGAAAAAAACACCAACAAGTTATCAATGATTGGCTTGCACACACGATTTTTTATTCAATGTTGACTAAACTTACACAGTTTGGGCATGACCATAAAACTTGATTGATAACATTTGATTTCCAACAGTTGCAAGACTTGCATGCAGTTATTTGTACATGCAACATTGATGTGTTCAGAGCCTGCATTAACATCATTTATCATCATTGGAAAGAAAATTATCAAAGAAAAAGCAAAACTTTACCTTATAGCACAGCCATCGCAATTATTGCATTGCAACTAGTTTTCCAAAACTGTTTGCGACAAAAGGATTAAGATTTAAAATCTGTGCGTAAAGTTATGCATTGACAAAATGAAAAACAAGAATTTGAAATTCGTGAACGCGAGTAACATGTTAGTAAACCAGTTTCGGCAGCGTCGGAAACTCACGAGGACTGAATAGTCTTGGCGCTCAGTACAAGATATATAGCAAAACTCACTGTGATTCATGACGACACTTAAGCGCTTTCTATTTGGAATGAGAGCCCAAATTTAAAACGGGAAATACAATGTAATGTAGACTAATGACTTGTTCGATGTTGACTGTTAATATCAAAGTAGTGTAATACTTTTAATACATTTATCATACACTGGGAAAGATAGAAAGTTTAATAAAATGAACATTTTATAAGGTTGATAAATTATACTTCTGCCACGACCGTATGACCATCTTGTCCTGAGCTGAAATGAAGTGGACCGTTCTGTGCAATTGGTTAACAAAAATTAAAATGGTGGAGAACACCAGTTCATCGAAGCGTGAAAGGCTTCAAAGGCCAGTTTGTGGCCAGAAAACTATGCTTATGCTTTGTTTTTTTTAACCATTACCATGAGAAATAAGTAATCAAAACAGAGTTCTACCCAGTATAAAATATATGGTAAATCAAAAGCTGCCATAAAGCATTGTGGTACTGTCAGCAAAATATTTGAAACATGAATACACTTTTTAACAGCAAAAAAGCAGTTTTCTAAATGTTTTAAGTCTCAGATTTAAATAATATAAAAGGCTGGTGTCACTGCAGATGATGAGCAATCTTTTATAACCATTTTAGATGACCTGAGCAAAGAGTAGTCAACGGTTAGCTATTGTGGCAGTCAAAATATGGCGTCCGTTTAGTAAGTTCTGATTTCTTGAGTTACTTATTAACTATACCTGCATAGGTAGGGCAAATAGTGTTATCTGCACACTGAAAACCAGTATGAAATCTTCACATGTCATGGCAAAAAACATGGTGGTTAAGTGTCCGATTTAGAACTAAGTATTGATGTGTCATATTCATTTGTCAAAAATGACTTGATCAATTGTTTTTAAGAAATCAGTTTTAAATTAGGGAGTAAAATAATAATTGCCCTAGAAAGTTATCTGGAGCTCTGCCCAGAATTGGGAGGGGGGGTAAGAATATTGAGAAAAATGATTTGAGAACCATTAGCAAAAAAACGCACATCCATTACCCAACTCATACTTTAGTTAGCCCATTGCACTTACCAATGTTTTAAATCAAAATTGGTCCTAGCCCCACTGTGTATTGTTCAGATACCTTAATTTTCAAACCTGTCACAACAGTATGGTCTTCATCTGTACCAGTTCTCAGGTGAGCGCTTTGGGCCATCATGGCCCTCTTGTTATAGAATTATCACCATGTTTTTTTGTATTGCCCCTATATGTTTATGCCATGTGAAATGGGATTTAGAAAGGAAAACTAAAGTCGACTCATAAAACGTTGTGTTAATGCACCTATCAATATTTTCCCACAGGTGGAGTGTGTGTGGGGGGGAGGGGGGGATGGGCGGGCATAAGCGTGACTTTAGACTGAAAGAGATTCTCGACAGGTGGGACGTTGTCATGCCGCATAATTCTGAGTCCTAGTAAATAGACTGTGGTCATGTTTTAGATCCCAGTAATATTGTCCCCTGGGCCATTTGATTTGCCATTAAGCATGTCGCACTGTGTGGATTCAGACAAACATGCTTGGGTCTAGGTTTTTCAAATTCTCCTCCGTCAGTCCGCCTGGCTTTGGGCCATCATGGCCCTCTTGTTAATTCAATGTTGACCAAACTTACACAGTTTGCGTATGACCATGAAATTTGATTGATAATATTTGATTTTGAAAAAATTTGATTTCCAACAGTTGCAAACTTTGCATGCAGTTATTTGTACATGCTACATTGATGGCCTCCGAGCCTGCATTAACATCATTTACCGGTATCATCATTTGACACAAATTATCAAAGAAAAAGCAAAACTTGACCTTATAGCACAGCCATCGCAGTTATCGCATTGCAAAAAGTTTTCCAAAATATCGAGAAAAATGATTTGAGAACCATTAGAAAGATTCTGTGTTTGATAAACACACATGCCCCAGGTTGGTGCTTAGTAGCCCAGTTCTTAGTCAAAATTAGGTCGAGGTCAAGGTCATAATGAGGTTTGGTGATATGGGTGGATTGGGAATGGTCCTTAGTAAAAACTGTGTAAATATCCATGTGTTGTGGTAAGCGGTGTTGGTGCTAGACAACACGGTACAATCTAGTTAACCAAGAAATGGCACTTTTGAATTATTATAAGTCCAAATTAGTTCAAGGTCAAGGGCAAAGTAAAGTTGGGTGATATGGGTGGATTGGGGATGGTCATAAGCAACAACTGTGTAAGTATCCAAGTGTTATAGCAAGCGGTGTTGGTCACAGTGTACGAACGCACCTGTATCAATTCTGGAAGTCGGTGCCGAGTAGGCATACAGTTTTTTATGCTTTTTATTTACTTGATCGACATTGGATATTGTTGAAAGTGATTTCTCTCAAAATCAAAAGGAAAGGTATGTGTAAAGTATTTTTATTCATCCAGCATTGTTTCAGTTACATGTGGTTTTCATAAATATACATTGCCTTCAGAGAATTATTGAAAAATCATACAATAATGCAGAAAGTTGGTAGGCCCGTTGATTCTGAAACATTAAAAAGTATATAAATCGGATGCATTCTCAAACAAATATATTCCAGAAGTGTAATTTCTAGATTATTTATTGGTATATGAATTACAGCCGCATTTTACAGTACGTAGATGTACTCTTGGATCCTTATATTGGCCGTAAACGAACATGTCCAAAATTGCATACTGTATGCCTAACTGCACAGCTCATTATTTTGAACTGTATGTTAGTCCCATCTGCATCCTAATCACAACTTCAGTAATCTGGCACATAATCGATAATACTAGGTCAGAAGTGTTGTTTTTTCAGATATGGTAATCATATATGTATTATGGTAACGTTTTACAGTAGAGAGATGTATTAATAAATCTTTATATTTGGCTACAAATGAATAATTCTCAAATCGTGTACTTCATGCTTAATTGCACAACACATTTTTACTGTATGCTAGTCGCATTGGACTGTACCGGAAATGAAACTTCCGTAATATGGCATATACTTAATTTTACGTGATTTATGTGTATGTGTGGACTAAAGTCAATCTGGAAAAGTAAACAGCCGGTGTTATTTACATTTAACAAAGATCTACGTAATGATATTTAATAATTAGTCCAGTATCTGTAAAATGTTCGAGGTTCATTTTCAAAATTGCTGGGCAGAAGACAAGCTTATTTGATGACACATACTTACATTAATTTTTTTCCTAATATTGTTTATTGAAAGTGATTACAGAGTGTATGTACGATTTGTGATATTGTTCTTTGTATTCTTTCTTCGATATGAGCATGAAAACGACTAAGCGACTAAATCGCGTAGAAAATACAAACGACAAACGATGCAATTAATGGTGTTTGTGGAGACTAAATAAACTCTCGGTCAAGTTTTACATACATGTTTTCATTGAATTTTCATCCAAAATGAACTGAATTTACTATAAAGGTGGTAGATCGTACATTGCTAACTGGTATAGTGTAAGTGAGGATTAAACTAACTGGTACCAAAATGGCAGATTTATGCTGATTTTTTAAATGTATTACAAGGATTTGTGGAAGGTCAGTGTATTTATCTTCTAGATTTCACTTTATCATTATGCGCATGATAATCTAAAGTTATTCATTTACCATCAATATAAATCGTGTAGCTGTACTATTACAATGTTATTAAAGAGTTTATACGCAATTGCTTGGTTGTATACGAATTGGACGGCTTATTTTTCCTACCTTTGTAGCTAGCCTGAGCTACAAGTTAGTTTTCCTTATATGGCTATAGGAAAAGCTTGTGAACACTCTTGAAGTCACATTCTGTGCCCATTCAACATCATGAAACTTGCTCAGAACCTTTGTTCTGATGATATCTCGGCTGAGTTTAAAAATGGTTCAGGTCTGGTGAAAAACATGGCAACCAGGGGGGGGGGAGTTGTCCTTATAGGCAAAGCTTGTGAACACTCTTGAAGTCACATTTTTTGCTCAATCCTCATGAAACTTTGTGAGAACATTTGTCCCAATTATATCTTGTCCCAATTATATCTCGGTCGAGCTCGAAATTGGGTCATGTGGGGTGAAAAACTAGGTGGCTTGGTCAAATTGAAGAAAAATCTGGTTAACACTTTAGAAGTCACATTGTTTGCCCAATCTTAATGAAACTTGGTCAGAACATTTGTTCCAATAATATCTCGGCCAAGTTAGAATCTGGGTCATGTGGGGTCAAAAACTAGGTCACTAGGTCAGATTGAAGAAAAAGCTTGTTAACAGTCTCGAAGTCACATTTTTTGCCCCACAGAACATTTGTCTCAATGATATCTCGACCGAGTTCGAATCTGGGTCGTGGGGGGTTAAAAACTAGGTCACTACATGTAGGTCAAATTGAAGACAAAATTTGTTAAGACTGAAGAAGTCACATTTTTCGCCCAATCTTCATTAAACTTGGTCAGAACATTTGTCCCAATGATATATTGGCAGAGTTCGAATCTGGGTCATGTGGGGTCAAAAACTAGGTCACTAGGTCAGATTGAAGAAAAAGCTTGTTAACACTCTCGAAGTCACATTTTTTGCCCCTCAGAACATTTGTCTCAATGATATCTCGACCAAGTTTGAATCTGGGTCGTGGGGGTTCAAAAACTAGGTCACTAGGTCAAATTGAAGAAAAAACTTGTTAAGACTCAAGAATTCACACTTTGCCCAATCTTCATGACACTTGGTCAGAACATTTGTCCCAATGATATCTTGGAAGAGTTCAAACCTGGGTAAAAAACTAGGTCACTAAGTCAAATTGAAGAAAAAGCTTGTTAACACTCTAGAAGTCACATTTTTTTGCCCAATCTTCATGAAACGTGGTCAGAGTATTTGTTTTAAAGATATCTCGGCCAAATTTGAATCTGGGTGATAAGGGTAAAAACTAGGTCACTAGGTCAAATTGAAGAAAAAGCTTGTTAACACTCTAGAATGTCTCTGCGAAAGACCGTCGGACTTCTGACATTGCTGAAAATTTCGGTCAAAAATATTTTATGACAGCAATTGCTGTATCTGTTTCCACTACAGTCATAATGTCATACTTGAGGGTCACCGATTGTGTTGAACACAGTGATTTTTTTTGCCTATTTTTACTGCCGAATAACGGCAGTTTCCCCTTTCCAAAAAAAAAAAAATTTCCCCTTAAATGACCCATTTTTTCCCCAAAATAAGAAACATTTTCCCCTCAGACTGGGTTCGTATTTCAATCAAAAATTGACGAAACTTTATTGCTTCTTTACACATGATATTAGGTTGCAAATAGACCAAAAATCAGCGTTCGATACATCGATAAAAACAGTTCTGGTACTACCGTGTATAACGTGGGCCCGATTTGAGAAGCAAAATTTGAGGGTTAAAATCTGGTAACCATTTGCAGCTGATTTTGCCATGTATGTTGATGTTATATTGCACTTCTTTTGTCCGCTTTTGTTGAATGTTGATATTCTGTAATATTACACTGATTTAATCAAAATGTATTTTACAGTAAGTAAATGTTAAATATGCACATATAATTACCTTATGCATGAAACACATATTTATAATCCAAATATAATTAAATCCTCTAAATAATCCAGACAATGTCACCCAGAAATTAAATATCCAATTTATCCAATGCTGCAAAACAAACGTTTGAAATATTTACATCCTTGATATTTCTCTTTAAACGTTTATGCATTAATGCTGTATCGACAGCACTCGCTTTGTTCAGGTACAGTACTAAGTAGCATCAAGCGATGCTTTTTGACACCAACCACGTGCTCAGCGTGTTACACGCTTTTCAGGTACAAACTGCTAGACGATAGCTGAAAATTCGGCTGTCACATCAAAGCCATTTGAAGTAAAACCGACACCGTTGCTATGGGTTGTTTTAACGGCTTGCAGATTTGGAAGCCCGGTTAATTGATGACGTCAGGCTGTCATTCTTTAGTTTTAAAAGGTTATATTATTTGAATCGCGTTTTCAAAGGATTTTACTGTCTGTTCTAATCGGAAATATTCGTGTAATTTATTATAATGCATGTGTTTATGTTAATAAACAACATTATGAATTAATTATGAACAAAATAGGATGAATATATTACGATTTTTCATAGAAAAAGACACCTAAGTTTTTTTCACAGTTAAAATGTATAATGTGCACCACATTTTCATAGCCAAATTATTGGGTAAAAAGTTTTTCTCTAATGGCCACAATACATACTAAGAAGAGAAACAGGCTAACCCAAGGTAATCTAGGTGCCAATATGAGGATTGCCACCACCAAAGACAACTCACAGATGAAGATCTTGAACTATAGGTTGACAAAGTCAAGGGCCATAAAACAAGCATTGCGACTTGGCAATTGCCCTAAGAAATCTGACTCTTGTGTTCATCATTCAAATATTGTAAAATTTAAATAAACATTTGATGTGACAATCAAGTAACTCTAATTGATATCAATTTTACATTTGTTGGTTCAACTTTAATATAGGAATAATGAAACTCCATAGATATCTTCATTAGAGAAACACTTACTACCATCCGTTAGTTCTTTTGCCTATAATACAAGAATTATCTATCTTTAAGAATCATATCATCTGATGATCATGTGTTAAAGGTGTGCACACAGTAACTGCAGTATAAAAAATTTAATATATCAGTACAAAAATAAAAATATAAAATGTCCACAGTTGACAATTTAGAATATAAAATATTTACTATTTTCCCCTGTTTGAGGTTTGTCTCGCTAAAATTCCCCTAGTTCAAAGGCACAGGTAGTTGTAAAAATTCCAAAAAAAATCAATGGAACAAGTTGAAACGACTTTGAAAAATACAATTGAATTCATATATAACTTGCAAAATTAACATGCTGATAGTGTATGTAGTAGCTTTAGTTAATAAAGCACTCTCAATTGTATATTGATTAAGTTTTCTTCAAAGATATTTGTTTTTATTGTATTTGAATGTTTCTTGCAAATAATAAGTGGCTAGTAATAGTTTGTCCGGGCCATTAATATTTGGGGCATTACCGATCCTCTTGGCCAGTAAAAAATTCAAGACTTTCGTGGAGACTGTTTGAAGTCACATTTTTTACCCAATCTTCATGAAACTTGGTCAGAACATTTGTCTTAATAGTATCTCAGCCGAATTTGAATCTGGGTCATGTGGGGTCAAAAACTAGGTCACAAGGTTGAATTGAAGGAAAATATTGTTAACACTCTAGAAGTCACTTTATTTGCCCAATCGTCATGAAACTTGGTCAGAACATTTGTCCCAATGGTATCTCGGCTGAGTTTGAATCTGGGTCATGTGGGATCAAAAACTAGGTCACTAGGACGTAATAAATTGTTGACTTCCGGTCCGTTGAAAAACATGGCAGCCAGTGGTGTGGGGGCAGTTTTCCTTATATGGCTATAGAAAAAGCTTGTGAACACTCTAAAAGTCACATTTTTTGCCCAATCAACATGAAACTTGCTCAGAACCTTTGTTCTTCAGAACCTTTGTTCTTCAGAACCTTTGTTCTTATGATATATTTGCCTAGCTTAAAAATGGTTCCGGTCTGTCAATAAACATGGCCGCCAGGGTTTTGGGGGGGGGGGAGTTTTCCTAATTGGACTATAGAAAAAGCGTGTGAACACTCTGGCAGTCACACTTTTTGCCCAATCAACATGAAACTAGTTCAGAATAAATCTTGGCTGAATGAAAAAATGTTTCTGGTCTGTTGAAAAACATGGCCGCCAGGTAGTGTGGAGGGGTTCAGTTTGCCTTAGAAGGATATATTGACAATTTTAAAAAGCTTATGAACACTAGAGGCCACATTTGTATCCCAATCATAATGAAACTTTCTCAGAACATTTGTCGCAAAGATAACTTCAAGGTCGTGGTGGTGTCAATGATATGGTGTCTGGCTAGCGATAGGGAAGTCCCAGGTTTGAACCACACTGGGAGCGTTCTCAAGATCTCCTCCAAAGACACCAAGTACTGGTTCTACCGAGGAAACGGACTCGAAAGTGTCTCTATAGGCCTTAGGCTTTCGATGCATTCGAGCTAAAATAAATAGGTTTAAACTAAAGATAACTTGGATGTATCTTCATGTAACTTGCTCAGAACAGTTTAATTCCTTATCCCCTCAGGTTAGAGACTTAGGGCCTTATGGCACTTTTGTTTAGCAAGAGAAATAATGGCAGGGATGAGCAGGTATTACTGACTATAGTGAACAATGGTAACCAGTGCTACACTGCCATATCTGGTGTGCCTGGTCCTCCTCCTAGCTACATGGAGTGCAGCTGCAGGTCACGGGTGTACACTTGCGTAATAAAGGGCGTGACACGTAATAATGACGGGGATCAGTGGAGCTGTGCCAGTCAGAAAGCAGGACAGACAGCTACGAGTAACTATTTCACCATAAAAGTTGTTGGTAAGTATAGTGACATTTTGATGAAATACAGTGTTTTAAAAAAACAATCAGTAAATAAATAATATTTTATAAATAATGTATTCAATTACACTTTTTTTAAATTTTAACGAATGTTTAATGCAAGTTTTATATAATGGTTAACACATTACAGTGTTTTTAAAGAGCATGCAAAATCGGGACAAGAACGTTATGTAATTACGCTGATAATATAAGTATTGTTCAAAGATGCCCCGCGATCGAAACAATGTGCCTAAAATAATCAGAACATTCAGCCAACATGACATTTAAGATTTTGACAGCCATTATAATTGCCGTTTAATAAGATTAAATGGGTATTTTATCGACGGTATTTCCTCTAAACACTTGTATAAACAGGTTTTCAAACAAGGCATATTCCCATTTTTCACGAATATATATTTCTAGTTACAATAATATATTGATGGAATCATTAAGAAAACAATATATCGACTGCCAAAACTTTGTTTTTAGATACAAGGTTCTAGCAGGATTCGAAATTACGCCTTAACAATCGCGCATTTTAATGACACAAACTTCCCCACTCTACAGTATCTATGAATACTGCACATGCGCATAGCAGTTTTCATGTACATTTCATTCATATCGATTTTACTACTAATAATTTTCCCGCGCCCGCAAAATGTGTCACTGCAACAACTTTTTATAATCATGAAAAACACACACACTAGTTTACTTGTTGTTTAGAAAAACAAGGCCCATGCGTTAAACAGTCATTAAGCAAACACTTCTTAAGATATGATTTTATTTTAAAATATATTATATCGTATAAGCCGTCAGTATGCTCCTTTTTTCTATAACGTATACTCCTCATAAATAAGAAAATAATAACTACTGAAGCCACTAAATTATTGCATATTATTTCACTCCCATACTCTTTTATTTGGCCAATAACTATGCGCTATTATTAGGAAGGTGTGTAGATACGCATTTAGATACCTGGTGTAGCAGCAGCAGAACACATATTAGCTTTAATATAACATATAATATTTTTGTATTTTTGAAAAAAAATGTTTTCAATGTCATTATTTGCAAAAACTAAGCCTCTGGAATACCCAGAACCTAATATTATAAAAATAAACTAAAATAAATAAAACAGTCTGCCTTTGCCGGGGCTCAAATGTACAGCCCTCAAGGCCAAGATCAATTTGTCGCGCTAACGACATTCAGTTGTCTAAATCTGGTATTGTATTTTTTTTCAAAAATACAGACGGAAAGCGTTTCAAACACTTTAGGATGTTATTCATTTCCCTGGATGATTATCCCTAAACGACATTATATTTCCAACATATTAATTTTAAGACAGTTATTTCTCTTTGTTATAAATAATGTATTTTTTTCTTTTCTGGGATCTACGGCAAAAATGTTGGAAAATGTCAATTTGCCAATCTGGGAGAATGACCGTTTATGCAATATATTTGTATACTTTTTGTAAAAAAAATGGTCATTGTCAACACTTATTGATTTATTAGCAAAATATATGAGCTTTGATAAGTTGATTATTGTCGTTTTGAATTTTTAGACTTTTTTAAGCTGGTATTTTGTTTGTATAGTAGGCCATGTGTAATAATACTTTTTGCTTAGCAGTTCCGAAACATTTGGACATATTAAGTGATAACCATTTTCAGTAATTCTCTGATAGCAATAATTGCATAATTTTTCTTGTCTCGGCTTATTTGTGTAGCTTCCAGCTTGGATTTGTAAATCATGCGATGATAGTATAAACCTTATCAATGCAATTCTTATGCTTATATAAACATTGGGATTGTAAACGATTAGAGTTGTTAATATTAGAAAACCAATTCTGTTAAACAACAGCTAATAATCGTTGTTTTATTGTAGGTTAGTCGATTAACATAATTATGAAATTGCTACACCCATAAGTATTTAAAACCGTGGTCATATAAAATTTCTGAAGACCAGTTCTTCCATTATATGTATTTACATTTTCGGGGTTTTTGAACAACGTTATAGAAAGTTAGGAATCTAATCCAATATTTTAACATTATAAGTTGTATGTGTACGAGCATGGGGATTGGACCAAGTACTATATAGAGGGCATCGCAATTAGTAGAGAGTCTCACACCCAAGATTTTTTACAGAATTTCAAGTGCACAGTTTCAAAATCCGGTTCACTGTGGAAAACCCGTATTTCCGCTCCTTAATTTAAAATAGGGAGCACTAGCGATCTGAACATATCAACTTTCTGTTGTACCAGCAACTCTAAATAATTATTGTTGTAGACCGAGAAAAGATTATGGAGAGAGTATGAGGCGTGCTGTGCCACTGTTTGTTGAATGCGGTACCAATCTCAGTTTTTTTTAAGAGTTGTACATCCAGGTATTTAAACAAAGAGAACAATTCAGTTTTGGAATTGCAAATATACAAATCTCATGGTGTGTGCCATTTTCATAGATCGTATTGTTTGTTTTATTAGCATTAAGACGTATTGGGGCTATTATAATTTTGCTTTTAATGCTTTTTAACCTTTTTCCAAAGTAATTTTGAAGTGGTCCGTGAAGTTGATTATGAGATCTGATATCTAAATTAAGCTCTGAATTCGAATATAGCATAGCTAGCTCTGAGATATATATTCAGCTATACATATGTATTACATGGCAAATGAGGTCGCTTGTAGTGCTAGCTGCGAATGCAACTATGCATCCAGCATTTCATTAGTAATTGAAGTTGGCTCTGAGATCTGACATCTTAAATATTATATCTCGAAATAACGAAGACTCCAACAACACCGTTGCAGCGGGTTGGTTAAGAAAAATTGATGTTATACATAAAACTACCGAAAATTTAGAGACATAAAATATTCCAAATTTGGGTGTACAAATATTTAGAGTCAAATGGAAAAAAAAAAATACGTTCGTATTATTTCTGTTTTTATTTTTTAGAAAAATCGGTTTTAAATTTCTATTATTCTGTTCAATTTTACTTAATAATTTTCTGTTTAATAACGCTGTAATTTGGTTTTAGTATCTTGGAAAATTTTTGCCCAATTTGAAAAAAAACAACAATCCATTAAAAACACAACGCGTTAATAATGACACCTCTTAAAACTACTGAGTGAAACAGCGTGACATCACCCTCTCCTTTAGCCATGCATCCAGTCTGCAAGACAATAGTGACACCCATAATAACAGCATCGTTTTGACTTCAAAAGTCTTTGTTGTGACTGCCGGACTGCGACTATCGTCGAGCAGTTTGCATCTGAAAGCGTGTAACACGCCTAGCACGTGGTCGTTGTCAAAAAGCACCGATCAATACTACTGTACCTGAACAACTCAAGCGCTCTCAATAGAGCATTAATGAATTAGTGTTCTAGGAGACATTTAAAGGGTGTCAATAAATCTGGGAGATTTTGGGCAGACACAATATATGCAATGTTCATGTTGAGACAGTGCGTTTTTTATGTCAATGTATTGAAATTGGATTAATAAATGTTTCACACACAATGTAATTTATAATGTGTGTATATTTTTAAAACTTTAAATCAATTACATTCCCATGAAAGAACTATAAATATAATATAACAAAACAGCACACACAAACGACAACAAAATCATCAGATATTGATTAAATAATCCAACTTTAAACTAGTGTCCGAAAATATAGAGCCATAAATTATTGGTTTTAAGCTGACTGTCCGATATTAAAGTGTTGCAAAACTAATTATTTTGGCTAAAAAAGAGGGTGTCCGAAACCTTAGAGTTGTTACGGTATGTGTTCCCAGCATTAAACTCTTATTTCTGTTGGGCTACTTCTTCCAATCTCTACTTTTCTATATCGATACAGGCACATTTTAGCAAAGGAAATCATAATTATTACCTACTTTATACTTATTGAGTTCATAGCTACATACAATAGTCAAATATACATAACATACATACAAAGGAATATATTATTCCTTTAATGAAGACAACGTCACTATCACGTTTTACATAGTGCGACGGTTTTTAGCTACTTAGAATAGTCATATATGCATATGATAAATGCAAAGCAATTGAAAATTACCAAATTGTTAACCTTTTAAATCCCTAGTATCATGTTTTCTATATAGAACAGTGTGCTTACATGCTAAGTGCAATTTCTTTCTCAGCCATATTCTATTATCTAATATTAAACTTGCTGAGCATATATATGTATAAAGAAGTCTTACAACACAATCATAGTGATATTGTTCAGAATATTGTGTTTTATACATGCTACTGAGTTATTTTACGAAAATTGTTTATTTTTAAAGCATATTTTGTGGTCCTCTACAAAGATTGTTTAAATAATGCCCCTAGGGTCAAAACTGGCCACGCCTGGTGGGTAACATTGTTTATATAGACTTGTATAGGAAAATGACTTTAAAAATCTCCTCTGAAACCGCAAGACCTAGAGGTTTCATATTTGGTATGTAACATTGTAAAGTGGTCCTCTACAGAGATTGTTCAAATGATGCCCTAGGGGTCAAAACTGGCCACACCCCGGGGGGTCACATGGTTTATATAAACTTAAATAGCAAAATAATTTTAAAATTGTCTTCTCTAAAACCGCAAGGCCCAGAGGTTTCATATTTGGTATTTAACATTGTATAGTGGTTCTTTACAAATATTGTTGAAATGCTGCCCTTGGGGTCAAAATTGGCCACACCCCGGGGGTCACATGATTTATATAGACTTAAATAGCAAAATGACTTCAAAAATCTTCTCTTCTGAAACTTCAAGGCCTAGAGGTTTCATATTTGGTTGGTAACATTGTATAGTGGTCCTTTACAAAGATTGTTAAAATGATAACTCTGGGTTCAAAATTAGCCACACCTCGGGGGTCACATGGTTTATTCAGACTTAAATAGCAAAATGACTTCAAAAATCTTCTCCTGAAACTTCAAGGCCTAGAGGTTTCATATTTGGTTGGTAACATGGTATAGTGGTCCTTTACAGAGATTGTTAAAATGATGCCCCTGGGTTCAAAATTGGCCACATCCCGGGGGTCACATGGTTTATTCAGACTTAAATAGCAAAATGACTTTAAAAATCTTCTCCTTTGAAACTGCAAGGCCCAGAGGTTTTATATTTGGTATGTAACATTGTTTACCATAAATACCGTGTCATACGTGTAAACGTCTCATAAGTCAAGAAGTTAAAATTCATTCCAGAAACGTATTTTTCTAATAATAACCATTCCATAAGTCGAGTTAGAATGATCATAAAACACCATCTGAAAATTGGCCAGAGTATGCCCTAATAAGTAGGTAGATGGTACAGTCTGCAGTAAATGCATTTAAGCTGAAATCACTGCCAAATCCTCTTTAACAGATCTTGATGGTTCACAAAAACCGGTTCCAGCCAGTTTAATTAGCAATATTCTATACACAAAAATCAGGGGTTTCGTCTGCAGGTTTATTGATTTGTTATTGATGGCTGATGGTCTATTTGGGGCCTAAAGTGGGGAAATTAAGTCAATTAAAGTAGATAGTTTTATTCACAGTTTTCATCTTAATTAATAATGAAACAGTTATGCATTTTGTCTTAATTGTCGGTAATTAATAGAAAGGGCAAACTGTGATAATTATGAATGGATTATAGTGTGAGGATTAGCAAATATGCATTTGACAAATATTTCAATATAATATGCTACGATTTTCTGTGAACTCATGATTCGAATGTACTTTATAACCACTATTTAAGAGGCTTTAAATCTCCAGTAATTATGGTAGTGGTCCTCTACAAAGATTGTTAAAATGATGCCCCTAGGGTCAAAACTGTGCACACCCCGGGGGTCACATGGTTTATATAGACTTAAATAGCTAAATGACTTCAAAAAGCTTCTCCTCTGAAACTGCAAGACCTAGAGGTTTCATATTTGGTATGTAACATTGCATAGTGGTCCTCTACAAAGATTGTTCAAATGATGCCACTGGAGTCAAACTGGGCTACCCTGGGGGTCACATGGTCAATATAGACTTAATTAGCAAAATGACTTTAAAAATCTTCTCCTCTGAAACCGTAAGGTCCAGAGGTTTCATATTTGGTATGTAACATTGTATGGTGGTCCTCTACAAAGATTAAGATTGTTCAAATGATGCCTCTGGGGTCAAAACTGGGCACACCCCGGGGGTAACATGGTTTATATAGACTTAAATGTTAACATTGTATAGTTGTCCTCGACAAAGATTGTTCAAATGATGTCCTAGGGGTCAGAACTGGCCCTGCCCTGGGGGTCGCATTGTTTATATATACTTAAATAGCAAAATGACTTTAAAATCTCCTCTGAAACCGGAGTGAATTTGTAACATTGTATAGTAGTCCTCTACAAAGATTGTTCAAAGTATGCCTCTGGGGTAAAAAGTGGCCATGACCCGGGGGTCACATGGTTTATATAGACTTATATGGCAGTGGGCCTTGCAAATCTTCCTTGTTTAAACTGTAAGGCCCAGAAATTTTATATTTTGCGTGAAACATTGTGGAGTGGTGTTCTACACAGATTGTTCCAATGATGCTCCTGGGGGTCACATGGTTTATTTACATTTAAATAGCAAAATGACTTTAAAATCTTCTCCTCTGAGACCGCAACGCCTATTGGTTTCATGCTTCGTATGTAACATTGAATAGTGGTCCACTACAAATATTTAGCAAATTATGCCCCTGGGGTAGAAAGTGGCCACGCCCAGTGGGTCACATGGTTTATATAGACTGAAAAAACTTTTGAACCTGCAAGGCCAAGATTTTTATACTCAGGTAAGGGGTTTAGTGCCATTTTGCCCTCTTGTTATGAGCCATTATGATGCCTTAAAATCAGGTGAACAACCTAGGGCCATAATGGCCCTCTTGTTATTATTAACACAGCACCCACACTTTAAAGCTTTATATATGTACATGTAACATTCACATTATATAAAGGAAAATTGTACATTATATTATTTTCGCTTTTATATTAAACAGTGTGCTAGGGCAATGGTTTTTAACCGAAGTCCGTAGGGTAAACAAACCTAGTCATCCATTCTGACATCGGCATCGAGCTCTGAATTTACATATTGCATAGCTAGATCTACATTCTGAGATCTGCATTCAGCTATACACAAATAATACAATGCGAATGAGGTCCAATGTAGTGTTGGTTGTGAATACAGCTGCGCATCCATGTCACTATTCATTTCTGCATTGAAAACGTACGATATATAACACATTCGCGTTATACTACAACTCACTGTTTCACAAACAATAAAAAGTAAAGCCGGTTCGAAAACAGACATGGCTGCGCATCCAGGTCTATTATCGGCTCTGAATTGAAATTTTTTGATAAAATAATGCATACTACTGCATGCTTTTAAGCAGACTCAATTATCGCAAAAACACATACAGACCTGGCTGCGTATTCAGTTCTATATTCAACTTTATATTGAACACACATGATAGAAAACATATTCCAGTCATACTACTCATTGTTACAAAACGCAAACACATCATAACCGATTCGAATACAGACCTGGCTCTGTATTTAGATATGCATTCAGCTCTGCATCTGTATAATATAATATAAATATTTAAGTGTCATACTTCTACTTTACAATGTTGAAATCAACATTTACTACCGAACCAAATACAGACCTGGATCTGCATTCAGCTCTGTAATCAGCTCTGCATTTCAAATTTACTACACAAAACACATATATCTAATATCTAATTTAACTTTACACTGTTTCTGTTTCAGGCCATAAAACTGCCCGATATATATACCAATACACAATTAATCTAATATCTGATAAAATTCCATCTGGAGTTTACTTGTCAATGTTAAAGTCATTGAAAGATCAGATTATGAAAAGTTTCAAAATTGACTAATTATTATGACTAATAACAACTACAGTTCTACACAACATTATGAAAAAAGTGTATTAATAATAGTAATACATGTAAGTTACTAAACATCAATGATTTTCAGTTTCATCATCTGTTTAGACCATGTATCCATTAGGCAAACCGTTGTCTGAATGTTAAGATGCACCTAACACTACTTTTGTAAACAGAAAAACTATATAGTATTGTTAGTGGGTACAAAAAAGACTGTAACTTTTCAATAGCAAGATCAGTATTGCTTAAACTTTAAAGGTAGCATGCGTTAAAGTGTTGTGACAAGGATTTACATAATATAGTTGTAACTTTCAAAAATTAAATAAATGAATACGAGTAAAAACTACTTAAATTAAACAACTAAATAAAATATATTTGTTAGTGTAGTTGTAATTCTCGAAAGTTACTGCTCTCCAATGGTTTTAATTTGTATCTCCAATATTAAGACCATAAAGGCATTAGATAAGGTGCATAATGCATTTTAAGATAGATGGAAATATAGATGTTTGAAGTGAAAACACATTTATCAGCACATGACATATTCAACTTTAAGACATATAACAATGATATAACTGACATTTAGTTGATAAATATCTCAAAAACAAATAAAGGGCAACTCAAATACAATTGAATATGCTACAGAAACAACTATTTAGAAACACTTTAAGTAATATTTGTTTAAATTGATTCTATGTGAGGTGAAGTGAACGTCTTTTACTTGACTTGAGTAACCTAGGCTGGCCCATGAATTCCTGAGAGCTATTTCCGAACGGGCCATGGTAAGCATAAACATATTGTTATAATAAAGACGTGCCTCCATTGTAGAAATATATAAAGTGTCGATATAAGTGTAAATTTTTTTAATTTTTAATATGTTTAATACTGAAACAATAGTTGTTTTACAACTAAACATAGTACTTGCAATATAGCAACTATGAACACCATATTCATCATTTTATTTTATCTAATGTGTAAGGAGCTGTATGGACACTGCTGCAAAGGTTTAGCCAGTATGAGTTGGCACAATGTCTGTGGGTTTGCTTTGTGTGAATTAGGCATTGTGAGCTAGAAGCGTTTTCCCTTTGCCTTTGCTATATGTACCGTTTATGCCAACTTGGCCTCATGCCATTCATTGTTGTTTTCTCGTATTTCCAGCTGCAGCTTTGAGGCCTCAGTGGCCTCTTCTCGGTGACTTCTCTAGTTTGTTTGCGATCCGCTCTGTATTTATTGGACATCTTGTGCAGCAATTGTTTAATAGTGCAGTTGAGACTTTTGATGTTTTTTGTCATGCATAAGCCACGGTAGCAGTGATTTGCCACTGAACTTTGATCCATCTCATTTACTTTTCCTCACTTGGAAAGAGTAATGACAGCCAAGACATACCTTGCGGTCAACTCTCTCACTGAAATCTTGGAGTATGCACAGAAGTTCCATGCAGGATATAACTATCCCCAGGACCTCATATGACTTGTCTTTCACCTCTGGTGTAGAGTGGAAGGTTGATGCATTTGCATTAATGGTGGTCGCTGATTATGCAGCTGATGGCAGTCAGTGGAAAATGATACTATACCTGCTAGTGGTGAATGTTTACTGGCATCTTATTCAAAGTAAAGCATACACCATGCTGTCCAGGCAAATCTCGGGACCACCATAGTCTAGTTTGCTTCCTTCATCAGCTGCTGCTGGGGGCAACCAGCATTCAGTCTGAATGTTCCTTCCCTTGAAAGTCAAGCTTAACAGTTTGTGTAGATAGTTTAATAATTCTGCTATACAGTTCCTTACATTTCACAATGATTTTTTCATTGATGTGCATGAACAAAATTATTTGGTAGGTAAGGTTTATTTGGGGATCTGTATTAATCACCTAATTGTACCATTTTAGAATTTACTAGAATACTATTATAATATAATTATTTATATTCAAAACTAAATGTAATAAACTTGTTCGAAATAATTTCCATCCACGTAGTGATTGCCTTTTTTATTTCATAAAAGTTAAACGAATACAATGTATTATTTCAGAAAAGCAGTGCCAAATGTTACAACCTAGTAATTAGTTCTTCTAGTAATTAAATAATTCACATCTGACTATGAAACTAAATGTGAATAGCGATTTAGTTACCAAATCAACTCCAAATCCTTACATTATTTAAACTTGCTATATATTTAAAACAAAACTGTATATTTGATTGCTGATTTTATTTCTTCTTGGACCCTGGAATATGGTAAGGTTTAAATTTTCTTTGATAAAAATCGTTTGCTGATGACTGATTTATCTTATTAAGGCTGTAAACAATCAACAATAAACACTTATTGAACTATAATAGTTTTTTTCAGCATTCCAATCAAGAATATTTTGTTGGGTTATGCCTTTCGTTTTTTTTTTTCGTTTTTTCTTTATTTTACATTTTACAGACATCAAATACAAATAATGAACTTTGTAATATCAAAACATGTGAGGTAATGGTGCTTAAAATAAATATGAACTTTGGAGATGTTGACATGGATACTTAACACGTCATATTTACTCAAATATATATTCAAAATATTTGATAATACATGTACTTCTCAGTTTTTCCTTTAAACTGAGAACGTTTGTCAGGTGTAATTATTTTATCATTTATACTATTTGTTTAAATGACCTAATTGCTTAACATGTAAAGTCTATGCTGGTATACATTTAATTATCAAATCTGATAGTAGGTTGCAATGGTGTAATGGATATGGTATCCGCCTTACGATCAGAAGGTCATGAGTTCAATCCCTACTAGCGGAGCATTCATGTGATCTTTCTCAAAGACACCAACACTGGTTCTACCCTGGACGCGGACTCAAAAGTGTCCTAATAAGCCGTAGGCTTATAAATAGGTTTAAACACATCTAAATATCTGATTCATGAGTGAGACCATCTGAAAATATATCGTAGAACTATGCCTTTGGGTGTACGTTTGAGTGCATTCATTTTTCTTTCATGCCAAATATGCCACAATTTAATGTAAATGAGCTGTTTTAAAGCACTTATCAGAATTTGACCTTGAAATGACCTTTACCTTTGATGATAGTTGGATGATATTTATAACAAAACTATATATTCAATTAGTAAAAGATAATACTGATGAGTTTATTCTTTAACAATGATCAAAATGTAAGGTGTACTTGTTCCATTGGGAGACTCATTGACAGAATCGCTCGTTTTTCAAACAATGGTCTGGTCAATCCTAGTACTGAAGAATTTCTACCATGAATTCTACAGAACCCCAAATGACATTTTTATAATACAAATTTATGCTCTCTTGTACAAATATGCATTTGGTGCACTTCTTTTCATATTTTTTGCAAAATAATAGTATATTTGCGATAAATAACAAATTGTGTAAGCCATTTTCAAAATTTTACCTTGAAATGACCTTCACCTTTGATGACCTTGACATTGTTGATCCTTTGGGCTGAATTTATAATACAATCTATATTTAATGAATACAAGATATTACTGATCAGTGTATTCCTTCACAATAATAATAAAAATGCAATGGGTACTTGTTTTATTAGAGACTTCTTGACTAAATTGCTCTTGCTTTCATACAATGGTCTAGTCAATCCTACTGTTGTAGAATTTCTACCATGAATGCTACAAAACTTCAAATGACATTGCAGAAAAATGCATTGGGTGCCCTTTCATTGACATGTCTTCATAAAATAATAAATGAATGGAGGTAAATAACCAATTTTTAAAGCAATTTTCAGAATATGACCTTGAAATGACCTTGACATTGACCTTTGGTGACCTTGATCATAACCTTGTTTGAAAGCCCTCTAAGTGTACATTTATTTTGATTAACATTTAAAAATAAAAATATTGGCATTAAATATTTATAACGGTACAAATTAGACAAGGTGTTACTTAAAAAACTAGCACTTCTTTTGGACACCATCTTGGTTGCCATGGTAACCTGCAGCATGCCAACTGTCCACCCTCGCTAAAATTAAACTAAGAATACTCCTCTACAAGAATATGCAAAGAAACTGCCTGGACAAAAAATGCACACATTTCTCCAGGGACTATACGAAATCCTATAGAGAACACATTTGCACAATACCATAACAAGCTGTTATAAACACTACCAAAATAGCAGAGAACGAATACAGACCTAGCTCTGTATTCAGCTCTGTATTCAGCTCTGCATTGCCAGTCTATGATAGTGAACACATTTGCGATTTAATACAAAACTGGCTATGTAGTCAGATTTGCATTCAGCTCTGAATTGCAAGCCTATGCTATGAAATACATTGGCCCCATACAACTACTCGATATAATGTAATCTGGCTCTGTATTCAGATCTACATTTAGGTCTGCATTGCAAATCTGTGACAGAAAACATATATGCTGTACCTCCACCCGAAATTGTTGAAATCAACATAGCACACACGGAACCTGATAAAACCTGGCTCTGCATTCTGCACTGTATTCCGCTCTGCATTGTAAACCTATGAGTTATAACAGAAATACTTTTGCGTCCTACTACTACTCGCTGTAACAAAACACACCCATAATAACACCGGACCAAATACAGAGCTGGCTCTGTATTCAGCATCTGCATCGCAATCCAGTGATAGAAAAGTCATTTTCACTATACACTACACGCTATTATAAAAACAACAACCAAAACAAACTTCTTCTCTGTATTTAGCTCTGCATTGAATACCTCTTTAGAAAACACATTTGCTTCATACCACTACACGTTGTTATAAAACACAAACACCGAAACTAATACCGAATCGAATACAAATATACTCTGCATTGCCGGACTATGATGGTAAAGACATTTCTGTTATACCACTACTGACTGTTACAAAAATACACAAAATAATACCGAATTGAATACAGACCTGGTTGTCTATTCATAACTTTATTTAGCTCTGAATTGCAAACCTATAATAGAAAACACATTTGAAATATACCACTGCGTCACACATAACAGCAGTCACACATAACACAGACCTGGCTCTGGATTAAGCTCGGTATTTATGTCTTTATTGCCAGCCTGTGTAGTAAACACATTATACCACTATAACACAAGATCGAATACAGACCTGGTTCTGTATTCTGCCCTGTGTTCAGGTCTGCATTGCCAGCCTATGATAGTTAACACATTTCCGTTATATCACAATACGTTATTATAAAATGCACCCCTAAGAACACGGTCTGAATTTGGCTCTGTATTCTGTGGGCACTGCATTGCAAACCTATGATAGTAAACACATTTGCGCCATACTACTACTCACTCTTATAAAAAGTACCCAAAATAACACCGGATCGAATACAGATCTGGCTCTGGATTCAGCTCCGTATTCAGCTCTGCATTGCCAGCATTTAATAGTAAACACATTGGCGCCATACAACTACATGCTGTTATGAATTGCACTTCTTTGACAGAAAGTGTTCGGACCTGGCTCTGCATTCAGTACTGTCTTCAGCTCTGAAGTAGTAGAAAGAGTTGTGGTGGTGGTGGTGGTGGCGGTGGTGGTGGTGGATGGTGGTGGTGGTGAACGATGGATTGTGGTGGTGGTGGTGGTGGTGGTGGTGGGTGGTGGTGGTGGAAGTGGTGGTGGTGGCAGATCGTGGGGGTGAACAATTGATTGTGGTGGTGGTGGATGGTGGTGTTGGTGGTGGATGGTGGTGAATGGTTGATAGTGTATGGTGCTGGTGGTGGATGGTGCTGGTGGTGGTGGATGGTGGTTGATGCTGGTTGTGGTGGTGGTGGACAACGGTAGTGGTGGAGGATGGTGGATGGTAGATGGTGGTGTTGGTGGTTGTGGTGATGGTGGTGGTGGTTGTTTCGATTGTTAACAACAGAAAAATGCTTTCTCATCGAAGAATGGTATAATTTTCCTTTTAATGCTATATTCACAGAAGGTTTTTACAATTATAGAATATCTGCAAAATGCTAAATTATGATATCTTGAACATTAAATGTCATTGTTTTGCAAAATAATTAATGTATGCATATATTTGTGAAGGTATTGACTATTTCCGCCCCCTCTTACTCCAAATCATGTATCCTTGCCTAAGTAGTAATAGTACACTTAGAGGCGCTTCTAAGTAGTCCTTTTTCCATTGTGAATTTCTCTGAAACATCATATCCCATTGTTCTGAAATTATGTGTAGCCTTATTAGACATGTTTTCCAATACTTTAATGATTAAATATCACCCTATTAAATATCACCCCTCTACGGTCAATTATTATTCCTCTCGCTCTCACGAATCAAATTCATCAACTGCACGTGGTTAACGTGCCGCGTGTAGGAAATCTGTGGAACATAGGGTCATAATGTTTAAAGGCGATATTCTAACCAAAAAAACAAGATCAATTAATTTTGCAATGCTAAGAATGCGTAATTAACAACGCTCATGCGAGCGATTTACATGTTCCTTGTTATCAGTAATGATATTATTTTACTTAAAATACATTAACCTAACCTAACTGAAATTAATGAAGTAACAAAGATACATGAAATTTTAATTTAATGTTGTACACAATTATAAATCAATTTAAAAACACAAATGATATCTACGTGTACTCTGTTACTGGTCGCGCATAATTAAGGCGTCATACTTTAACTATTCGCTCAATCAGGAGTGGGAAGGCATTCCCTTGAACTGTGTGCACAATTATATTCTGTCTAAGAGGCAGAGGTGTGTCCTAACTCTGAATGCCAGAGGTGACTATACAAGATACTCATTACAGCTTTACTTATTTCTCATATTATGTTATCACCTTTTGTCTACACTTACTTTTTGTTATCGCAATTTTGCGATTTTGAATTGTGATAATGCTGTTTTACTTTTGTTATGTGGGGTATCAAAATGAATAGTAATTTTAAGATAATACTTTATATTGAACTATTTTACCTTATTTCTTATTTTGGACAAGTTGGAAAATAATAGTGCAGTAATTAAAATAGTTACAGCCCATTATCCAAAGGTCTACTTAGAAGTGCCATCTACAATTGTAAGTGTAGTAGTAGTAGTAGTAATAGTAGTAGTAATAGTAGTAGTAGTAGTAGTAGTAGTAGTAGTAGTAGTAGTAGTAGTAGTAGTAGTAGTAGTAGTAGAAGTAGTAGTACTAGTAGAAGTAGTAGTAGTAGTAGTAGTAGTAGTAGTAGTAGTAGTAGTAGTAGTAGTAGTAGTAGTAGTAGTAGTAGTAGTAGTAGTAGTAGTAGTAGTAGTAGTAGTAGTAGTAGTAGTAGTAGTAGTAGTAGTAGTAGTAGTAGTAGTACTAGTAGAAGTAGTAGTAGTAGTAGTAATAGTAGTGACAGCAGCAGCAGCAGTAGTTTCATATTTGTTTTTGTTGCATTGTATAGTGGTCCTCTACAAAGATTGTTCAAATGATTCCCCTGGGGTCAAAACTGGCCGCGCCCCAGGGGTCACATATAGACTTAAATCGCAAAATGACACTCCCTGGGGGTCACATGGTTTATGTAGACTGAAATAGCAAAATGACTTTAAAATTCTACTCTTAAAACCGCATGGCCCAGAGGTTTCATATTTGATATGTAGCATTGTAGAGTTGTCCTCTACAAAGATCGTTCAAATGATGCCCCTGGGGTCACAACGGGCCACACCCTGGGGCGTCACATGGTTTATATAGACTTAAATAGCAAGAAGACACACCCCGGGTCACATGGTTTATATAGACTGATATGGAAAGTTGTCATTAAAAATATTTTGCTCTGAAACTGCAAGGCCGTATTTGGCTCAAAACATTGTTCACTACAAATGTTGTTAAAATTATGACCCTGGGGTAGAAAGTGGCCACGCCCTGTGGGTCACATGGTTTATTTAGAATTCTTGTCCTGAAACTGCAAGGCCCAGATCATTGTACTAAGGTAAGTGGTTTAGTGTCGTTTGGCTCTCTTGTTATTAGACATTATGATGCCCTCAACTCAGGTGAGCAACCAAGGGCCATTGTGGCCCTCTTGTTTGTAATGATAAAGCCCCATAACTCTGACCAGGCGGTTTCACAGTCGAGCGTGCTGTCTTGAGACAGCTCTTATTTGATTTCCCGTACAAAAATTCGACAAAAGTAGAATGGAATTCTACTCACCTGAAAATAACGCTTGATTGCTTTACAAAGGAGCCATTTTCGTGAAATGACATTGCATTGTTTTGCGTAAGTGCAAGTTTTCTCATTATGGATTTTTGCTACAAGCTGATTATCCATAATAGGCCCTCCGAATATTATGACGTCAAAATCAGCCACATAATGCATGTTTTTTCATGTAAATATGTTACTATATATAGTAATTTATGCAATAATAAACATTAGTTATACTCAGGTGAGCTGTCAATTAACTTGGCAGAAGTGACAAGCATTGTGAGACGGAGTGTCGCGTGGAAGAATCAGGTCCCTAGGTCCAAGTCAAGATCACAATTGTCAAATATAAGAAATCAATCCTCAACATTATGTCCGCAGCATATCTTAGTCCAGCATGGATAGATTTTCAAACAACTTGGCAGAAATGACAAACATAGTGAGACGGAGTATCGCATGCTAGAAGCAGGTCTCTAGGGCCAAGGTCAACGTCTCAATTCAAGGTAAATGTCCAATATAAGAAATCAATCCTTAACACTTTGTCCAGAGTATATCGTTTTCCAGGATTGACAGATTTTCAAATAACTTGCAGGAAGTGACAAGCATGGTGAGAAGGAGTGTTGCGCGCAAGAACCAGGTCCCTAGGTCCCAGGTCAAGGTTACAATTCATGGTCCAAGGTCATATATAATCCCTAACATTTTGTCTGGAGCATATCTTTGTTCAGCATGGATGGATTTTCAGATAACTTGGCAAAAGTTATAAGCATGATGGGACTGAGTGTCGCACGCAAGAACCAGGTTCTTTCCTCCAAGGTCTAGGTCAAAATTCAAGGTAAATGTAAGAAATCAATCCTTAACACTTTGTCTGGAGTATATCTTTGTTCAGCATGAATGGATTTTCAAATAACTTGGTATAAGTAATTAGCATAGTGGGACAGCGTGCTGTGCACAAGAACCAGGACCCTAGGTCAAGGTCACAATTCAAATCAATCCTTAATACTTTGTAAGGAGCATATCGTTGTCTGGCATGGATGAGCTTTCATATAACTTTGCAGAAGTGATAAGCATGGGGAGATGGCATGTCAAAAGAAAGAACCAGGCCCCTAGGTCCAATGTCAAGATCACATTTAAAGGTCAAATGTCAAATGTTTGCCAACTTAATATTGTCATGCATACAGGGATTTTCAAATAAGTTTGAAGAAATTATCGACATCATGAGATGGGGAAGTCAAGCATACAAGAACAATAACTTAAATTGCCACAGTTTTAATAGCCTAACTTGATTATTGTGTTGTCTTGTACAATGATTAAATATTTAAGAATATATTTGTAATATATACCTCAACTCACCACACAGATACAGGCTGTAGAGATGAATAATATGCACAAATGCCATGACTCTACCTTTTCAGTTTTTGAATTGTTTCTCTTTAGTCATTGAGACTTAACCCCCAAAAAGCTTCTTGGACAGGTGCATCTTTGTGACAACTGCACCCTTGTTGTTCATCTGATCATTTCCAGCTGTCCACTTTCGAAATGTGGTCCCACATTAAAAATCTGAACAATTTTGTTTCTTATCACCAGTTTTTACTTAAATTCCCTTCCATAGCTAAGGCTGATCTTGATTCAGTAGTTGATCCTTTGTGAACACAGGGCCTTAATGTTTGAATTGATATGTGTTCGATTTTCAGTTGGTATCACTGGAGTCACTCTAAGTCAAGTCCCCACGGTCAAGATCATAGCTGACACTACAGGAACACTCGTATGCAAGACATCGGGCGGACTTCCTGCAGCCATTGTTACCTGGTTCCGTGAGACATCTACTGGGGATGTGAATATAACATCCCAGTCTTCAAGTATAACAGTGAATGAGACAGCTCTCTTTGTTGTGACTAGCACTCTGTCTCAAAGGCCATCAAGGAACGACAACTCAGCTAGGATCTACTGCAATGCCAGTAACGGTGGCACAATGTACAGATCACAGACATCCACCATCGATGTGTTATGTAAGTTATTATACTTTCTGCAGTTACACACGTACATAGTATACATTGCATGCAAGTGTAAATATATATGTTTGGTGATGCCTCAAACAAATGATTCCACTTACAGACGGTCCTGATCCTCCTGTGTGTACATACCAGGGTTCCGCAGTGACAGGGACTATCAAGATAACAAGAGGCAGTATACTGAATATCACCTGCACAAGCAGCAGTAATCCTCCAAGTATCACATACAGGTGGACCTTACCAGACTCACTTACCATAATAGGTTCCCAGTTGAGTGTTGTTGACATCCAACCTTCACTAAGTGGCCAGTACATACTGCAGGTCTCGAACACTATGACACCAACAGTGGGCGCATCTGTCACTGGGACCAACAGTACAACGACAGCGGTAGATGTACAATGTAGGCAGTATGGATTATGTATATGCAGGTCAATGTTTGGAATGACATACGTCCAAAACAAATCCAAACAATGCTTGTCATTTGTTTGATTCGTTGATGCTATACTATATGATTTTAATCAATTCATTGTATTAATAAGTTGACAATTTGATTATGTTTACAATTTATATTAAGCTCCGTAGTAAACAAAAATAAAAAAGAAACATGTGCATAAACTACTTAATGTTACTGGCATTAATAGTAATAATGATAATAAAAATAAGATACACCAACATGCAAACATGACGAAACCAATCTTAAACTGATCTATATATATTATTAAGTAGGTTTTGTAGTTATTTTAGTTTTCTTTAATTCATTATTAACTTAGTTAAGAAAAACAATATACTCAAACTTTTACATTAAAATACATTTATCATTAACACATTGCTTTAAACGAGTGATGACAATTATGGAGTTTGACAGTGATAGGTAAACGGAATTGAACTGTTACATTGTATTACCATAACCGGAAATGTATAGTGTTGCTCTGATTCTGTAAGACCACTCATGTTTGCGTTAACTACATAAATGCCCTTGATCTAACAATGTCCATACTACCATAAAACAAGTGTACGACGTTCGTGACGGTCGCGTTTATTTTCATATACAATACATGTCTGCCTCTATTCCAGATCCGCCATCAGCGCCGACATTCACGATTGGCAATGTAACCGTTTTTGGTACAATTGGGATAATTGCTGGCAACACTCTTACAATTAGCTGTTACAGTCAAAGTAATCCTCCTCTGACATCGTACTCGTGGACTCCTGGTGGAGCTAGAAACAGCGCTGATCTAGTACTCAGTAACGTTCAGAATCCGGAAAGTAATGGTCCATATACATGCACAGCGGAAAACACCATGACAACAATAGGGGATGAGTATGTAACAGCACAGTCGAGTTCCATCGCGAACATAGAAGTGTTGTGTAAGTAAATATGCAGTAACTAAATGTGTGCATGTTGTAAAAATATAGGTTAGCAATACCGCAAATGTTATGTTCCAAATAAACCAACTCAATTGCAATGTATGGTTGAAACGTCGCCGTCTATGGATAATGCACACTTTACTGTGTGTATGCACGGATGTATGCTTCTTACATGAAAATGAGTATACATATACATACACAGATCCACCAGATGTTCCAACAATACACATTGGAGATATAACCGGCCATGAAGTACCCGGAAAGAAATTGGGTGTGGTGTTAGGTACAACCATAAAGCTCGCCTGTCATTCTGACTCCAACCCACCTCCATCCTATTCCTGGCCCAGTCAGCTCTGGACAGGAACAGTTCAACAAAACACCACAATTACCTGCAACGTATCGAACACTATGTACCCCACACTACATGCACCGGTTCCTGGACATAATTTCGCAACTATAAAATTATATGTGTTAAGTGAGTAGACGTTAATTGTATTCAGCATTGTATATTATATCCAGTTATTATTGATAAAAGGCTGACCATTAATTATTCGTTTTCCGCAGCGGAAATTGTAAATGTTCGTTCATGTATGAAATAAAGTCCTTCCTTCAATATATTATACAATCGTGCTTATATGATAAAGTCAAACATATTTCGTATCGTACTTTATAACCTATTGTATTGTTTTGTTCAATATCATAGATGAACCTGAACAACCAACATACTTCTATGTCATAAACGAAACGATAACAGAAACAACAGTGGTTGTGACTTGGCTGCCGAAATTTAACGGCGGTATGTCACAAACATTTCAACTGCAATACCGTGCATTATCACAAGATTCATTTACTGTTCGTACGTTTAACGAGACAAATAGTCTTGAACCGATGTATGCGATGATAACAGGACTTTTAAGTGGAATAGAATACCAAGTGGAGTTATTTGCATTCAATGCAAACGGTAATTCAACGCCCCTCAGCAATACATTCAGAACTTCGATGCCCAATAATAAAGGTATGAACGTTTCCCTGATTCGTATGGATTCGTTTTCCATTAACTTACACGGTATTCCAAACAGTTAAGATGTGCAGTCAAGAGGAATATTAATTATGTGTTCATTATAGTATGCCAGACTAAATCAATACACTCGTGTTCCGTGTAACGTTACCGAATCAATGCATGCATACTCTGATAGAAGATGTAAATACTTTATTACAGACGACAAAACGACCGCGAAAGATACCGGTGTTCCGGTTGCAGGAATTGTTGGTGGAATACTATCAGCATGTATACTCATAGTTATTGTCTCGACTGTGGTTTGTCTGAGAAGAAAATATGACGTTAGATGTACCTTGAAACGCAAAGGTAATTCATTCACTCTGTCCTTGTACAACGTTGTAAATGCACATGCGTACACAATATATTTATATTAATTCTTGTTTTGTTTAATGACCCAGTCTGTAGGCATTATTTCATAACATCGTTAATACTGAATGTGGACGCTTTAGTATTATATAAGTATAGTCTTTGAAATCAACATAGTGGACACAATTATAGCACTAATTACTAGGGATGGCAAAACTTTTCGAATATTCGAATATTCAAATGAATTATCGTTATTTGAATAGTTAAAACGCTATTCGAATATGCGCAAATTTGTATTGCTTATTAAAGCATTATTTTATTGATTGTAAAAAGTAGTTTTTGTTCAATCTAAAAGCAGTATTTTACCAGTAGATAATATTTCACCAGTAGATGCATTACACCGTGTTTTCAAACGATTACCCTCGTGTCTGGAGTCTGACAAAGATATTGAATATACGGATCCGTGTCAGTGGTCAGCGTCTAATGGCCAGTACTACACAAATACAGCGGACATTATACAGTCATAAAATTTCACCTGTAATTAAACATGTAAAAAGATTAATAAAGCAAATAATTACTTAAGTGAGATCAGACATTTGGCAGTCATTATAGCCGAGAAATGCTGCTCAAATTCGCCAATAAACATATATGCTCATCGACACGTGTCCAACTTGATACGAAATATGTGCATTGTAAATTATTGCAAATATTCTTAATTAAAAAACACTAAACATGGGACGTCAGGGGTTTATTCTTAATGTCATTAACGCATTGATATGATATTGCAATTTGTGAACGAAGATACGGCGAAACTGTGTACTAAAACGCTGTACCATTATTTACATGGTGTCGACTAGGTAACAAAAGCTTCATGTAGTAAATATGAATGCATGCGAATATTCGAATATCCGATTCAATGAAAATGCGAATATTCGAATACCGATTTTAGTATTCGATGCCATCCCTACTAATTACATATTGATACTTAACCTTTTATGTGCCAGCTCACAAAACGCTATTATTTGTTCCTGTTTAGCTTAAATTATTTTTGATTAAATATTCGATATTTAATAAACTAACATAAATGATATTTCCGCAATTTGTTTAAGAAAACTTGAAGGAGGGCCACTCTAAACCGAGGTATTAAACATTTATAACTGCTTCTGGTTGTTCTATACATTGCTAATTATATAAAATACGTGAAGAACAATATGAAATGCGCATGCAAACAACATACATACATTACACTCATATAAAAAATATGTGTATTTTCCACTATTCGGAACGTTAGCATAAGTATATAGTATTACCATATACATGTATGTTAAGATATATACAATTTAAGATCTGACAAAACCACTGGCGATGAAGGTGCGTACACTTCAATTCAGCAAGATTTAGCAGAGAGCAGTCACCGTTATAGCACACCTACATCAATACCCGAGCAACACATTGTACAAGGTGACGAAATGTTAAACACTCAGAAGAGTAAATTATATGAAAATTTGGTTGAGCGTGAGGGGTACGGAAATACCGGTAAGCGCTCTTCGTGCATGCATAATCTAATAAATCATTATTGAAAGGTTTGATAGACATTCATGTTAGTTTTGGCTGTGTCACCTAAGTATGACAAAACATGTCTATATATTTTGTAATTTACATACTCCGAATATATCCGAAGACAGAAACATGTTATTGAGTTTCTGCTTTAATCTTGACACCTACTTCTACTTATTTGTTTAGTGACAGATTCGCGTCCTTTAAACGTCTTCTTTTAATGTTTCTTTTAAAGGTCATCCACAACAAAACACGCCTGCTAACGAGTATGTATGTTATGTCGCAATAATTACATGCAAATAGTATGTATTATGTGCAATACATAATTTATTAATAGCAAATTTGCAATGATAAATGATAAAATATATTTAATCAATGTAAATGTAAAGTATAAATGTAAAACGAAAATTTCAATTAAACATGGTAATTCTTGTCCATGAATATTGCGTCTGTCAATTTGTTTCAGTTCTCCTGGCACTATCACGTACGAATCACTGAACAGAAGTACACAGTCTGTAGAAGAGTATGAAATGATACAGTCAAGTCGTCACTGAGAGCGTAGTGTGTTCGTAACGTGGTGTATCGTTGCTCTACCGCGGACCATGCTAGGACACAAGTTGCAGCGTATTCAAGTGTCTCTCATGGAATGTAGAAGGACATACTGCTGAGAAAAAAACTCTCAAACGATTTTATAAATATTCTTTGTATATATGACATGGTATGTCTAAGCGAAACGTGGATTAATATTAACTCTGCCATTGATGTTAAGGGATACTCAAACCCCATTCACTCTTCGAAAATATCAAAACGATCAAGTGGCGGGCGGTTTCATTGTTTATCTTAAAGATAGTATCAGAAACGGTGTAACCCTAGCTCACTATATTGTATTATTTGGATTAAACTTGATAAGAATTTGTTCAATATGAAGGATACTGTTTATGTTTGTTTTACATATTTAGCTCCCGAATCACGCCCGGTCCATAACATGTATAATGTTTATATTTTCACTCAACTTGAGCAAGATATTTTATTGTTTGAGGACCATGGGAAAATGTTTGTGTCGGGCGACCTAATTTGTAGAGCTGTTATTAAGCCAGATTATATCCAGTTTGATCGCAATATAGGTGAAGATGACGTAATTGTTATTGATACTCCCACGCCTCGGAAATCACGAGATCCCACCTCAAATCATTTCGGTGAGTGTGTCTACTCGATATGTGCAAAGCGACAAATCATCTGATAGTTAACGGTCGATGACCAGGCGACGGGGGTAACTTAACTTGCATGACTCATAACGGTACGAGTATGTTAGATTATTTGTTGACACATCGTAATAATGTTGATCTGCTTGTAAATTTCACTGTTAGGGATTTTACTACTTTTTCAAATAACGCGCCACTCTCCTTTTCGTTTAAAAGAATACTGTGTGCCGGAACGCCACTGGACACATTAAATCGTGGTATTATAAATTCGATTCAAAACACAAAGACTCGTTTGTGAGCGACATAACAAATAATTTAGATACTCTAATAAATGATTTAAATGTTGAAATCAACGGGAATGGAGATGTGAATAGTCTCATGTCGATATTTACGAACTTTTTATGTGCTTACGGAAATAAATATTTTGAAAAAAGCTCTGTAAAACGAAATGTACGTTTCCATGAGGAGATCAAGTCAAACGATTGGTTTGATGACGAATGTAAACGTAAATATACCGTATATAAACAAGCCGTTAGACAATTTAACAACACACTATCGGACGCAGACAGAGTGATATTATATAATGCGAAAAAATACTATAAATATCAATGTCGAAAGTCAAACAATTTCTTTAATAATTCGCGCTGTCGCAAGATGAATGATCTTAGGCGGAATTCACCCAAAGAATTTTGGAAAATATGTTAACCGCGAAAAAGATACACTGCTGGAGATGATATTTCAAATGAAGAATTTAACAAAATATTTTAGTAACCTCATGTCTGGTAGTGACACGCAATTTCACGATGAATATTTGGACTTTATCACTCAATTTGATGATAGTCAAGAATTTAGAGCGACATTCGAGTCGCTAGATATTCCAATTTCAGTTGATGAAATTTTAAAAGCAGTTAAAAGGCTAGTTGTAAATAAATCCCCTTCTATTAACAATGTTTTATATGAATATTTTAAGGTATGTGCGCCACAAATAATCCGTCCGTTAAACACATTTTTCATGATATATTAAACTCAATGTCATTTCCCCGTGCATGGGCCTCAGGCATGATTATCCCTATTCATAAATAAGGTGATAAATCCGAACCAAATAAGAATAGGGGAATTACGCTTACAAGCTGTTTCTCTAAATTGTTTACCACTGGATAGAATGAGAGACTAAAGTCATTGGCAGAAGAAAATTCAGTTCTAACGGACGCTCATTTTGGATTCAAAAACAAATATAGCACTCTCGACCCAGTAATTATTTTACATTCGTTGATACAAAGACAAATAACTTATAAGAAAAAATTATATTGTTGTTTTGTGGATTATAGGAAGGCCAATGATTGCATAGATTGGAAGCGGCTGTGGTTCAAGGTTATTAAATTAGGAATTGACAGTAAATTAATGTCCGTTGTACGGTCAATGTATAGTGAGGTAAAACTGTGTGTCAAACACTTGGGAACATTGTCTGATTTTTTTAACAGCAACCTTGGATTATTCCAAGGGGGAGATAACCTCTCCGAAGAAAATATCGATGCTGACATTAATATTGATCAAATCGCTATAGTTTTACTATTGTTTGCCGACGACGCAGTTCTTATATCGAATTCGAAAGATGGTCTACACAATTCTCTTGATAGTCTATGTGTATACTGTCGTCAATGGAATTTCACGGTTAATATAGAGAAAACTAAAATATTGGTCTTCAGAAAAGGGGGAAGGTTGGGGATTAACAACAAATGGTTTTATAAAAATCAAGAAGTTGAAGCTGTTAACTCGTTCAATTATTTAGGGGTGGTGTTTTCCAATGGCGGCTCCTTCGCGCAGGCTACGAAAACACTCGCGGGAAAAGGATTGCGATCTCTGCATTCATTAATGTCCTTAATTAGAAATAACAATGTGCCATGAAGTATTATGTTTAATCTGTTTGTTGCATATGCACTATCAGTTTTAAATTACTGCTCAGAAGTTTGGGGTTATGTACAGTCAGAAGTTTCAGAAAGAGTCCATAAGAAGTTATGTAAATGGGTATTAAATGTAAAACAGTCTACCAATACTCTAGCATTGTATTGCGAATTGGGTAGATTTCCATTGTTTATTGGAAGATATGTTAGAATGATTAAATATTTTTTAAATCTTCACACTGTTAGGCAAGACAATTTTATTTTATATAACATATTAAATTAACAGTTAAATAATATAGATGTAAACAACTGTGGCACAAATTAGGCCTCACGGGTACGTTATATATTACAGACATCTGGTCTAAATGATATATGGCTCTATCCCGGTTCTGTTAAGATAGACGCATTCATTCCCATATTAAAAACTCGACTCCGAGATATATATATTAGCAATTGGCGGTCAGATCTAGACCAATCAACGTTTCTAGATGTATACAGAGAAATAAAACTCAAATTTGAACAATCAGCATATATAAGTCTGTTGGAAAATTCAAAATACAGAAATGTCTTGGCCAAATTACATTTGTCATCTCACAAATGAAACACTGAAATCGTTCGGCACAATAATGTACCAAGAAATGAACGGAAATGTACACTTTGCGACCAGAATGATATTGAAGATGAATTCCATTTTACTCTTAAGTGCCCTTTATACACCCACATTTGACAACTATATATCAAAAAATATTTTCATACACGCACACATTTGGTAAAATATATTGCTTTAATGCAATGTGAACATAAAACGATCATAAAAAGGCTGGCAACATATTGTCATAAAGCATTTCAACGAGGAGAACAACAATGTTTACTTACGTTTCCTTAATATAGCCGTATGGTGTCTGTTTGCTTATTCAATATTAAAATAGTAAGACATTTCTTTTATTGTTCCCTATAGACTATATATATTTTGCTCGGTACTTATCGAATGACTTACGACTTTAAATTTTACTACTTTGATGAAGTTAATCTACATTCCTGGCAAGCTTCCAGTACTAATGTAAATTAAAATTAATGATAACAACTTGTATCTTGTTTACCTTAAAACACTCAATTTTATGACTTTGAAATTAGATAAATATTTTTGATTTATAATATTTAAATGTAGTATTTACATGTCACATGCCATGTACGTTTTCTTTGTCTGTTTGTATAACGATAAGCTTGTAATGCTTAAGTTACATAAATATTCTGTTCTGTTCTGTTCATAAATCTACTGCCAATTAGTATGTAAGGAAAAGATGACAATTATGTGTGAAAATGAATATAAAACGCTCAGTTTCTCAGTATCGTTCAAGTGTATGTGACATTTAAAGTAGAACATATGCGCGTACAAAACCTTTATACTTCATACGTCAGTACATCGTGCAAATTAGTATTATTGGTTAAATTATATGGACCTATAACATCGACCGCAATGAATGTTATATGTTTGTAAGTATTTCTAAAAAAAAATATAATAATAATAAAATGTGTAAGTATTTCTCAAAAAGTTAATATGTTGCTCATCTACAAACACATTTATATTGGATAACACGTATTCGTTTACAATCTACAAGTGTCGAATCGTAAGTAACGCATATATCAACAAAGACTATTGTGTTCGACGTGTTTTAGACTACACATTGTAAAATTGGCAAATGCATTATGCTTATACTAAGTATTGATACTGATATAGACATCGTATAAGCATGAACATGTATATAATGAACATAAACATAGTATTTAGCATATGCCCCAATACTCACTATCTTACAGCGGACATTGTAATAGTAAATAATTCTTACATCATTCTGTACATGTGTCTTGAACCAGCGGGTGATGCCGACAGTAAACACGATATTTAATGCAGCAAACCGCTGCATCACTTATTCAATGCATACCACAACTATATAGATATGTACTGGTCATGCAACATGTTAATTTAAATGATTTAATAGCGTGTCCGCATATCTATATCCCAAACATACTATATAGGGAACAATTTGTCCCGTCCCTTCGCGTTCCGTCCTAAATTGTTTTACAAATTTGTTGAAACTATTAGCTTTCAAACTTGTAATACCTATTTAACAGATTTAAATCTTTTTGACCCGAACCATTAACCGGTCATGCATGTCCTGAATTATGATCCTTTGTGACTAATCATCTTAGTTAAGTTTCTTGTTTAGGTCAACTTGTTGTAAAATATACTTGATCTACACTTGGTATGCATATTCAGCATGATGCGATGAGTAAATGCACTTCCGTTTTTCAGAAATTTGCACCAATGAGACGTAACAAAATCCAAACACTCCGCACAGTTAATAATTCGACAATGCTGTAATTACCACCAAGTGTGTGTTAACAATCAACCTTTACGTAATCCGTACACGTCCGTTAACTTCAGAATCCGCGAGAAACCGTTCAAACACAATCCGAACACCTCCGTTCTTCCGCACCATTACGCAAAAGTCAGCAAAACGATTCTAGGTGTTAAACATGTATTCTTACACGTCACGCGGCTTTTTTTCTCTAGACAAAGAAGGAAATAACGTACGGCTAAATCTGCAATAATTATTGAATTTACATAAATTATTAAACGTATCATTATTGACAATTTTATTTTATTTGTGTTTGTTAGAATGTTACGTTCACTGTACATAGCATCAATAAACATTCCGTCATATTGTTTTTATTTTGATTTTTGTCAACGAATCGGACGTCATTCGCTCAATTGTTATGACGGAAATTGACGTCATATTGTTTTGTTATGATTCATTGACGTCACTGAAACAACTCAAGCCAAGTCAATATTTGTTTATTGTCGGCACATATGAATAACATTTATACACATAAGCTATGTATAGCTTTTTACCGACCTAATGAAACGCGTGTGAATGTGCTTTGCAGGAAGATGGGCAGAGTGAAGATAAAATATAGCTATCATTCAATAACTTCAAAATAGAGACTAAGATCGTGTTAGAATTCGCACTCGTGATTTAATTCCCACGCATCTATAATCCTTATCGTGGGTCAATCGACAAGAAACTATGATATAAAAATATGATTTCTTCATTAACATCCCATTTCTGACATCATTAAAACGTGTGCGCGTTTTGCTACGTGTAGGTTCTCGTTGATATCTTAATAACAAACAGTAATTAAGAAAGACAATCGACACTAGACCTCTGCAAATGAATTCTTAAAACACTATACATAAACAAATAAAAATAAACATCAATCTTCGCGCATAGATCTAACTGGTTCTGAGCCTATCTCGATTTTAAATCCCTGCCGGCATGAAGTTGCACGTGGCCTAATACGATCAAATAGCGCAATCCATTTATGTTTATTTCATTTCAACTCGCAACATTTATAACTGAACCAAAAATCAAACGTTTTTAAATCCTTACATCTCCCCTAATCTCTTCGAAATCTGGAAGTATTTCAATCGCGGTGGCAATGGTTACTGAAGAGTACCCACGAGGAAGTAACTGCTGAGATGAGTTGCAATATACATAAGTAGTTATCCGCCCTTGGAACACATTCCAAATTGAGGAAAACATTTCAGGAAGACCTTTGTTTACAATAAGGATTGTTATGAAAAACTATTGAAAATGGTAATATATAGTACGAGGGTTAAACGTATACATATTTAGCCTATGTTTGGTGTGCAAAATCATCTATGACAATACAGCAATAGCAAACAAACGATTGGATAAAAAAACAACATATATTTTGGCGAACCAGGAAGTAAATCTAAAGATGCATTTAATTGATTTACGAATATTATAATTAAGATCCATGTGACAGTTTTTATTACACGTTTACAACAAGAACCACTATATTAATTGGGTAAATACATGATACAAAGTACACAAAGACAATATATAAATATAACTGTATTAAAATTATATACGACATACAAACCCATACTGTAATTTTCTATGAACATGAGCATACATAGTAATTATCTACGACAACAATATTTCCATATGGGTTCGAAACAAATTTATGTATTTCAGTCGAACATACTTGACTGACTATCCACTTGCTTTACTAAAACTATCGTTTAAAAATATGGTTTGGCCACAAAGTCCCCATCGGTCGGTGGTAAAAGTTAGTTTGTGTAAACATGTCTTTGTTAAAACGTTTGCCTACTTCGGTGATATTTCCGAAACTAAAAGTGAAACAAAACTGAACGCATACAGCATGGAAGCATTGTACTTCATAACAACAAATATAACAATTAAGTTTTTATTTTTAATTCAATGCTGTTATAAAGAGACGTATTGATATAACATGGATCCTCTTGTTTAGGTCCTGTTGAAAAAACGTTTCATGACTTATGTAATTTCTATTCATGCCAGTCGAAATGTACTAAGTATAATTAGTTATATACTGTGATACTTAGGTTAGTCTAAAGCCTGTCTTGCATAAACAGATGCCACTTGTGCATTCGATACTTAGGCCGGAGTCACACAGTCGACAGTTGTAGTAGCTGTTCTCTCCGTAAGTTAATTAAATATAAAACATGTATTTACTGTCTCTTATTATGCTATGTGCAAAGTCGTTTATCTCTCCGCTTGTCCCATCAATAGATATTTGACTCTTTTTGTTTTAACATACATGCATTTAAATTTGTGCGCATGTTTTAATATTACGTATGTTGCTCCATCTTAGTACGAACAGGGGGATGAACGTATTTCTCATCGCGTAATTTTTAAGTGGGACATTTGCATCGAGTAATCAATATGGCCGTCTAAATGCACATTTTAATGGACATTCGAAGATTTGTTCACTGGTAAGTGGGGTTTTATATTATTTTCGAAAAATTAAACATGCCTATCGATTGGTCATGTGATTAAACTACACGCGGTTTTTTTATTTTAGCTTAGTAGTTTCTAGAATAAAAAAGTTATTGAAGTAATTATGTACTATGATGTTTGTTTACATATTGGAAAACGGTTAATTTTCAGTTTCTGAGTTGTTTAAGAGACGCTTTAGGAGGTTGTTGTATGTATCTTTGCTGTTATTTTGTGTGGAAAATAACCATATTTAAACTTTATATGCATTTGCACCACATCTGGGGCTTATACGACCGAACAAAACTGGTTCATGCACATTTTGGCACCCAGTAATATGTTTATGCCCATTTGTGCACATAGCAACTTGCTTAAATGTAAATAAACTGCCATTTTCATTATTTCTTTTTATAGTTTCACAAGTTAGGACAGGGTAATATTCGGTGTAAACATATAATTATACCGAGTTCAACGTTAATTATACATTGTAACTAAATATGTTCTCAAAACCAGTAGCACATATGTTTACGCATTCTGTTTACAAAAACCATATCCATTTCAGGAATCACATACAGCACATTCCAATGCGCCAGACGGATTGACAGACAAACTAAAAACAGCTACACCTGCATCGACCATGCTTGAAGAAGCTCAGAAGAAGACATTGTGTATTAATGGAGAAAATGCAACAGATGTTGGCTAGTTCATACAATGGGAATTGAATGAAATGCATGTTTTACTTATTGTAAAAAATAAAAGCGCGTATTTGAATTGTTTTGTTTTGTTTTATTCATATTTACTGTACACAATTCGGAATTACACAATATAGCAGCACAGAAAATTGTATATGTACATTTTTTAATATTAAGTATGCATTTAACATGTGATTTTTAATTAATTCAAATATATGTGTGCATGTAAAGCACGTTTTCAAATAACTATCTACATCTTTGTTTCATTTTACATCGATATAATAACATTTATAAAACAAAACAGAACAAAACAGAATTTCATTACCCCTAGGATTACAATGATACAACGTGCGAAATGCTAATGAACGGTGAACAGATCTGAAAAGGAACAATTGTATACATGTATATGGAACGACTAGGTTTATTATTATATTATAGTACAATTTTCCATTTATACGTAAAAGGCTACAAAAAAATTAATATGCAATATATTAATCAAATAAAACAAATACTAGTATGAATGCCATTCAATTATTTTCCATACACAAAATAATGTTCTGTGTATGTATATATAACTTTTGACATTAAATATGAATAACATATACTCATAAATGTTTTTGTTGATAACAAGACGGTGTAAAGACAGACTTCTAAATATGTTTATCACACCGAATCACGTTTCTAATACGATGGTTTATGTGTAACATTGTTAATACACTATGTATACACCGAACATGTTTCTAGTCCTCATTATGTCCCCCATTCAGTTGAGTTCTGACCTCTGTGAAATGTCTGTGCATGTAGACTCGAGCGCAGCAAATTTCTGCCGACGCATAACCGACTTTCTTTATGTTGCCGGTGCAATTTAGTACACTGCAAACATAATTAATTAAATTTGCAGAAATCGATTGAACATAAATACACATACATACGTTTAATTAAAAGTCAATCAAAATCATTGTGTTCCGACGTTAAACAATCCAATTAAGTACCATCGGCACTGCCAGTGGTGTATAAATTTGCAACGAATAGAGTAACAATTATATTCTGGTTTAAAGCAAAATAGCCTTGTATACTTTTTTAAATATAAGTGCTATGTGGCAAAGGCCGACTACCCACGTATTAAGCTGGATGCGGGCATATGTAGATAAAACAACAACCACAAAGGAATCGTGCATTCTCCCAATTCAGTGACAGACATTTCATTGTGTACATTCATGAATAATTATTATGTGGATATCTGTAAACTATTAATTTTGCAAACTTAATAAATCTTTGCTATGTGCGACATATTTTAGATTTAACAATAATAAACAATTTAAATAGTCCATTTATTAAAATACATAGTCTGAAAAAAAGACCACTGACCATTGTCGTCAAAAACTACCGTGCTGAGATCCTTAATATTTTAACCCTGTTGTTAAGACAATATGTGCATCGAGGTGTCCAAGAACTGTGGAGCGTGTTCTGCGCTATATTAGAAAGTTCAAGTAACCACGAAATCAAAGAAATATCCAAAAATCTACCTTTTTCATCCACGATGGCGTTTTTTGTTTGCAATTTGTATGGTTAACAACAGAGCGAATACCTGTCCTGTTAATGTTAGTAAAATATTTTTGGAATCGTGGCATGTTTGAAAATCAATAATAAATAATGCTTCAACTTATCAGAAATATAACTTTATCCATGAACAAAATATTTCTTTGCAAATTTATACACAAAAAAACATATTTTTCACGAAACAAATTATATAAAACTGTATTTGTAGCATTGGAATTCATATACAAATGAAAATATAACAATGTTATTTTGACAAATAATCAAACTACGAGACTATCTTTACGTTTATTCCTATTACTCTGTGCACAAACGGGCATACACCTATTGCTAGATGCCAAAATTTGCATCAACCAGTTTGTTTTCGGCCGTTTTAGCCTCCGGTGTTGCGTAAATGCAAAACTAAGTCTAAAAATGGTTATTTTCCATATGAAAACATCGAAACTATATACAACTCCCTCCAATAGCGTCTCTTAAACAACTCAGAAACTAAAACTAAACCGCTTTCAGAAATGTAAACAAACATCTTGGTCAGATCGTGGTTCATAATGACTTCAATATTTTTATGCTAGCAGCTTCGAAGCTGAAATTTAAAAAAAACTAGTGTAGTTTAATCACAGGACCACTCGATAAATTTTCGAAAGTAATATTAAAACGCACTTACCAGCTGAACGAATCTTCGAAAGCCCATTAAAATGTGCATTTAGACGGCCATATTGATTACTCGATGCAAATGTCTCACTTAAAAATTACGCGATGCCAAATACGTTCACCCCCCTGACTAAGGCTCAAAGATTATGTTGTTAAACTGCTGATTACCGAAATTAATTAAACATGTGTGGTTTATGTTCACACTGACATTGATAGGCTCATACAAATACATTTAAGACCATAAACCTCGAACAGCAAGATCACGTGTGTCAAAACTTAGATGGTCCCTGGAATAGGTGCATGAAAACGCCGCACACATTAAATCGTTAACAACTTTGATAGTTAAATAAAATTGTTGCATTTGAAGTCACAATATAGTCAGAAGTAACTGGTGCGCACACATCAGCCGCCCAAAAGCATTTGGTCATAAATCATGTTTAGCCCATATAACACCGAACCCCGCATCATTCCGACATGTCATCGTGAAAGGCGATCCAATTTCGGGAATTACAGCTCAAACAGCTTTCCCTGTAAAAAATCAGCAGCAGTTGATTGCATATAAGTGTGCATAAGTGGTAAGGTCCACGTTCACTTAAAATGTATAAGCGCTTGTCACTGAGTTACTTGAACGCATACTTAATGTAATGTAACAATAAAATGGAATGTAATAAGCCATACCTTCAATAAACAATTGGGACTGCAGAACAAAACTAACAATCCATTTGTACACACCACTGCACCGTTAAAATCAATACAACTTATTCTGTAAACGGAAAGAAACACTTCTTAATAACTCATTGTTTACCCATGACTATAAATTGGAAAACATGGCTGTACAAACTTTTATCTTTATTTTGGATTTTTAAATGCTTTTACAACGTGTTACAGTATCGAACAATTTGGTGCACATATAGCCCATGCATTAAATAAATGATATATACTGACTTTTGCATTGTTTATCACATTTTAACATACAAAATTAACATGAGTTCCTCATTGATTTGGTTTAGTGTTTAGTTGTGATCCCCTTCGAATGTTTGGCACGTATACTCGCATGTGTTCGTATTCAATAGAAGGTAACAACTAAAATGTTTTAGAATAGCAGTTATGCTAACGTATAGTTGATTTCAGAGTTATTGTGGAATTTGATCCGTTCAAGTAGAATAAGATACCCGATCATGTTAGTTTTAATTTTACTTCATAATTCAAATTTTAAATCGTTTTAAAATGCAATATAATGAATTTCGAAAAAAGAAGAAAACCACAGTCAGAACAATTGTACCTGTTACATGCTGCGACGTTATATGGATTGTTCACATAACCATCAGTCTTGATGAATACCAACATACCAATAAGGTACACTTGTATCGCCAACTAAACAAACACTCATATTTGCATGTTATTACATGAGCTTATTAATAATAATTTAGACAATCACACTTCATATAAGAACCCAAGTCAAACAAAATAATCGACGTTTAAGTAACTGTTAAAATGTTAGAGCATACAAAATAATCTGAAAAAAAGACACATAACCGCAAAGAGTTTTCGACAGCGTAAAGCGGTTTTAAAATAAATAGCTCAGGTAGTTATCGTTGCATCAATTGTGCGCTTATCCGCTTTAAAGGCCTAGTTTAAGGAATGTCTGGCCATTCCACTATGTGTATTGGTCAACCATAAAATATCTTTATCTGTAATCTTTCCCTCAAGTGACTGAGCAATGTATTTGTGCACTGTTTCCCCTGCAGCAGTATTGATCTGAGCTGATAAGGGTCACCACACTGTGTCCACACTGTGACCACAGCAGGGTGCCAATACACAGGGGTATAATACCACATATTTTGTTATTATTATTATTATTTATTTATTTATTTATTTATTTTTTGTGGGGGAGGTCAAATAAAAAAGGATTAAAGTAGGCCTTTAATAAACTATTCAGCAATGAAGTGTAGTATATTAGGGGAGCATGTGCATTTTAAATTGCATTTTTAACGTGTTCTTATTTACGTACACTTCGGGCAAGCAATTAACTAAACATCTGTATTGATAACTGCAACAGAAAAAAGTATAGTTAATCCTTTCATTTAGCACTTGTTTATTAAAAGCTTCCAGTTAAACGGAACATTTGTTGGATTAATTTAAAGATCGGTTTATATAATGTTTTGTTTAAATCGTAATAATTATTTGTGCACAATAACATCAACAAATGTCATCCATATCATTACATTTTGTGTAAACTGTTTTCAATTTTAAAGTGAATCGTCATTTTAACAGAATGTATTCAAATAATGCAAACACGTCGTCCGAGAACATACGCGTATATATGCTCATATGCTTCGTCTATTTTTAGAAGTACTGTCTCTGGTCCTGTGGGTTTCAAAACCAACATTGCAATGATCTTCGGCAACTTTCAAATGCGAATGCGATGAAGATGTGCTTGGTGTACGATGGGGGAAAGGTAGTTCTCTGCCACTACTTTCAGTTGGTACAATATAAAACAGTTACAACTGCACTTCGAATTCAAGCCAAACACTTACTGTGAAGAATCTGATACAAATAATGATGGAGAGAAATGGCAGTGTGTGGCATTTCCCATATGTTGAGGAAACACACTTAGCAATCTTGTCGTTTAAAACGTCGACGTTAAGTAATAATTAGTTCGATTGCATTAATATATTATTCATAAGGTTGATGTAATTTTAGTGGAAATTCCATGTTTAAATTGAATTATTACGGCGGACAATCATCAAATGTATGTTTAGCTTTGCACTGAACTTATCTAAGTCGTTAATTCCGACTCTGTAGTTTCCCACACTGTCGCATGTAACAATATAATGATGCCGGACACCAAAATAAGGACTTACACCAATACGACTGGCTTTAATATGTGTTCCACATGCCCTTTTACAGTTCCAGTCAGATATGTTACACTGACACCAGACTGTGACATTCTTTCTGCCACTGAGGATGATGTATTACAGATTCAGTGTTTTACGTCACCTGGCAAACCATCCCCAACTATCAGTTGGTACACGAGCAGCAACACGCAAACCACTGCAACCCTCAATATAACAAACCAATCGTCTTCGTTTGTAAGCGAAAATGGAAAAAAAAAACATCACACTTATGCTGTTGACGTCAAGAGCAGACAACGGAGTCAAAATTTACTGTACTGCGGAAAATGTCGCAGCCCCAATAGAATCAAGGGGACTTCCATTAAAAATTGTGTGTATGTCTTGTTATTATTAGCACCTCTTATATTCGTTGCATTGTTTTCTACTACAATATATCATTATTTACATACAACTACTATTTCTCTCTATTTTCCTGTCGTTTATTGATCAAGTACTCGTATTATACCATTATGTCACAAAGATGGACCTAGCACGCCAGTTTGTACGTATCAGGAGAGTGGCCCAATCTGGATAATTCAAAACAGTACATTTGCAATATCCTCTGCTATTGATAGCAATCCGTCCTTGACGTACACGTGGACACATCCCACAGGTCTCCACTATGGACAATATTTGACACATGCTAGTGTACACACATTGCATGATGGCAATTTTACGGCCCAAGCAAGAAACACAATGTATGCAACTGGCAGTGCAGTTAGTGTTAATAAAACTAATCAACACAATATTCGGCGGAGAGGTTTGTGTAAGTAGTTTAGTGTAGCATTAATATATAATTGATATCACACACTTGTACACATTTCAACGTGTAAACGTGTAAGGAGATAATTTAAAATACAAACAGCTAAATGTGTTATTAAAGCCTGCATTAGGGTACAATACCTCACTATGAATGGATTAGTACATGCGAACTGATAAAACCAATGATACCATTGAATTATGTTATGCAACATACCTAATCAATGTGCTTTCATTTTCTAATTCAGATCCCCCAACACCGCCAAAGCTAATGATTGGCAATATCACAGTGTTTGGCACTGTCAATGTCATCATTGGTAACAATCTTAACAATAGCTGCTTAAGTCATAGAAACCCACCGCCTACATCGTACACTTTGTCACCTGGTGGTACTGTAAATAGCACTGATCTTGTACTCAGAAATTTACAAGATCTGGGAATTAACGTTCAGTACTAGTGTACAGCGGAAAACGTCATGCAACCAACTATTGGTGGGCGGTAATAGGACATTCGAGCTTGATTGTGACCGTAGATGTACAGTGTAAGAAAGTGCATTACATAAATAAGACTATTTTATAGCCAATGAAATAACTGAATTGAACCCATTATGTGCAACGCTTAATCATTAAGAACATGTTCTTAAAAATCGCTTAATCATTATAAAATTGTTCTTAACAAATGCTCTTGTTGGCTTTCGTTTGGCTATTTGTAACCTCGTCTTCCAGAAAATGGAATAAGCATTACCATACATGGGTATGTACTATCTACATGTATTTTTTAATGCGCTCGCTCCGCCGTTCTAAACCTATTTTACTTAATATGTTCTGACTATTACTAAGTGTACCTCATGTGCAAGTTGCAATCTCCTTAAGCATATACGAGATGGTTGTAGGCTATTTAATATGTCGTACTTTCATATACATGTTACATATAAGTATCTAGCTCCATAAATCACATAGCTGAACAAAGGGTGAACCACGTGTTAAACACTATAATTTGAATACACACAATCTAAAATTACCACACTCTACTATATTGATACTCTATTGACCGTTAAACATTTAAATGTATTATAATGCTTCTATTAAACAAGACGTACTCAATTTGGAGATTGTTCGGTACAAGTTTGCTACGTAAACAAATTGTTTACAATATTTTGCTTTGAATGGTAGTCTCTGTTTATTTCAGTTTAACTGTGAAATATCAGCTGCCATTCAGTCAACCGTGTTAAATGACATATTATAATTTAACATTTTCAACAATGACAATTTTCTCATTCGCAATGTTCCCGGATGTGGAATAGCATCCTAGATTTAAGAAAGTTAATAACTTCCTATCTATATTTCTTGATAGATAATAACTCTGAGTGTTCAATTAAAATTATTTATTGTATACTTGAAACTTCACTTGCTTAATAATAATTATATATGGTTTCGCCTATTGATTTAACTGAATCGAAGTTAATTATTAACTTAAAGGGTCTATGTCAACGAAAACGTTATCTCCCTCAGCATTTGTAAGGTTTATGTTCAAGAGATGAGCAATACAAAGGCATATACAATAAACAACTTATGAATAATTTACTACATTATGATAATTTTGATAAAAACCAACAAAGAAAAATACTTGAAAACAGAACTCACGACGACGGAGTCGTAAGAACAAACGACAGTTGACAGCGCTGTAAACAATTGCGGTATTTTGACTTATTTAAATGAATGTGCATAGTATGGTTATAAAAGATATCCACAATCGGACGACAAATTGTTAACAAGAAAAGGGCCAAACAAACAATATCTTAATTATGTAATGATTTTGTTCTCAGTATGCAAAAACTCTGTTTCTATTATATGTACATTAATGTGACCTTTATTAAATGCCAATATTAATATGGGGCCATTTTAGTTGACATAGTCCCTTTAAATTGTGTGTGTACGCTTTTTATTATAACCAGTATTTTACAAAATAAGCATATAGTAGTGTAGTTCAGAGTAGCTTAAAATCAACCGAACACTATTTTTAACAATAAAGCTTACCAATTTTGCGTTTTACAGCAATGGTCCTTATGCAACTGTATTCCATTTTAAATCGATATGTAGTAATCCACTGTATTATGTTATTTTAATTTACGCCACGTAGTATATTGTAAGATTGTACATACACGTTTTAACACAATGTATTGTAAATAAATTTCATTCTATATAAATTAACCTGGAGTAAATGCGGACCTTTTGTTGTAAAATGGTATTTTAAATGGGCAAAACATATTTCATTTTACACACAATTATTGTTGACGTATATACAAACAAATACATCAACGCACATACAGATACGCGAATAGACCACCGAAACCCTTATTCGTTGTTGAGCCCAATAAATACGACAAGTAAATACGCGTAGACCTTTGAGAGGTACATAATTAACTTTAAAATTGAAACACATAACCTATAATATAGATGTTTAATATTACACAAATAACAGTATTATATTTTGAACTAGTGTAATAAAATTCTAATTAAGTCGCGAGCTGTAAAACATATGCTTTATTGAAGGGTGTGCTTTTTTAACTACACAATTTTCAGTCATTTGAAGAAAAGGACCCGCAGGTCAGGTCGTCATACCAATTCTTAGGTATAGGAATAATGAAACTCCAGGGACATCATCATTAGGTTATGATACAAAGTTAGTTTGTACATTTAATATGTATTCACAATATAACAACTCAACAAAATGAAACGGAAACAAAATGTATGTATCTCATCATCCTCCGTTTCCATATTCATGTATCACCGGTTAAGATATCTAAAGATCTCATCTAAAAGGAGCCGTATAAATTAAAATTGTATATGTGGGTCTTGCATCCTTGATGTATTCATTGATTTTGACAGCATACTAATAATCGATTCCTGTTGATATACCGAACAGGTCCTGTTGCCAACCCGGATTTTATCGCCTACAGAAATGTCATTGTTTAAACGTTTGTCCTTGAATGTTGTATACATTGGGAATATTTGAAGGTATCAGTAGAATATCGATTTTAATTCACAAAATGATCATATACATTTATATGTTCACGAGTTACGCAGCCACTGGTGAACATATTTAATATTTGCTATGATCACAAGTGAATCAAAAATCGATATTCTACCAAAACTAACACATTGTATTTTTAGTTTATGTTTTTTACGCCGTTTTGTTACATTGGAAGCGCTATCTAAATGCGTTTAATTTATAAATACTGCGGGAATGATAACGCCATGACGTCAAAATAATGACGTCATTTCACAATTTTGAGACCGGCATTGTTGACGGTTCGTTCCAGTTACTGTATCAAATCGGAAACCAGTGCGAAACATTGAAAATTACCAGAGTGGTAATTTTCACTGTTTTAAACAGTGAATAACCAATTTTATTTCACTGATATTTACTGATACTATAAATCACTGGAAAGCATACAATAAAAAGACAATAGTGTTTGGAAGATATTAAACAATGATAAACGTAGTGAAGTAACATATGCACCATTTATATCTATGCCAATATTATGTATCAGGATTTATGGAGATGATAACACGTATATAATAAGTTGGTGTTATCTGAGCAATTGCCCCAGTCACCGAATACATTTAATGCCCCGACAGTCGACTTAGGGCAACGCAAAATTAGTGACGTAGAAGGACATGTTCACACATTTTCAAATTCACAAATGATCATGTACAATTATATGTTCACGAGTTACGCAGCCACTGGTGAACATATTTAATATTTGCTATGATCACAAGTGAATCAAAAAATCGATATTCTACCAAAACTAACACATTGTATTTCTAATTTATGTTTTTTACGCCGTTTTGTTACATTGGAAGCGCTATCTAAATGCGTTTAATTTATAAATACTGCGGGAATGAAAACGCCATGACGTCAAAATAATGACGTCATTTCACAATTTTGAGACCGGCATTGTTGACGGTTCGTTCCATTTACTGTATCAAATCGGAAACCAGTGCGAAACATTGAAAATTACCAGAGTGGTAATTTTCACTGTTTTAAACAGTGAATAACCAATTTTATTTCACTGATATTTATTGATACTTTAAATCACTGGAAAGCATACAATAAAAAGACAATAGTGTTTGGAAGATATTAAACAATGATAAACGTAGTGAAGTAACATATGCACCATTTATATCTATGCCAATATTATGTATCAGGATTTATGGAGATGATAACATGTATATAATAAGTTGGTGTTATCTGAGCAATTGCCCCAGTCACCGAATACATTTAATGCCCCGACAGTCGACTTAGGGCAACGCAAAATTCAATACGTAGAAGGACATCTTCACACATTTTCAAATTTTCTGTTTTAATGTCATCATGCATCGAAACTTCGAACAATAGCATAGTTGGACCAATGCCTCAAGCATTACATTGTATTACATTGATAGCATAAATAAGTAGTGCTCTACTGCGGATTGTGTCTACGTCCACCAGATCAAATGTTAATGTCTCGATATTCACTGAGCGAGATGGTTTAGATACATCGACGTCTATTTAACGCTCCCTGAGTCATTAACGTTGTAATTGTTTGATCAAAAAGAACAGGTGCGGTTCCAGGATTTTTGCTTAAGGGGAGGGGCGTAAACTTTTTATCATTTTAATTTGCAGTTATGACCTTTGTATGTTGTATATGGTTCTGCACTGACCAGCGGGCAGATTTATACTGTCCGTTTTCCTTGCTAAGTATATAATGTTGCTATAATTTATCCACTCATATAATTATGTTAAATAAGTGTCAATCGAGAGGAAGTTGTTTAGGTGGTGTCTGATGTTCGAACAGAAGTCAAATTTATTGAAACAATGGGTTTATTAGTAAGATGTGACGAGAATAGAGTCTGTCGTGTATATCCAATTTAATGTCTCTGTAAATTAACATTAGCATTAAAAGGTCCTTGCCGTTTGTCCTCCTTTTGGTTTCTTAAAGAATTTCAAAAAGAATTTCGACAATGCCATAATGTTCGCAATAAATAGTTTAGTTTCCAAAACTCAAAAGCGACAGTCTTTTGTCCAAATATGCTTAATGTGTATATCAAAGTTGTAGCGCATTAAAGCGTTGTTGTGTACATAAATTTGGCCCAGCGGATTCATATTTGTCCCGTGACCATTGGTAATCGACATTAATCACGAAACTGGGTGTTTGACACATCACAGAGGCGCATCAAATGTACATTGTTTCACTGTATAAATTAAACCTTCACCTTATTATTTGCGGTACACATGAGTGTTTGTCTGTATGTCTTCACTTTGTGGTGAATCTGTTTTAACAATAACTTGTTGTTGTTTGAAATGATTGTCCACTGTATACGCATATGACAGTCAATGATATATGTAATAGTAACATCTTTAAACGTGATAGATACATAGCTGACAAAATTCAGACACACAGACATCGATGATTAGTTGTATTCTTCATTTACCGAAGTGTAATGGCCTCTTTTCCAAGTGGATGTCATTAAATTACACAATCAGATGGTCGCTGATCAGTTGTGTGCTTTTTCGTCGGAAAAAATAACGCACTGACATGTCTTTTACAAGACATGTTGTTAAGATACTCGTATGAATGTGTTGTGAACAAATGAGGCAAGTCTTCGTGTAAAACACTTTATATGTTTCGTACTAAAAATCATTTACGCTGAAATGTGCAGCCTGAAAAATAATTAATCGCTAGGAGTTGGTGCCAACGTTTTAGACATTCCTCTACGATATGTGGTGTGATTGCTAATGGAACATTGAACAACACGTGTCTTAACTAAGAATTTTGGAAACTAAACTATGTGTTGAAACAAAGCTGTTTTAACTGGAACGTAGTCACGGATTTTTTGAATTTAATTTCCAATTTCATTCATATAACTTAAAAGTATTCATGCATTTGATATTACATCCTGTTGCAACTTTTTATTGTCTCAGACATCTGAAAATAATATGAACTATTTAGGAAATAAAACAACATTATCCACAAGTAAAGGAATATATACCAATTGTTTATATGTTATTGTTTTCGCTACGGTGTACTTAAGAATTGGTAGCAGGTATGTTTTATTGAAGTAAATACCTATTGTGTATATTCAGAAATTTAACGATCGGAAAATTATGAGCATATTCATTCAGTTTTTACCGTTTTATATATGCCCATATTTGTATAACCCGGAAGTTTTAAGGGGGGGGGGGCCTCCTTCCTCCCCTGGAACCGCTAGTGAAAAACACATCGAAACGATTATAGTTATCTTATTTAATCGTTTCGAGTAACAGTCAGTTAATAATAATATCAGTTTTAACGGATGACTTGATTCATTAACGACACTTTATTTCAATCATCTGTTTCTGTGTCCGGAATGATATTCCGCTTCTGTTTTTTTTTAATGTTGACAAACAGTTAATTTATATGTTGTTAATTTGCTATTATGTGAATATATCCCTTTAAATGAGTGGCCTAACTAAGATACTTGTTTTGAAATTGTTTGAATATGGTACAATTGAACCGTCTACCAAATTAATTAAGAAAGTAAGACAATAACATACAACCAGATTAATATTGTCAAATATTACAGTCGTTTCTGCAATTAACATGTACTACTCAACAACATGTAATCGAGTTTAATTCACAAAACTGATACTTGTTAAGCATGATTGGGTTCACCATATTTTCTATCTGTCTTAAGTCATTATTTATCTGTGTGGAAGCATACTTACAACTGACAAATGGATTATCAATAATCACTAATCTAATGAAATAATACTGATGGAAATGAATATATAGAGTGTCAAAACTATTGTAAAATAGATTACCAGATTGCCACATTGTGTTCATGTAAATACTACATAGGGTACTGTGAAATGCACTTAACTGTTTTGAAAATGTCGTCATCTGTAGTGTTTGAAATTATGCTGCTTCCCTCATTTTGTCCCTATTTAATTAAAAAGATTCAGTAAATAGTTAAACACTCTTGTTCATAAAAAAACGGTTATAATTGTTGTTTTCATATAAATCTTTTTTATCTAGTTTGGTGTTGAGAAATAAAAAATGAAACCAATTTCTCACAATTTGCTAATAGGTATACACATGCATATATTATTGTAAAATTTCAGTAAATTTGAAAATAGGTATCATTTTCCGACAGTTCTGTGCACTAAATAATTCACTAAAACTTGTGTTACAAACAGATACACGTATATCGAATCTTAAATGCAATATGTGCTGAGAAACAATAATCTGTAAGAGTCCCAGCATGTTATAAAAATTGGCATATATCTTCTGTAAAATAGACTCAAACACACAACCTAACATTTCAAACAATTTAAAGCTGTATAAATTAGTGAATTTAGGCATTTAGAACAGCAGACGAAGTGAAGGTAAAACTCCTTAAAATAGATCTCGCTGACGCATGTCCATTTGACTATGATATACAATCACGTATCAAGACAATACACAACAAACAATACCGATACTGACAGACGGTGTTACATAATGTGTAAGTTATTGTTTCATGTTCGCTCTATTGTGTTCTAATAATCAAATTGTGGATGATTTGGTCGCATTTCACGTAATAATCCTATGGTTTGTCAAAATTGGAATAACTCTTTTATAATCCTTTTGTCTTTTTATATTGCTACAAAAAAGTAAACCGAAAGAAAAAGTCAGTTGCGACACTGTGTTCGTGTCTTACATACAATATGCTTCAATTAAGTGATAGATCACGCGGTGATACTAATTAGCATATTACGTCGCCAGCCTGTCGACTTAGTGCTTCCAATGGGGTTTCTCCAATATTTCTCTGATTTGAAGAATAGCTCGCGGAAATCGGACCGAATTACGTGGTCTGGATATATTATTGTTTCAATTAAAGGTTCTATGTGTTAAGACTATCTAACTTGACCGTAAAACTTCAGGGATATTTATTGCTTTGAACAGATGTTCTGGTATACGTTTGCGGGTGATATATATAAACTAGTATGTGTAGCTATATGTGTTACATTTTCACATTTTAGGTAATAAATATCCCAAAAGATCTATATTTTACCATAATTAAGTATTAGGCCATTTAAAAGATTTTTTTCTTGTTCAAAAATCAAGGGACGTACAGGGAAATATATGATTCCGTATGTTCAGCACATAATATGCAATATAATACTAGTAAAATATATTTGTTATAAATGATAAAACCGGGCTTAATGCATGATTGTGCATTAATGCAGTCCGCACAGGCTAATCCAGGACGGCACTTTTCGCCTACAGTGGAATTATATTTTGAAGAGACTTTCTTGAAACAGAACATATAATAAAAGCAGAAAATGCCGTCCTGGATAGGCCTGTGAGGACTGCACAGGGTAATCAGGGACGACACTTTACGCACATGCATTAAACCGGATTTCTCACGACACGCCTCAAATATTTAATTTTCTATTATTAAACGGAATGTATGTTAGTTAATTATGTTTAAAATATTATTTTGTTGCTGGCGACTAAATGGTTATTAATGAAGACAAAGCTCCAGTAGAGTGCACAGTTTCCAATATGTGTCAACGGGGACCTGCTGGTGTTATTATTGTATCAGATTTGCAGTAAACCGTGTAGACCCTCCGGTAGAATACCGGTAGGGGACTAATGAATCATTAGTACATCGTATTAATTTGTTGTCGAAATGCTCAAAAGAAGCATCGATAACAGGAAGCAACCAGAAAAATAGCCGATAGTGCGCATTAATCATTCGGTTACAATAATTTAGCGAAAGTAGATCAACGTTGGAAGTTTCTATTTTAATACACTGACTTTTCAGGAACTGTTATTAAAATAAATACTTATTATAGGCAACATCTTAAATAGTTAAAACGAAAGAAAACGAGCATGAGCTTTTGCTGTTTAGAATAAGGTACATTCGTTGTTTCAATGTACTGACTACATGCCTGCAAAGAAACAAGTTGTTGCCTTAGAACAGAATAGCGCTGTTTAATCATCAAAACAGTCAAAAACCCGTAAAACTAGCACGTCTTAAGGAAATGCTAAATCATTACTTAGTACCTAAAATATCATAATTACGAGGTGGTTATCAATGCAACAATACTGAAGAAGTTAGAAAGAAGTAGTACTAGACATAGTACAGTATGAGGGGAGGAACCTATGGTCGTGTTCCTGATTTACTCATTATTTGCCTGCACAGAAAGAACCAGTTCCTAGCGAAGAACGAATCTTAATCTTGTCTAAAATGATGACACTTGACATTATATTTGTCTGATCAATTATATCAAAAAAGAAATAAACTGAAGATTTAAATATGGCTAGCAGATTGGTGATAGTGTTATGTATGATAATAAAACTCATAACTTCGAGGTAAATCTCAACATTTTAAACATCACACAAGAAACAATGATAATCTGTACGCGTAATGAGCTGTTTCATATGTCTGCTAATGAAAATTATTTGGCCGAATTAGTATGAATACTGTCAAAAATGGAAACATATCCGTTGAATTAAAAACATGACATGCTAAAAAATACAGATGCAAATAACATGTATAAATGTACGACATTGCAGATTAACCATTCTGCATTGCATATATGCTTAAGTAGTTGTTTTAATGTATCATTTACAAAATTAATAGTAATTTTTCGGAGACATACTGTCAAAAAATGAATAAATCCCAAACTGTGATAAAGTGCAAACTACATTATAAAGTGAATTGGATCATAACCAAATCAGTTATAGATTTGTTTTGAAAAAGCTGTAAATTGTATTATGAACTAAACCCCTTTTGAGCAACATCGCATTGCAGACCTTACACGCTTCACTATAAAATTAAGCAGATATTCTATCAAAGTAAAGCATGTTAGAGTTTTCTCTTCATTTCCACCACATATTTACCTATATATCTAACAAAGCTTCTTCACCAAAACAAACTCATTTATCATACAGTTTATGTTTTATCCGTTTTAAAGTTTGGTCTTCATCTGCACTTTGTGTCCACTTAGTTAGGCTTTATCCATTAACGAACATTTCATTCCCAGATAATAGTGTGTTTGACCACAAAAAACATACGTTTTAAAATATTATATCATAATTCTTGCTGATTTTTCTATAGAAAAAGAACACAATTATCGTTGTTAAACTACCAAATAAAGAACGCAAAAAGTAGTCCCGATTCTGAGCGCAGCATAATACAATGTAGTTCTCATTACACTTGCATAAATATTTGTCAGATTTTGTTAGATGTTAGATTCTAAATAATTTTATAATAATATCGACTATTAACAACTTTGTGTCGTTCTGATGCGTGGCTATTCCTGCTTATTTCTTAAATAAACGTTTAAATGGTCTTTTATATGTATTAAATTATTATTTCCAGTTTACTTTCATACTTTCTCAGTAAAGATGTCTTTATTAAACTTTTGATTAAAAACTTGAAATTATTATCGATAGTGTATTTCCCTGAGATATTTTATATAATAAAACATGATTTATTTAAACTCACGTAATACATAATGTTGCTGGACATAACGCTATGCATGTGTACAGTAATTACATGCACTAACTCAGATTGAAGAGAACGGCACAATATTAATCTATCTGACAATAGCCGACGACATGTTAAACCTAGTTTGATCGTATCCTTCCTAGTTTGGATTACAAACACACAGGGTGATACAAATTTTAGGTAAGGACGCACTTAATGCTTACAAGTCTAGCATCTCTCCACATGTCAATTTGTATAGAACTTCCGTATGGGAAATGTTCGGAAGTCATTTTGTGATGTTTAGTTTAATAAATACGGCGTGTGTTTTTTATTATGGATTACCTACCAAGCAGGCATCGTTTAGTTATTTAGTAAATAGGAGATTGGATATTCGAATATCCAATATACATGCAGAACTGCATATTATCCAAAAATCCAATTTTCAACCACAAGGGTAGATTGGATATTCGGATTATAATAAACAAAATACCCGTTAGTATCTAGCAAGTTAAGCCTATAGTGCAAATCAGACACAGCAGAGTCAATAGGACTTATATTGACATGTAATTTTGAATCTCCAATCTACCTGAAAAAATGTAAATTGGACATTCAAATCTCCAATGTACACGTAGACAGGTAGATTAAATATTCAAATTAGTACATTTAAATTGACAACACTTAGACAAAACTAGTGTAATTATGGAACGACAGAGAGCTGCAACGACTGACTGTATGTTCCCCGCGGCAGAGATACAGGCCCAGACCAAGCTGGCCTTGCTTTTTCTCTTACAATTATTTTCATTTGGACGATAAATTTCAGATTTTTTGCGACCTGCAGGTAGATTGAAAATTTAGAATTGTGTATTAGAATCTTCAGTCTTCAATAGCCCCAAAATGTATATCTGATATTTAAAATCGTATATTCAAAATCGGACATACAGGATAGCAAATTCAATGTCTGATACACAACCGTGTCAATGCAACCATCGGACTAACCAGACGCTACCGAGCAAATATTGGGAATCGGACTTGCGCTGACCTTTCCAACGACACCTCGATCCGCCCGATCGTTGTCCGGGCGGCGGAGATACGGGCCCGAGAAGTTCTTCTCCGGCTCTAGACGCGAGAAAACTAATGGCTTGCAAAAATGCCTATTACACCGATCGGCATTTGCTGGCAGAGTGTTTTAGTAAATGACAATGGTATATTTAAATATCCAATCTCCAATAACTTGTAGTTTCGAGATTCAGAATTGTAAATTTGAATGTGCAATCTCCAATATCCCAGTGTGCAATCTCCAATATCCTAAAAGTGTAGATTGGAGAATCGGAACTGTAAAATCGAATGTCCTATATTCACTATCCAAACAAATGTTTATTGGAGATTCAAAATGTTGTTTATTCAATATTGTATAATCGGGGTACAGTGTCTGATCCACGGCCGTGTATCTGCACTGGGGATCGGATTTGCGCTGACGTTTCAAACGACACCTCGTTTCGCCCGATCGTAGCCCGCGCGGCGGAGATACAGGCGAGAGAAGTTCTTACCCGAGAAAAAGTTTTCGCTCCCGTATCTCCAATCTACCTTTCTACATGTACATTGGAAATTCAAATGTCCAATAAATAGTTTTGATCAGGTAGATTGGAGATTCAAAATTACATGTCAATCTAATTCTTAGTGCCTATGCGGTGTCAAGTTTGCACTATAGACTTGACTTGCTCTACGTACAGTACGGTCAGCGATTGTGTTCCGCGATTTATCGGTAAAGAATCGCAAATAAAACACGTTTTAAACAATTTAATCCGTTTAAACGGTTTTCAGCGCTTTTCATCCGTTTTCAACTGCTGCATTACGTAATTCACCGCTAGTCACCGCGTATATTTTTAGCGATCAATCGGCACGCATGCGCCGTCGCTAAAAGGCAGAGTTAGCTTATAAAAAGCAATGAAAGGGCGGGGCGTATGAATCTTTTTTAAACAACCACCAGTTTTCCTGTTTTAGCGGTAATGGGGCGTGGCTCACTATAAAAAAGCACTTAAAAGGAAGCAATTTAATTTTTATTTTATTGATTTATTATAGTTTATTTATTAATTTATTAATTTATTTATTTATTCATTCATTCATTCATTCATTCATTCATTCATTCATTCATTCATTCATTCATTCATTCATTCATTCATTCATTCATTTGTTTATTTGTTTATTTGTTTATTTTTTTTATTTTTTTGTGTACATTTATACTCTATGGTATTTATGGAATAAATAAATTTAGATATTTCATAGATTTGTAAATACTAAGGTTAAAATGTTAGTTGATAGCATATAGCATTATCGGCTTCCTTTAATCTCCGTTTTCACACCTGCTAGGTTATTTATTGTGTCTTGTCTCAAACATACTCAATTGCAGTCTTAATACTGATGTGACTGTTATGTTTATATCCATAAATGTGAAGAAGATGACTGTTATATTTTTGAAGATTGGTCATTATTTAATCAACGACAACTAAATAATTCTGAAAAGATGCCATGTTTTAACAATTTGGTGCACACATACGGGCACTTCAGAACAGGATTTTTTAACAATAGTCAGTCGCTTAATACGTTGTAAAAATCAAAATTTACATTGTACTATTCGTTGCGCTATAATTAGTTAAGATTGTTGTTTTAATTGTTCAATTTTGTACACACATACGGGCACTTCAGAACAGGATTTTTTAACAATAGTCAGTAGCTAAATACGTTGTAAAAATCAATATTAACATTGTACTTTTCGCTGCGCTATAATTAGTTAAGATTGTTGTTTTAATTGTTCTTCAAAACTTTTATCAAATGCTTCAATCTGTGACTTTTTACAACAGTTGATCAACTTAGTACGCTTTGTATAAATGTTTTAAATTTTGTAGTGCAGTATCCATAGCATTATAATAATTTAAGAAACTCTCGTATACTTTTTCTTATCTCTGCTATTTATCACTAAATTGTGTACGCTTTGTACTCGTATGTGTTAAATTGCCCACTCCAGTATTACTTACTCGATAAACATGCTACAATATTTCCATTATGTTACTTATTAGTAATTGCATATAATTATTTCAGTATTTGCATTTAAGTAGCATAACCATTGAACCTTTCAAATTGTCACTTTTAGCATTACAATATAACTATATAGTTAATGTACATCTGTATATATTTGTATTATTTTGTTCATGTTCGCGCGTAATGTTTTTTTTTTTTTTTTTTTTTTTTAAATGTGTGTGTTTGTTTTATACTTTTGTTGATATTACCCATAAAGAGGCACATGATTGAAATGCTATAAAATGTGTTCACCCCTGTGAGTAATATTTTACACAATTATAAATTATATTTTTACATTCTAAACAAGAGCAAGGTTTTTGTGTTACATTGAACTTGCAAAATGTAAGTGCCGTCTTGACGGGAATATAACCAAACAAGTTAAAGCAACCATTTATATTTAAATCGCAAAATCCGATTTACTGGAACTGTCCTAAAGTTTAAAATAACTAAATGCTACTTGTACGTAGTGTAGTGTAGATCTACCAACGTTCACAAATTTTATCGAAATAAAATGTTACACTTAGTATTGTTTACACAGTTATACTTATTAAGCATTTGCAATAAAATAAAATCAATAAACGTTATCTGGTAGGATTGTCATGGCTACTCCAAACTGATTTAAAAGTATGTCGGCAAATTGACAAGAAGTCAAATAATACCACTGCTGATGTCGTTAATACCACTATACTTGTACTTCTACCACAAACAGTATTATTACTACTAACTACTACTGCAACAACTGCTGATACTACTCCAAGAAATAAGTACTTCTGATGTTCTTTTGAATTAAATCGTCACTCAGTTATTGTATACGCAATGCACGATATTGTGTATAAACCGTCGGTGATTAGCTGATATTTCAAAAACCCAATTTTAACGAGAAACATATTATTGATTTGCAATTCAGATCTTTATCACTGTCTAGGTAGTGCGAAGTACCGGCGTTGTTCAAAGAATGTTTGATCAAAGCGAATAAAAAGCCGACACTTATGATACATACAGAACAATATTCCAGAATAAAGAACAAATTGGAACCAAACAAAAACGCAGAAAGAGTTATTATAGAACTTTTTTTCAATAATGATGATGATGATGATGATTATGATGATGATGACGATGATGACGATGATGGTGATTGTGATGGTGATGGTGATGGTGATGATGATGATGATGATAATGATGATGATAATGCTGATAATGCTGATGATTATGATGATGATGGTTTATTGTAAGTATTATTATTTTAGAAATAATAATAATAATAATAATAATAGTTTGGTTTTTTTTTGGTTATTTTTTGTTATTGTTATTATCATTATTATTAACGTTATTATTAATATTATTATTATTATTATGTTGATGACGATATTATTGTTCGAAATGGTTATTTTTGTGATATTTATTTGCAAATACTCGGCTGTAATTTTTGAGGATGACGATGGTTTATTATAAGTATTATTATTTTATAAATAATTATAAAGTATTAAATAAAAAAATAAATGATAAAAGCTGTTGTTGGTGTTGTTGTTGATGTTGTTGTTATTATTATGTTTATGACGATATTATTGTTTGTATTATCTGTTTTTGTATTATTCATGTGCGAATACTCGGTTGTATTTTTGTTATGACCGCAATAAAATGCATTTCTTCATAACTGTATGCATTTTAGATATAATGGACATATTATCATTAAACAAATTTAATGTTGGGCTGCATTTAACATTGAGATAAAGCGCTCATAGGGCGGAGCTAATATTCCGCTGATAATTATTTAATTAGGACCACGTGATCATGGGGCAATGTTAAATTCCTACGATCGGCATTTTGATTGGCTTAAGTGTGTGCGCATAACTAAGCCACGCCTTTTCATCGCTTTTCAGCGCTACGCATGCGCACTACGGTACCACCACTAGCATTCGCTTACAACCGGATTGAAACGGATTAAAACGGTGTATAAACTTGTAAATGCAAATCACACTTAATTGCCCCCGCTAAACCCTAACCTACTAACTCGTCTTTCGCATGAGAGGTGCAGTGTACTAGGTGCTTCACACCGGGCACTAAAAGACCCAGGGTCGTCTCTGGAACGGGGCGTCTCCTGTGTCTTGCACTATCCCTCGTAACCCAACTAATAAGTCTTCTGGGGGCGATGGTCATATGGGAGAGAATCCCGGTGCAATCGATAAAAATGTAACACACACACACACACACTTAATTGCTTACCTGCGGAACACAATCTCTGACCCCACAGTATGGGTATATTGTATGTTATAATACGAATATCAATATACCCTTGTATATCGGATCTCCAATATACAGTTCTGAATGTATATTGGAGATTCGACTATCCAATCTCCAATACTTTTCTATCTTTATCACGCTACTGTTCTTATATGAAAAGTAAAAGGTTTTGGGCAACGATTGGTACCAAGCGGCATCGTCCGAACTGGGTACAGAAATGTACCGACATAGTTAAAAACTAACATTGTGTATCTCAGAACTGTTATTCAAACAAGCACATTGCTATAATAATCATGTCTGTTTGAAGTATGAGATATGGTTTAATGGAAAGCAATTTCAATCACTGCTATGTGGTATTCATCTGAAAAATATAATGGAAAACAAGTTTAATGCATTCCGAGATTAATATCAATGTATAATATGTCCTGATTTAATGGCATTTGTCTTGTTTGCATTTTAACGTCATACTTATTAGTATAGCCATAGTTTAAATACTTTTCATTTTCATTACAACGTAGAAGAGCCTAGTTGGGCAAATCACTGTCTACTACATTAGTATCGTGAGTTGAATAGCAGATTGGTGTTTAATAAGTTTAAGTGTTTTGCTCATTTGTTACTTTTTTCAAATCATCTCATTTTCTATTATATTTTGGATTCTTTATTAAATTAACATGTCTTAGTAAAGAACAGTTCTAATATATACTATAATGTGCATGTAAAAGGCAATAGGACACCCTTGTTTCAAAGGCACAGTCCCTTTAAAAAATGCATATCAAACACGGATTGATAATTTTGTATAAATGTGTTCACTGTTTTTCGTACACGAATTACAATTAACATGTAATTATTTGAAATGCCAGTTGTTAATTGATCATAAATGATCTTTCTTAAAGCACATGACTATATTTCGTGACAGTTGCGACACAATTGTTCTTAAATGATCGCAATATACATGTATATATGTGTAGTGTGTATAGACTAAGTGTTTGCTTAAACCACACTGTTGATGGGTGACTACTCACGTTAGAATTATTAACCTGTTTATTTGCCAACGTGATGGATACAGGAAATAAGGTCAAGATACGAAGTTAAAAGTTTGTCAAAGACATTTATGCTTTAACACTTATAAATTTATATGACTATATGAATTATGGGGATATTTGTGAAAGGATGAACGTATAAATATATAACAACACTTTCTAGCTCTAACCTTCATCAAATTCATTTACTTTACAGGTACTTCAAACAAAATAGTTATAAGCAAATATACATGTAGCTCGTATAACATGGGCTTTAACTATATGCCTTCACGTCCGTTTCTTAAAGTGGCTCACTGCAAGATAGTTTAAGTTTCAATTATGTCTGTCATCACTTTTAATAGAAATCCATGTTACAACTTTTGACGGCCACAAATGTATTCATTACTTTTTCAATGTCAATAGCTTTATCCCTATGTATGTGCATTATTGCAAGGCTGGAAAGCCTGTCTGTACACAGTTGATCGCAGGTACGTTTTCAGCCTCTTCATGCAGCGGAACGACCGCTTTCAAATTGCACGTTGGCGTTGTGCATATGCCTGTCCACTATTCAATGTTATATATTTAAGAATATTCATAGCTGACTAAATTCAAACACACACACACACACACACACACACACACACACGCACGCACGCACTCACGCACGCACGCAACCACCCACACACATACACACACACACACACACACACACACACACACACATACGTGTCTACGGTGTAGACTGAGGACACCTGAAATTTGCAGTCGACTCGGGACACCATTATGCAAACATCGTATGACTTTCTAATTTCACATACATGCTCTATAGTGCATTTCCATCCTTTACAGATATTTATTTCTTGTCTAAAATATAAGGATAAAACATGTCATTTTACAGACAAATGGGGACAGTTGCTTGATACACTTCACACTGAGGACAGACCTATCACTGAGGACAGACCAACCACTGAGGACAACTTACACACAAACAGTGGGGACTTCACACACCATTGTCTGAGGACATCACACACAAAATATATTTAAATTATAAAAATATCGTATTTATTAAAATATATTATTTTACTCTGCTTATTATGTTATTGTTATTATTTAGTAATATTATTCTTTGATATTTGATAACAGCGACATCTCGAATATATCGGATATTAAAGTAAATGCACTTTTGTTTTATTCGAACTGGGCACAGCCCAACCACTGAGGACTTACACACAGACAGTGAGGACTTTACACACCGCTGTCTGGGGACATAACACAAAGTTTTGGATTATATTGCTTCTCTTTAATTACAAATTTAGTTTTAAAGCCATTATTATATTAATAATATTAACTATAGCATTGTTAGTTGTTCGTATATGAACCGAACATGATCAGAGGATCATTGTTGACGCTATTTGTATTTGGATTTAGTCCTTGTGAATTACCAATATCGAATACATATAATAAATAAGTATAAATTACTTTCACCTAACTTTCCTCTATCGGTAAAAGCGGTAACAGAACATTTTGCATTACAAACGCATTTGGAGTGGATAACGTTTAAATTGAAATCTGATTCATTAAAATGGAGCAGTTCAGCGCACTGTCGATAAAATCCAACATAATGCTGTGAAACAGTGCAGATATGCTTAGAACATGGGGATATTTGAGTAAACTGAAAGAGATGGCGATGTTTGCTGCTAAATTAACGACGACGGGTATATTTTGCATTGACAGATATTCAATAAGTCGGTCTATAAATGACCGAAAATGCCACTCCGAGCATGCTTAATTATCAAAGTCAAATTGAACATTTTTATTTCCTTTACAACTACGCTCCCGATAGGGAAACAAAACAACAAACCAAAAACACGTTTTCTGGTATAGCGGTTGGTATGACCGACTGACTGATACCGTGTACTACGTCTTCTGTCCGTCCATACAATATACACTCATGCATCACATAAACATGCTAAACTTTATCATTCAACAATACATAGTACAATACAGGTCACAACATTATACGGCATACTGTATGCCACCACGAGTTCCGCTCGTAAGAAACTATCAAGGCAGCCACGCCTACAGTCTCTTCCGGAGACAAAAATCCCAAAGTGGGATAACTATAATATATTCTATATTATTCCAGTATACAACATGGTGGATTGCAAGCATTAATGATCTATGATCTTAATATACAAGGATATTGTCACACTGACACAACAAGGTACCACCGATAGTATAACGGCTGGTATGACCGACTGACTGATGCCTTGTATTACGACATCTGTCCGAAAATACAATATGCACACATTCATCACATAAACATGCTCAACTAAAATCATAGAACAATATAAAATACAATACAGTTCACAATATTATACGGCATACTGTATGCTACCACGAGTTCCGCTCGTAAGCAACTATCAAGGCAGCCAAGCCTTACGTCTCTACCGGAGAAAAAAAAACAAAGTGGGATATCCATACTATATTATTCCAGTATACACCATAATGAATTGCAAGCATTAATGATCTATGATCTCAACATACAAGGATACTGTCACACTGACACAACAAGGTACCACCGATAGTATAGTCGATGGTATGACCGACTGACTGATACAGACTATTACGTCTTATGTTTGTACGAGTCATACATACAACACATGCATCACATAAACATTCTCAACTATATTCAACAATTACACAATACACAATATTTCACAAAATTATAGAGCATACTGCATGACACAACGAATTCCGCTCGTTAGCAACTCGTTAGCAACTATTAAGGCAGCCTCGTCTAACGTCTGGGCCGGAGACAAAAACCCCTCAGTGGGATAACTATGCTATATAATACCATTCCAGTATACATCATAATTCATTGCAAACATTAATGCTTGATTATCTCAATTTACAAGGATACTGTACCATTGATATACAACAAGATACTATTAATCGTAACATTCAGTAATAGAAAATATTAAATAATATTTATTGCAATGATATGAGGCGTTATTATATAGCTGTACATGTGCTAAGTAGTAGAAAATTGAACAAACATTCATTAAAACAAATGCCTGTAACGCTCAATGTTTTGTTTCTTATTATAATTAATATATTTTCTTTTTTTTAAATATAATAACATATTATTTGCATTTGTATCAATAACGTTTCAAATCACTTCGCTGTAAATGATTTAGAATTAACGTGTATATCTGTCATTCAATCCTAACGCTGAATGCCTAATCAGCTCTACTCATGCAAGAGAAAAACGTGAAATTACCTATCGGATCTACATTGACATATTCGTCTGATTCGCTTTGCTAAAACGCCGAAAATTATATTTTTCGACAACAGAGGACGAACGAACAGCATGCATTATTACAATATGTAATATTCATTTGATTCATTCGTATATAGTCCTAATGAGAATAGCACTCTAAACCAGATCGATATGTCGTCTGTTAAACACGCGTTCCCTAGTCTGTAGTTTGTAGTTATTTATTTGAGTAATTAACGTAAACGAAGCTCCGGAACGATATCTATCCATTTCTTTTCAAGAAATCTATTTGTTATCTTTTAAAATATAACTTGCGTTCATAAATACCATTCAGCACCCGTACGAGGTCAATTTAAGGGTAATGGGAAAAACCGCAAATTATATTTGTCAGAAAAGCCGGACTCTGCACCTTAGAGTTTAATAAATGTGGTTAGATTACCATTTCTTATACTTATTTTTAACTGCATGACGTTATTTAATATTATTTTGAGTGGCTAACGTGCGAACTCACGCTTAATATCCTACGGTGTCACGTTAGGACTACTCGTTGTTTAGCATTGTCAAAATCTCAAAATCTCTCTCTCTCCCTCTCTTCCCCGCCCCCGACCCACCCACCCACTCCCCTCTCTCTATGGATTACGATGGTGAAAATGCGAAAGCACGATTCGATGGCATGAGACGACGGAGCGATAACGCGAGATTACGATGCGAGAATGGGTAATCTCGCGTTTTCGCCCCTGTAAATACAAAGGTCGAACATTCGAGAACACGATGGGAGATCGCGATATTAACCTATAAGTCTATTATTAATCTTTTAATCTAATAATATCTCCATATTAATTTTGCGATCTTGAATCGTGATCTCGCGTAATCGCTTCGTTATCTCGTGCCCTCGTATCGTGCTTTCGCGTTTTCGCACTTGCAATCCAGAGGTCGACAATGCGAAACAACGAGTGGTCCTAACGGAACACTGTAACATCCCCTTAAAGGTTTACCCACCGCGAGGAGTTCTTTTAAATAAACAGCAGTGACGAATACCACTGACGCCGCATTGCGCAGGCGCCGTACTTTTTCCGCATACATCGTACCATTTGAAGGCTATATAATTTAAAATCATGAACTATTTCACAACTCCAACATGTGCATAATGTTCTGAGTTGTTCTTTTAAGACACAAACAGAACAATATAGCGTACAGACCGTTATTTCATTATCATAAAACATCACTTTCATCATAATGTGTACAACACTAACATGAAGTTGTTTAGTGAAACAATTTTCTAACTGAAGAAGTCTCAAATTTTAGTTATTGGTATTTAAGTCTCGGATTCAGGCTCTAAATGTTTGTTAAAACGGACCCAGGACACAAGGAAAACTGGAGTTGATTATTTTTGCGACCGTCCACTGAGGGCAGTGTGACCCACCACTGAGGACAGTGTGACATGTCACTGAGGACAGTGTTTGCGAAGTCGACACATCCATTTCAACATGTTTTAGTCAAATATGGAAATAAACATATGCATTTGAGATGCTGATGAGCTTCTAACAGACACTGAATCTTTCATAATGTGTGTTGGTATGGTGGCTGCTTTATGCCATCTTTCTGGCTTGTTAGCGGGTTTGAAGGACGCCAACACGACAACACGCCATAACGACACATATAGGCTCCAGTCCTACAGCGTTCGTACAGCGTCTTAACGGCGCTTGTAAAGTTTAAAAGAACGCCGCATTGTTGCTACTACGTTCCCATCGCGCTCTTTCCAGCTCGTCGTGCAGACGCCGAGCCACGTCGATGTCTTTGAATATAGAAAAAATAATCTCGGCGACAGGGCGTTCTAGGCGTTGTCGGGGCGCCCAAAGTTGCTGGCGACTGCACAGCGCGCACCTCTGAGTTCAGCAAATATTTTGGACGCCGTGGGTGCGTTGCGCGAAGGCCGATTTGCTGTAACTGGTGTTTAAGGGTTCGAGAACATGATAACTATTTCATTAGTGTCATTTATTACATGCGCACGCGATAGTTATTACGTGTGCCTCACGATAGCTATTACGTGCGCAGGCCATAGTATTACGTATGCACGCGATAGTATTATGTGCGCACGCGATAGCTATTTTGTGCGAACGCGATAGCTATTACGTGCGCAAGCGCGAGCTATTACGTGTGCACGCGATAGTTGTTACGTGCACACATGATATTGATTACGTGCGCACGCGATAGCTATAAGGTGCGCACGCGATAGCTGACTAATGAGAATAGGTATCTGATTATTGGTCAATTATTACTATAGCATGAGAAGTATTTAAAAATGATTGCTTAACACATACGTTACGATTTTATAAAGACCAAATATTTATTTTAATGATTTTATAGAATTATCCCCGTGACACTTCGTGGCCGAGGAAAATCAATTGTAGTAGTCAAATCGTTATGCATGAAATATAAATGAAGAAGAAATTGCAATATTGTCAACGGTACTGTAGTTGCGTACAATTTTCATTGACGTGCACGGCTTTTGTAGGTGTTAGTTCAAGTCGACTGCAGCCGTGTATCGAAAATACTTGTGTTTATTTTGTCTTAACGATACACCGTACATAATTCTTATTATTTCATTCAGTTGAGTGTTTCATTGTTGAATATATGAATTTTGAACATTTGGTGAATACATAAACTTTGAACAAGACTAGTCTATTCACAGCGCTTGCAGACATTAAGAAGACGCCAAAGCGTTGCTACGGCGTTCCCACCGCGCTCTCTCCAGCGCGTCGTCCAGACGCCGAGCAACGTCGATGTTATTGAATATGGTCAAAATAATCGCGGCGACATGGGGTTCTAGGCTTTGTCACAGCGCCCAAAGTTGCTGGCGACAGCACAGCACGCACCTCAGCGTTCTGCATATATCTTGGACGCCGTGAGTGCGCCGCGCGAAGGCCGATCTGCTGTCACTGGGGTTTAATGGTTCGGGGACATAGGAACTATTTCATTAGCGATAGTTTTTACGTGAGCCCGCGATAGTTATTACGTGCGCGGGCGATAGTTATTACGTGCGGACGCGATATTATAACGTGCGCACGCGATAGATATTACGTGCGCAGGCGATAGTATTTCGTATGTTCGCGATAGAGTTAGGAGCGCACGCGATAGCTATTATGTGCGAACGAGATAGCTATTACGTGCGCACGCGATAGCTATTACGTGTGCACGCGAGAGTGATTACTTGCTTACCCGATAGCTATTACACGCGCAAGCGATAGCTGACCAATGAGAATAGGTTTCTGATGATTGGTCAAATATTACTAAAGCATGGGAAGTATTTATAAAATGATTGCTGATCACATAGGTTACGATTTTATAAACACCAAATATTTTTTTAATAATTATAAAGAATTGTCCGTGGGACACTTCGTGGGCACGGAAAATCATTTGCAGTAGTAAAATCGTTATGAATGAAATATAAATGCAGAAGAAATTCCACTTATGTCAACGGTATTGTTGTTGCGTACATTGTAGGTGTGAGTTCAAGTCCGACTGCAGCCGTGTGTCGAAAAACGTACCTTGTGTTTATTTTTTCTTAACGATACACAAAACATTATTTTTGAATACGTGTCTATATTTGATGTACCCCTTAAACCTACTTAAGACATGCAATCCATTAAATCTTAACCCTATTAACAGCTTTACAATCATTATGATTAAATGTAATAGATAGAATTGGGAATACCTGGCATTCAGTGATTGACCTTCATTTATAAACTAAACAGGCTGCATCGTTTTATGCGCACGCGTTGATGTCACACAACTGTACAAGATTTTTATACATTTCTATCAATTAATGTACAATCTGAAATAAATCTGTAACAACTCGTACATATTTGTTAGTGTATTTATTCATGATAATTTCCGGATATATTATATAATTGTATATATTAATCAGTAGAATGCAATCATTGTCAAATAAAATCAGTTTGTAATTCAATTCTATACGCAAATTAGTGGTAGTCTAATAATGTATAAGTGTGACAACTGTCAAGTTTGGTCACTAGCAGTGGATTGCTCACAGCAAAGAAAGTGACACAAAATGCAAGATAAACAGACTGAGTCATGTCCTGGCAAATATTTTAGTTGGTATGGAGTTTATACAAACAGTTCTGATAGTCTATTGGTCAGTGGCACATTAGCAGTACACAAACAACATAGTCACGTAATAAAGCTTATTATCATGTAGAGAAACACATTTTCTGACAAAATTAACATAGAGATTAAAGAAACAATGGTCTCCAGAATATCTTCATAACTTGCTATTTTTGCTTTTTTATAAATGTTTCTATCGGAAATAATTGTATTGTATCAAATCCGAAAGCATAACATTTAAATGTATGACATCGTTTAGCATTCTCTACATCTATAATTCCAACCATTTTGCTTTGCTACATTTTGTTGATTATCTTGAAAAAGGCAGAATAGCCGAAACATCAATATATATTCAACTAAAACTGTGTGAGTTTTTTTATGAAATATTTATTTAATTACTGTGGAATCACTTGAATTCGAGGAACACAAATTTCGCGCAATACGTTTGAAAATTTGAAAACTAGTCCAAGAAGTTAGAACCTCAAGACAAGAGATTTTTAATTCAAAAAAGCAATTAGACCAAGTTCATCTAAGATATTTGATTCCATTTGAACAGGTCACTATATTCTATACAAAATGATGATAACAGTACACTGTAGTTGCTAAAAACCAACTGGGCAAAAAACAGCAATTAAATTGAACAGTCGTCAAACACAAAGTACTCCAAGAAGGCACTGATCAGAAACGGAACATATTTTTTTGTGCACACACTTGCTAATGAAGCTTCTCATAGTTTCTTTTTAATCGGGCCAGTAGTATTTGTACAATATATTCAATTCACATAATTTCAGCAAAGTCAAGGAAATAATTTTAAATTATATATTCACTACAGCAGTCATCCAAGCCTCATCATTGAAAAGAAGCAGTGATATGTAGCACTTTAGTACAGCATTCAGTACAGCGACGAGTGTTTGATGACACTGACATAAGGCAACAACATATTTTGTTTTTGTTTTGTTTTTTCAGCCATAATACGGTTTTGTATAAACTGTTTAATCATCGTCCATGATCTCTATTGTAACTCTACATGTTGACGTAAAAGCTCTGCACACTGGTGTTTTCCAGAAAGTTCGGTAGAAGTAGGTATCGAAAACAACACAATAGTCTTTTCCCCTTCAGTCCATGGTCTTCTGTCACTGGAGACTTAAAATAAAACATACATGATTAGAAACTTATTCCACTTCGTGAAAATGCTGTACCTTACTGGCACTCACATTTTATAATGGATTTTTATGACCTAAAAGAAAATGAATATTGAAAATATGAGGGCTAGAAAACTTCATTTATGCTTCGAATCATAAGTCTCAGTATTGTGTTAGTAGACAAAAAGAGTTGCCTCTACTGTGCAAAAGCTTGATGTGCAGATGAACGATGAATACAAAATACGCAGATAAGCTCAAAGACCCCTTAAGGCTACCCCAGTGTGGATCCAACTTGTGACTGCTATACTGACAAACTGGCATACTTCTTACTGTATTATCCGGATGAATCCTATGAAAATAGTTTTCAACAGATTACACAACAAAGAATACCTTGCTCAATGTCGCTTTGGACCTCCATTATATTCTAGTTCAGGTTCTTGCTCATCTGGTGCAACATCACAGTCATCGTCAATGTGGTCATCAGTACTCTGTAAATAAAAAAGTAATATCCAATCTTACTGACACCAAACGAGGACAGTGTAAACTAATACTGAGGACAGTGTAACCTTCAAAGGGGGACATGCAAAAACACAATGACATTATTTACATTTATGTGCATAATTATTTTCAGAATTAAAACAGAATTAAAATTCCATTCTTCCAATGACCCTAAAGTTAATTTAGGGTAAAAAAACTAAGCAACCCACCAGTACTTTTGGTTTCAAGTAATCATTCCTATGTGTAACAGTAGCCAGCGCTCAGAAAAATGGTGTTTGAAGTCCAAAGGCAAATACAATTAATAATATTAATGAATAATTTTACTGCGGCTTTTCTTGGTTACAATCATTGTTGTAGGTAGAAATATGAAGTCCTTCTTTATTTGGATCCAACTTGTGAATGCTAGGTTTATAGACCGACTCTTAATTAACTGAACTAGCCGGAGATATAGGTAAACCTTTTTTTCAACAGGTTTCACACCAAAGAATACCTTGCTCCAAGTTGCTTTGAACCACCATATGTATCAGTTCAGGTTCTAGGCCATCTGGTTCAACATCACAGTCATCGACACTGCAGTCATCAAGACCTGTGTAAAAAAAAGTAATATCTAATCTAACCGAGACCAAGTGAGGACAGTGTAAACGCACACTGAGGACAGTGTAACCTTCAAATGGGGACGTGCAAAAATACAGTGATATATATACAGCATTTTGCATGTAGATTTAATGTCTAATTGTTTGTGCACCATCCTGCTTAATTTCTGTGAATAACTGGCACATATGACAGACAAAAACTTTGCTGAGACCCACCGTTAAGACAATTTCAATCCCTTAGCCAACACTACACATTGAGTCACTGCCATATTAATTCCTTGGAAGCCAATGACCTTGTAAACATAAGAAAACAATTTTATTAAGCATTCCACATTGTTTACAGAGACTTGTTTACATAGCAAAATGACAATTATCAAATAAATATGTCACAGATTCTAATAGACATATGTCCATAAGACACGGATGCCCCCACATTCCACTTTTGTCTGAAAACTCCCATAATATCGAAAAAAAGTTAATATGTTTGTAAAGTTTCATTGCTATAGCAGCAAAACTATTTGAGTTAAGTGCGATACAAGTTAAAATAGACATTTCTTTTGCCAAAAAAAATCCATAAATCCAGGTATGTCAAAAACATCCAAACCAAAATATGGAGGTGCGCAATTGCACATGCTGGTTAATATGTGTGTAAGGTTTCATATCTCTTGCAGTAATAACTAATACTTTTTGAGTTATGCACGACACAAAAATCTGACGGATGGACAAGGGCAAATATAAATGCCCTCCCCCCTTTGAAAGTGCGGGCATAACAAGGAATGTATACATTAAATTTATATAAGAACACGCGAAATAACACTCATGACCTGCCTGGAAAAAATATTTTGTTTATTACAAATCATCAATCAGAATAAACTAGAACTGTCATTGTCTTGTCTGAAATACCCCCCGAATGCCGCTTAGTCAGGGGACTTTGCTGGTTTGGTTTGATATTCGTTTAATTATAACATATACATCTGATAGTTTTTATATATATTATCCAGACAAAATTCAAATATATAAATTAACAAAGGGCAATGACTTTATAAAAATTGAAGCGAGAGTTACTGCACTTGTTTACTTCACTTCCCCTCAATGAGATCTATCTACCAATTAAATTTAAAGTTGATAGCTCTTTTAGATATCGAGTTGTTCTCCGGACTAAATTCATATATACAAATTAACAACGGACAATAACTCTAAAAATATGGAACACGAGTTATGGCTCCATGTTGCTTTGAACCACCATATGTACGATCAATGCCGACATCAGTCGACATCGGGAGTTTATTACGGATACACTACCTTAAGTTCATTCAAACATAATAATTACACAGATTGATTACTGGTAAACCTACCCAAAACTTCCGATAACATCAAGTGTGATATTCAAGGAGACCTCCGATAAACACTAATAATTTTAACACTCCTTTTATTTATACTGTTAACAGCATTGTTATTTCAAACAATCTTTTGAATTGTAATGCATTTTTAATCAATTAAAAACTTAAGTATTTGGAGGGTGCCTTGTTTGTTGACATCCCTTATGTGTAAACCTTTACAAAAAATGTATAATACTAACCAATTGGCTTATAATGTCTGATATGAACTGGGGTTAAATGAAAGATGCTTACTTTTTATATAATTTGTCATATAATCACCATTCCATTAGTCAGTTTGTTGAAACAAACACAATATGCAGAATATGCTGAAACAAACACAATATGCAGAATATGCAATAAAGCTGATCATATACCAATCCACTGACATATAAATCAAAACCATGTTTGTTACTTGCCAATTTTGACCAAGAATCTGGGAGTTGTTCTTTCTTGTCAAGTTGACTTGAACTTGAAGACTTTTTATTCCGAGATACACTTTCACTTGTGCTATTTACACTCATTGTTTATACATAAAAAAACAACATTTGCCACGGTTGTTGAGTACACACATGTGATAAATCCATAAATATCATACGATGTTCTTCATTATTTTTATTGTTATTTGCAATAATCACTGAAATTTGTAATGCCATTTTCATATTGTCCGCCATGTTGGAATATTGACATCACAACACTGATGTCTTGATGAGTAATGTGTTTACCTGTATCTATTTTTAGATCTGTTGCAAGAACATGGGCTATTATTAGCGGCTGAAGGCTTTATAGACTTAAAACCATTTACAATTTTGTTTCAGCGATCGGCTAATTGTATTAAATCTTTAGAAAAGAATGAAATAAAAATAAATTTCCCGAAAGTAACTTTTATTTTATCCGATCTACATTTTTTATTCCCTAAATCCGGTCATGTACCGTACATGTATTACTATACACATCCATCAAATACGTTTTTGCCCATAAAATAAATAGCTCCTATAATTATTTTATCAATATCATCTCATTTTATAAGTGGTTTTGACCATGCAAACACAGTACTTGTCAGGTGTCCAGATTTAAGTACTGTCCGGGTTTATGCCCCGTATTTTGGAGAAAGACTTCAATGCATAAGCGAAAGAACTCACAAAATTATACCGCTATATTTAACACCATAATTATAATTGTCAATTTCAAAAATCTTACCATGTTATTTGTAAATTTGTAGTTTATTCCCACTTTCGACTCTAACAATGGCGACCGGCTCCCAAACTGAACGAAACGATGACGTAACTAGATGACGTAACAGGAGTGCGCATGCGCAATGTCATCGTGTGTATAAAACCGAATCTGCGAAAAATGGTCGAAATGTAAAATGATGATACACACGCCGAAAAATGCTAGGAATCGGACGACAAGTGGGACTCTTCGATTTGACAAGTTTTTTATATGTTTTGTGAAGAAATAATTATTTTGAAGCATATTTACTCTGTTGACAAGTGAGGACGTCCTCACTTGGTCAACGAGTCCTCATTCGTTGCTGTGTATCCTGATGGATGTCCTCAATTTACCGTGCATACAAGAGCACACACACACACACACACACACACACACACACACACACACACGCATACTTGCATACGGTGCAGAGTGAGGACACAAGTCGTAGGACCTCCAAATGGGTACACCACATTCCCGTGAAGTAATTTCGACGAAAATTGGTGAGAGCGCGTCTTTTGATACAAACAATATGAATTGATACTTATTTTTTAATTTTTTTGTTTATTAAAGAGTTGGACATTTGATATGACATTGAGGACTTTGGACACACCGACTCGCACTGAGGACCCAAGCAGACTGAGGACTAAGGACAGTGGGGACGCCACACACACGCACATTGAGGACTCCACCCACTTGAACACACTGACTCGCACTGAGGACTAAGGACAGTGGGGACGCCACACACACGCACATTGAGGACTCCACCCACTTGGACACACCGACTCACACTGAGGACTAAGGACAGTGGGGACGCCACACACACGCACATTGAGGACCCCCACCCAATGACAGTTTAGAACAATACGCACCTTTAATTAAGAATATATTACATTTTATGATATTCATTTTAAAATATAGAATCTGAAATTTTTAGATTACGTATAATGTATTAGAATGCTCCATTTATGTACATGCTTAAAAAGCTATGATGGTAACCATGTGCGACATATTCTACCTGCACGTTTTTAAACAGAAGCGTATTGAAACTGAAAAAAACGAAGATTATAAAAATAAAATGTATAATTGATAAGGTTTGATCACCTTATTTTGTTTTCGTCCCGAATATACATTGTTGTTGGGTAATTTTATTTTATTCAAAGCACTCGGGACAATCCATGCACACCCAGCGTCTTCGTCCTCTCTTTGCCGTAGTTAACCGTAGCTTTCAAACGTTATGTTGATGCGGTGTCGAGCGTTGCGGCTGATTTCTGAGAGTTAGGCCAGAGTTTTTAATAAGTTGTTTAACGGAAGCGCCGAATCAAATTTGCCGAAAAGTGAAATAAAAATAAAAAGGGATTTTATATTTTATTTTTATGTTCTGCGCCGCTCTTTACAAAAGTACCGACCTGAAAAAAAGTACATAATACCTTAAGTTAACTTCCCGTTAAAACGTTGAATGTTGTGGTCAATGATGCGGTCTATTTAAGGCAGGTGTGGTGCATGCTATGGTCGATTTCAGGCAGGTGGGCCGAACATTGAGGCCGATTTCAAACAAGTGAGATAGAGCTTTACGGCAGATTTCAGACAGGTGGGATCGAACGTTGCGGAAGATTTCAGGCAGCTGGAATCCAGTGTTGTTGTCGATTTCATTCAGGTGGGATCGAGCGTTGCAACTGATTTCAGACATGTAAGATCGAGCGTTTCGGCAGTTTTCAGGCAGGTGGGATCGAGCGTTGCGGCCTATTTCATGGAAGTGGGATAAGCGTTGTGGCCGATTTCAGATAAGTGGAATCGAACTTTGCGGCCCATTTCAAAAAGGTGGGATCGAGCGTTGCTGTCGATTTCAGGCAGGTGGAATCGAGCGGCGCGGCATATTTCAGACAGGTGGTATCGAGCGCTCTTTTGCGGCCGATATCAGGCAGGTGGGCTCGAGATGGCGATAGCAAATTGTTGGACTACCATGCGATTCACTGATTATATCATTCTTTGTGGAATTTATATTGCGACAGAGACCAATGTGTTTTTTAATACATATTTATAGGTTTGTTTTAATATATAGATTAAAAAAAACAAAAAACAATTAAGCGAATTAATATCTTTTACAAGACGCGGAACGTGGCATGGCTAATAATAGACGCTTGAAACGCATACGTAAATAACGGTATTTGATCTTTGGTCTGCTAAGAATAGAATGGAACAGAACAGCTTATTATATTTTCAAGTGCGTGCACACCGTCTTCATCACATAATATAATACAACAAACATAACATAGCGTAGTGCTGGAGAAATATACATACTTTCCAATCGTATACATGCTCGAAAAAAAAGTAATTAAAGGATGAACATCGTTTTAATAATTAACGCAATTTGGTACATTTTTAACTTTTAAAGCTGATAAGGCTCCGAAGATTAAAGGCATCTGTTTTATTAGTTGAGGTCAAGAGCGGTGTAAATGTAAAGACAGAAGGCTCTACATAGAAAACTATTAAATATATAAATATACTCCGGATAATAGTATAGCAATTGCAAATAATGACAAAATGATATACGTCAACAGTTTAGTTACAAAGTCTACATTATCCGTTTCTTGGAATTCAGTTATATCCGAGTTGAAGTCCCTTTATCAAATATGAGTCTACACATAAAAAAATGAACAATGAGATTTGGTTAAACTTAGAAATAAAGGTTCGTCATTATGTGATGATTTTCCATTTACAGACACAACGTTGAGCTATTTTCTATTTTCTCTAAAAAAGCGTCTATAATTCGCAAATCCACGAACAGTTAGCAGCTTTCTAATGTCTGATGCCCGATTAAACTGTCCGACAGCAAAAGAAAGCGAAGTACGGAAGTAAGGTTTGAAAAAAAAATAGCTTTAGCTTACTCATTAATATACTTTTCGTCGTTAGTACTTTATGTAACTGCACATGCGAGTAAATGTCTATAACATGATTATGTCGGATCGGAATCGGTTTGTGTATAAAACTTACGTAACATTCGTGTCTTGTACACTTAGTCGCACCATTTAAATCTCTGTTGCTCCATTAGCATTGATTTTTAAAACATTTGAATGAATTTTGTGCTATAAGCAGACTGTTAACTTCTAGATCGAGTAGAAGTCCGGAATAAATAAATTCATACATAATAGTATAAACATTAAAATCATATTATATTTATGTTATTAATTAGAAATCTTGTTAATTTATATTCATGATATTTGCCTTGTTATTGGGCTGAAGACTGCTGCATTAGTCTGAAGTCGTAGGATGTCTAAAGTCCAACAACAAGTCAAATATGAATTCAACATATTAATGAGAATTTTATTATTTGACTTTATAATAGTATTCATCATATTTCAGTTTAAACAGCATCAAAAACAATTATTTCGATTTATATTAACTTTTGTTCGTCAGCTTTCAGTTTCAAAATTCCATGCAAGCTCTAGCCTATGGTCAATACATTTTCTGAAAGTGGAAAACGACAACAATATGTCAAATAAAATAAATAACAATGAAACGTATCAATCCCTGAGTCAAACTTTCACTTTCAGTTTAAAACCCGCGCTCCTTAGTTTTTAGCTGAATCCTTTCTTTTCATTGTGAAGATGGTCTCGATGAGTTGACAGAGCAAACGCTCCGCTAACTCGTCGATTATATTTCCTTTCTTGTGTGCATCTAATCCAAATATTTAAGAATAATTTAATTAATAAATATATAAATATTTGTTTAGAATAGATCTAATTTTATGAAATTCATAAACATAAGGGCCTTCTATTGATAGAGGTATGACCACAGGAATTGGGCGCGGGGCCAAGTCACTATCCCCCTATCCCCCCACCACTACTACACCCCCCCTCCCCCTTGTGAAAAAAAATGTAATAAATTGTGAGTTGTGAGATTTACTGGCAAGTTTCACTTTGTATTAGGCAAGCCCACTAACGAGATTCTCGTCTAATATTGCTTACCAAGCCTCAAAACAAAAGCATGCCGTTGTTTAAAAATCTTATGGAGTTTGCATGGGCAACACGAGGCTATAGTTCGGGAACCCTGCGACCGCCGCTGGTCTGCCGCACGTCTGGAGAAACTTATGAAATAATGCGATTGATGTCCATCTAACGTATATTGATTTACTTGTGTTGAAACAACAAAACACCAATTACACATATAATGACATAATCGACGCAAGTGTTTCGCAAACTGTGTCATTTAAAGTCTTTTGCACCGATACTTTTTGTGCGCAGTATGACAATATGACACGTGACATACGAAACACCGTGCGTGCTTCCGCCATGTTACTACGACGCTACAAACGTTGGACGTCAGAATGTTGACGCACGATGAGGGGCTGACGCACTGCCGCCCAATAAACTACCGTAGTTGCCTGCTTTCCGACCGACGAGTCAAACCTCTCTGTCCGCATCGTGTGTTTCCGTATCCGATAAATAGTGCTTTTCCATTCCTACATCTGCCTCATACGTTAAAACCGTATGGGTAAACAAAACGAGCAGCGTGCATTTTTTCCTCTCTCAGACGCACACGATGAAATACCCAATTATATATTAACTATTTTGATTAAAACATACTTATATGGGTATGACCAACACAATTATTGTGTGTTTTAAAAGAAAGAAGGTGAATGACATTACAGTACAGTGTTCCCATTTTTAATATTCTACTTCTTGAAACAGCATTTAAAACTGATAAAAAAAAAATGAAACTATAAAATTACAAGTGCTAATAACGCTGGAATACCTAAAAACGTGTCACCGAGGATAAAGGCATGGAATAGTGCATGCGTTTACTGAAGCGTAGACGAAACAGGTAGAAGGCTTATGCAATGTACTGACACAAAGATGGCAGTTTATGACTAATAAAAATGCACGAATGCCGTAATGACACGAAATGCATTCGGCTTTAAGTAAGCAAGCTCATCATGCGATATGGATATATGTTTGTTTTGTCAAAGATTTAAATCAGAAATAAAAGACTTTTTGGTTACAAATTATTATATATTATTATATAATATATAAGCTTCGGGGTCAGCAAGTGCCCGCAATGGAATGTCGGATATATGCCATCTCGTCAAATTTTAGTCAGACGGACATATCCCCTCCAGTGCGTATGCCCACCCGGACATATGCCGCTAATTTAACAACGCGGACTTTGTCCGTCCAAAATGGAATGTTGGACATATCCCCGCACGAAAATATGTCCTCCCTCTGTGCCCCCGTTAAATCCTGGCATACCTCAGCTAGAAACAACGTTTTTGCATTTCATAATGCATACTTAATGCATTAAGAGAGTCATTAATAACATATGCTTTAACATGCAATTTATTTTAATTTCTCTGGTAATGGTATTATGTTTTAGTCTGAAATATGTGTATATAATATAAATTTAATAACAAACAGCATTAGCTCATCGAGTTAAGAAATATTACTAAATTGTTTTGCTGAATGAAATAATATGTAATTAGTTCAGTTGATTATTATATAATTATATAAATTAGAAATGCATATTAGATACTTTTTATATTTTATATCGTCATGAAATAAAGATTCTTGTATCTTCGAACTTGTATGTTTCGTACACATGGTTCAATGCTCAAGCGTTCCATTGGTTCACATGTACCAGAAATATTGGTTATTGTAATTTATCAGTAGTTTACAGTACTGGTTCTTGTACAGACAATGCCCGATAAGCAGGCGATTACTGTATTACTAGGTCGGCGCTTTTCCGGACGCATGCCGTCTACATGGTATTGGTGTCGATCGCTGTTGAAATAGTGAATGTTTTTAAACTTGAATTATTAATTACCAATCCAAGACAATGCCTTTCGTCTACGGTGCTCGGTCGATGTGATTCCGATCGTTTTGTCTTCTGAATTCAACGTTAAAAGATGCGATTTATATGAATCGCAATTGTACGGAAATACGTGTGAAAAGTAAACGACCATACTAATTGCCGACTGGTCAATTTTATCACACTTATTTGACGGGCAGCAACCCTCCGTTGTTTCTTATAATACAGCTGTGAACGTGGATGTTACGACAGTGCTGCAAACATTTTTAAAGGGCCAAATGCATTAGGTGAATTCATTATTTATAGACATTAAAACGTGTAATTTCCTTGAAACAAATGCCCCAAAGATTATTATATTCATTTTCACCGCAACACTATTTATTTGAGCAAGAAACAACGTCTTTGAATTTTGTGATGCATTTTTAATGCATTCGATTAAGCCATTCCGGTGCGCACATGAACTTCAATAAGCGACCTATATAGCAGTCAATTGTTATTGCTTCCGGCAACGTCATAGGTTGACAGTCATACAGACTCACGCGTGTGCACGTGGAGGTTACACGTTCAATGAATAGTAACTTTAAGCGTTGTATAGGTTGCTGTGGTAACAAATAAACAACGTGATAAGTATGTGTAAGCGAATTTCGAATGCCCTTACCTGTTTTCCATTACAAATGTAATTAATGGATTTCCCTGCAATTGTGTCTACTATGATGTGTACTCGGATCTATCTGTGAACATGTGGTAATTGTGTAAGAACAAACCCAAGAATAATGCTTACAGCAGTTTCATTTCTTGCCTAATTTTTCTTGGCTGTAACAAAAAAGTAAACATGCGCGACGATTTATGAATTCGGGTTGTGACCTTCGCTGTGACTGTCAACTCCAGCCCCACCCCACATCCGCCATCCAGGTCACGTAAAATCTTTGTTTATAGACCTTTCTTTCATTCGTGCAAACCACTTTATAAAAAACCTTTCGTACACATTTGTTAGCAGAAAAAAATAATCTAAACTATCTACGTAGTATGCATTAGTACAAAAGAACAAATGCCAATATGTCGGGCGGTCTTCTTATTGTCGGACGGCGGCGGGTTACCAACTTTCCAATCACCAGATCCATTGATCAATACACTTAAGTTGCAGTCATTTACAATCATTTGCTGCGACCGTCCTATGCAAATATCTTGCGCTCACCTAAACTGTTCGGAGAACGTTTTAGCTGGTCTGTGTTCAGACGGCGATCAATAACCGTCTGGTCGCATACAATATGCAAGATGTCGACAATAAATCTGTGAATTGTTTGTCGGCTAATAGTTGAAGACCGACTTACCTAGTTTTCAAAACATCTTTAATGAAGGGGGAAGGGGGACCGCTAATATTTTTATTGTCTATAGTTTACATGTGTCAAAATGATTTAGTTTTTCCCCTAATGCTGTCTCAACACATTTTTGTTTTTCCAATGACTTTATTTATTCAATTGATAACGTTCATTGACAATTCTTCAAATGTGTTGTACTATAATCCCTTAAATACGATTCGCATTTTAACATGCTATTACCAAACACTGACGCGTTGAAGAAGGCGAATAAGCAGGAACTATGTGAGAACATGTGAGAAGTGTGCGAATAAGGGAAGGACGTTGTGTGAACAAGTTAGGATAGTGTGTGAACAAGTGAGGAAAGTATGTGATTAAGGCACAGAGTGAAAACCCGAAGGGAAAGTGTGAACAAGGGGAACAGAGTGCGCAATGTAAGACAGTCGATTATTCATGTTCGTTGCTGTTCAATAGTTCCGGTTAGGTACATAACTTGAGAAAGACATTGAAAATGTTATTTCTTCTTTGTGTGCTTTGGTTTTAGTCAGAAGACTATTGTGAACGTTGGTTGATAATAGTTTGATAAAATTTAAACCAGTCGTCGATAATAATACCGCGTATGAATCAGCCACACTATTTATTTCATTTAGTGTTATAAAATATATATAATGATGTATAATTAATGCGACATAATCATAATACATAATTTTTGTCATCACATTTGAAGAACTTTAAGGTGTACACTGACAGCGACGCTATAAATTGTACATGTCAATCAGCTGATCATAAAATAAAATTAAAAGCAAAACAATTGTATTTAATTCAGATTTAATTGTCTATAGTCCATGCATATATACATACACTGCATGAAACGAAAGAAACAATACATTCTCTTCATCATACAATTTTAGCATGAAAACCAATACTAAATTTTCTGTAGTTTTATTCGATTTTACAAACATTTGCTTTTGGACTTTTTTATGGAACTATTTTTGAATTCAAACACAGATCTCTTTCGCCAGCATAATTTCTGAAACAAGAATTAACATATGATACATGCATATTTAGTTCTATTTGAGTAAAAGTTACCTTGACCCAACTGGCCAAAATTACAAGCTAGGTTAACATGTAAGCTAACTACACACACAATTTAAGTGCAGTTTCAATATTCAACAACACATTATTGTGTGGAAACTTTTTTACTAATGTTAGTAAGGAACATTGACGATGACACAACTGGCCTCAAATGCAATCTCAAGTTGAGTAATAAATACACAAATAATTCCAACACAATGCCTCTATCCTACCTCAAGATATTGAGTGGGAACAGTTTTTATGTTTTCATTTAGTGACCTGGACCTTCAACTGACTTGCCCCAAATTTCCCAAGCTAAGTCGCCATGAAGTCTTGCAGTTTCATCAAGATTTGTCCATACAAACCTAAGTTAATGACCGGATCCCCCCCCCCCCCCACCTACCAACCATCACTAATCTAAGAGCCAGGATTTGCAATTTTCTTTAAAACCAGGTAAAATATCGTTTTGTGTTTCTCAAAACTTTTATAACTATCAAGTTGGTTATTTCACAACGGGGCCAAATTCTACATGTGTAGATAAACATTGCTTGTTTAATTTCATAAGGGCAATCCTGCCATATTTTACCCGTATGTTAACTTATGTTATTCAACGGAAACCACTTGTTTGACAACGCCTGCCCGCCCGCCATACCTCAATCTAATAACCAGGATTCGTTGAAAACCTGGTTAAAAATACTGTCATTTATACATGGTACACACAATTATTTACAAAATACCATCATTTATAAATGCACAATATTACTAATACTACGGCCTTATCAGCATACAAACCAGCAATTTTATTAGTGACTGAAACTTTAGATCTGGTTTATGCATCATGTGACATGCTGTTAATATATTTTACAATTGCTGAATGACAGTTCATAGCCATGTTACAAGAGGAACTGTAAAATGACAAATCAGAAAAGAATTGTACCTAAACAAACACACAAATGAACAAGTTTTTACAACATAAATTATGTCACAACATTGTTTTGACAACATGGCAACCAATGCAAAAAATCCTTACCAGCCAAAACTACTATAGTTATAACAAAATAAATGAATAGCACTATTTCATGATATGACAAAAACAATGCTTTGACAGTATTGCAAGAAATGCAGCATCCCGTTAAAGTTGGAATATCAATAACCAAACTATAATATAGTGGCAACAAAATAAGGAACTGGGAATGTGCAATTTTAAAATAAACTGTTCTTATGTACTCTGTCTACCAATTCTAAACTTTGTCAAAACATTTTGATGGATAGCACACACCAACATCAGTTTTTCTGCGCATGCGCTTAACACGGTTTACGTAGAAATTAATTTACTGGGGGCTTATTTTATTTCTTAAATGCATTATTATATCCGTTTGCATCAGTGTAGTTACTAGACATATGAACATCTTCAAACGAAGGATGCTACTTTACAACAGTGATGTAATTACAAAATTGCATGTCAGATTTTATTGATATTCCAACTTTAATACAAGTGAAAACATAATATTACATAACAGTCTTTATTCGGCATTAATAGCCCATTGCATACTTATAGCCTGAATAGATGTACAACATTGGCGTGTGTAAGTATAGAAACATGGTGCAATCTGAGAAGGGTTAACAAATGACAGTGCAAACAACAATTGCATGAAAACAGTGAAAAAAAATATACAATTCTATTTAAAGAGCCTGTTTATACAAACTCCAAATGTTCTTTTTTCCTTTTCTGTGATTCATTACGATGTCTAATAATTATCTGAGATTGTAATTGAAATTTTTTCAGACTTGCCAAATACAACATCTTTCAAAATGTGTGAAGTACTAATATTTTCATAATAACTTGCATGTATTAATACTTCTAACAGTTTTGTTTTTAAAAAGTCAAATTTTCATCACAAAATTAATAGTCAATGTATTATACTTGTTTTTTTTTTTATAACAATGACTACCACTGTTCAATTTTCATTCCAGACCAAATTTTTATGCAGAAACATTTATAGATCTTGTGACAGTAGTGACTAATACAACCCGATGCCGCATGTCGAAATACGTAGAAAGTTGTAATAATTAGGTTATACAAATTCTAACTAATTGTACGAAGAGCTTCACCTGTTGGATGCTGACTAAACTCTAAATTAACACAAGAGGGCCATAGACCCTAGGTTGCTCACCTGAGACTTCGGGGAACTGAACTGTTCTGAGCAACTTTTGTGATGTTTCAGAAACCAATTTCGATCTTGGCTGAGATATCATTAGAACAAATGTTCTGAGCAAGTTTCATGAAGATTGGACAAAAATGCGAATTCGAGAGTGTTCACAATGTTTCACTTTAGCCATATAAGGAAACTTGCACCCCCTGGTGGACATGTTTTCAACTGACCGCAACCATTTTCATACTCGGAATAGATATTATTAAAACAAGTTACCCCCAGGGTGGGGCCAGTTTGACCCCAGAGGAATGATTTGAACAAACTTGGTAGAGGACCACCATACGATGTTACATGCCAAATTTCAAATGTATGGGTTGTGCGTTTCAGAGATTTTTCAAGTTTTAGTATATACATATAAGGGAAACAAGTAACCCCCAGGGCGGGGCCAGTTTTGACCCCAGTGGCATGATTTGAACAAACTTGAAAGAGACCCACAATATGCTGTTACATGCCAAATACCAATCCTCTGGGCCTTGCGGTTTCAGAGAAGATTTTTGAAGTTTTCACTATACACGTATAACAGAAATAAGATAGCCCCAGGGTGGGGCAAATTTTAACTCCAGGGGTATGATTTGAACAAACTTGGTAGAGGACCACCATATGATGTTACATGCCAAATATTACACCTCTAGGCTTTGTCCTTTTAGAGAAGATTTGTGAAGTTTTGACTATATACATATATGTGAAATAAGATAGCCCCAGGGCGGGGCAAATTTTATGATTTGAACAAACTTGGTAGAGGACCACCAACCATGTTTGACACCAAGTATTAAAAACTGACCCTTGTGGTTTCAGAGATTTTTAAAGTTGTTTACTATACAAGTCTATATAAATCTTGTGACCCCTAGGCGAGGCCAGTTTTGACCCCAGAGGCATGATTTGAACAAACTTGGTAGAGAACCACAATACAATGTTACATGCCAAAAACCAAACCTCTTGGCCTTGCGGTTTCAGAGAAGATTTTTTAAAGTTTTCACTATATACATATAAAGAAATCAGGTCACCCCCAGGGCGGGGCCAATTTTGACCCCAGGAGCATTATTTGAAAACACTTTGTAGAGGACCACTATATGATATTACACACCAAATAATAAACCCCTGGCCCTTGCGGTTTCATAGAAGAAGATTTTTAAAGTCATTTAATATAGAAGTCTATATAAATCATGTGACCCCTGGGACATGGCCAGTGACCCCAGGTGCATGATTTGAACAAACTTAGTAGAGGACCACTAGACAATGTTACACACCAAATATTAAACTCCTGACCGTTTTGGTTTCAAAGAAGATTTTTTTAAGTTTTCATTTTTTAAATCTTTTTAAGCTCTGGTGACCTACATATGCAATGGACTATAGCGATTTGAACAACGTGGAAAGAGGGTCACCCAAGGAATATTCCTGTGAAGTTCATTCATTAAAATCTGTCAACGGGTTAAGGAGGAGAAGTCGTTTGAAGAAAAAGCTAACGCACGGACGCACTGATGTACGGCGGATAAAACGGTATCCTAAAAGCTCCCCATGAGCACTATGTGCTCAGGTGAGCTAAAAAATCGGACAGGAGGTATGGACAGACATTCATTTCCTTCTATTCAATGTTGTTCTAACAAATCCTTTTACCATTGTCCACGTTCTGTTCTTTAAACATTGATTCTTCTTTATTACTTGTTCACATTCAGACTTGGAGGGCAATGTTCCCAAATTTAAACATTTACGTAATTCATTTTTCACACAATTTTTCTCCTCCTCTCTCCACGGGGTTCTTAGCCCTTTCTTTGGGAAGTTTTTGCCTAAAATTAACATCAATAAAATTAACATCAATATATATTTAAATTATACTAACGAAACATCGTTTAAAACATGCATCACCATTCAATCGAACTGAATGGGAAATAAATATATAGACAAGGCGTTCTTAGTATTTTAAATGTACTTTCAGTGGCAACAGCTGACTTTTTCATACCTTTTTAATTACCCAATCAACAGCTGTCAAACAGCACATTTGAATTTTCTTGTGCTTGTAAGATTGCCTTTTTTTTTAAATATCCAGTTATTGAGTGGAAAGTTTTTGTTTTTTTAATTACCAGTGATTAACAGTGATGTTGACCCATCACACAATCTCTATCCCTTTGCTATCTAACTTTACTGTATCCTTCAATAATTTCGTTTTTAAGTTATTGAGCTAACCTTGTTTGTTTCAGTACTTGTTACCTTGATCTTTGAACAATAACCTCATACTATGCAATACATATTAAATTGGTTTAGGGTAACTATGTATGAATACTCATTGTCGAGTTAGATAATGGAAATAAAAATTGACTGTCACTCAAGTTTATGAAATTTGAAATTTTCAAGTGTCAAAGGTCATAAAGACACATTTCAAATTGAAGTAACCAAACCTTTAGGTTAATTTTAAAATTAAGACTAAAAGTTTTAGGTTTGAATGCAATCACTCGAGTCATTCCTGAGAAACACCCTTTAACCTGATTGGACGCCAATACTTGGTCGAGTGGAATAGAAAAGACAAATTACATAATTAAACAATAATATCAGCTGAACAAATTTATTCTCCCTGGATTTTATGCCATATTCAACAGTATTTCAGTCACATAACAGAGGTCAGTTAACCTACTAACACTTTTCCTAGGAAAGTGCAACTGCAAAGGGCGGCATAAAGGTTAATTCAAATACAGTATAACTTTACAGATATGTTTATGAAGAATTTCCAAACAAAACAATGGAAAACTGTAATGAGGACAAATAGAAAATCAAATCAGGATAAATATTCCTTACATAGTTTCTTACGGGGTGGACACCATTCTGCATCGCTATCGCTACCACTATCACCATCCTCATTTTCTTCATTTTGCATGGAGACCCATTCTGTATTGAAAACAAGTATTTATTAAGCAACCATAGGGAAATACAAAATTGGTTAATGGTGGTAGAATTGTATCAAGAGCTGTCGCAGGACAGTGGGTTTGCCAGCATTACACAATACATATGAACTCTATAAGGTAACATAATGACCCCAAAGATATGTGTGGAGTTTCAGTTGAATATGTTGATAGGTCAGTAATCAATTAAATGCTAATTAAATAATGTGTTCATGTACTGTTACCCAAATTGTATCAATCGTTCTATTCTATTGTGAAACTGAATACATTGTGTGAAGTTTCAATAGCTATAGTGGTTACAGACAGAATTTTTTTTAGTAGGGTTTCTGTTTGTTGTCACAATTCTCTAGAAAAATAATAAAGGGGTTTACATACTTTGTTTCCTTGACGTAATGAAATCTTTTGAAGATTCGCCTTTGTCGACAGAGGTATTCGTCAGATCTAAAATTTGTTAATTCAAACATTATTGTGATGTACCAGGCCATACACATACATAAAACTAATGAAGTGCAACAACATATTAACTTTACTAAAAACCTTCGGTTCAGCTGTATTATTTTTATCAATAAAGGTATGGATTTTAATTACCCTCCAGATGCACACTTATTTCCTCGTCTAAAGATTCATCACCAGAACTGTCTTCTAGTTCTGTAAACAGATAATTGGCATGAATGAGTTGCACAAGGACATACTTATACTAGCTTTCCATAAACATAATAGCCATATATTTTATGCATTAATCCAATCAAATTTATAGCATGTTCATGCACACTCTCGTATTGCTTTGCAGCCAAACAATGTCAGTATGACCTGCATCAAAGGGTTTAAATTGCAAAAAAAAAGCAGAAACAAAACACCAAAATAAGCAAACCAATATACTCTGCCATCTTCCATTTAATTTTCATAATTGGCAACAATGTGGTTTAATATTTTAAAAGGATTGTAACTTAAATTCTTGTTGATAACAATGTTTAAACCATTTTGTTAAACCTCTTAACAATATCTTACCATCAAAGGTTAGTAAAGAGTGACTTACCAACATCAAGATCAATATGGTTGAGGTCTTTCCCCTCCAGGTCGGATATTTTTCCTGCATTAAGCAAGTGTAGCACTTTTGTCACTTTTGCTATTTCTATCGTGCTCTGGGGAAGTCTGTAAAATTCACGGTGTACTCGAATGTCATGTCCCATGAACTTGGCTAAAACATCTTGTTCATTTTCTGTTAAGCCCAACAGCTGACACATCGTCCCCAACTGTTTTCTTAGGTTAGTTGACGTTATTCTTTCTGGATACTTCAATCCTGCTTCCAATGATACTTCCCGTAAGGTTTTTGATCCCCTGTAAGGCATATGTGTGTTGGGAGGGGCAAACACATACTTAGACTCGATGGCCAAGTTCTTTCTTAATTTCAACAAAATTTCAATGTGGCTCTTCATTTCCGCAGTAAAAATTACCGCAACCTTGCGTCCACGTTTTCCTCTGGTTTCTACACGAATGTGGGTCTCGCACAATGTTTGTTCGAAATTGGTAAGCGACTTTTTTACTTCAGCGTCCACTTTTGGGTTTAAAGAGGCCCTCAAAAAGTCCTCAACTTTAAGTCGTTGGGCTTCTCCTGCCCTTTTTCTGTTAAACAGGATGACCTGTGCCAACACTGCTTTGCATAGCTTGGTGTACATTTCAGGTTTTTTGGGAGACGTCCTGGCTGCCTCAATTTCAGATTTCAGATATGTAGAAAGGGTGACAACATCTTCCACCAGAGGCAACAGTTTCGGTGTGTTATACTTCACTGAGGCTAATGAGGCTCTTGCTGGAGACACTATGCGCTCCTCCCACTCATCTTCATACAACTCAATAATAGAGTTGGCGCGTTCTCTTAATTCTTCATCCTCCATTATGTTAGCTTGATTTCTAACAATTTTAGCACACTTTTTGATGCCATGTCCTACTTTAATAGCAAATGAAGGTCTTGACCACTGCATGGTCTCGCTATCGAAACCAGCTTCTGATCTTACAGCATTTAAAAGAAGTTTCCATCGTGTTGGAATTAAGCAGTCTTTCAAAGTCAACATTCTCTTACTTGTATCCTTCATAGATATCACTATCCTTGCCAATTCACGCATCCTTTGACCGATGTGCTGGTGCATATGGTCTTGATCTCCTACTTTTTCATATTTTCTTGATCCAAACTCGAGGATAAGTGGATCAGACCTGACAACAACCGAAATGAGGTCATCCCGCATTTTGCTAAGAACTTTTCTGTTTAGTTCCTGAGAACAATCAACAGGCAATAGTAATTTAGAATTTGCAATCGGTGAGTCGCTATGAATGCCTGCTGGCCTTACAACACATGTCTTGTGATGCTTCCACATATCACTTGCAACAATTTCGGATTTACAGAACTCACAAGGAAGATACTTTCGCTCAACATTGTTGATGGATGGCCTGTATTTTGGAATAATAAACCCCTTTCCAGTTTCACGAACTTCTTTGTTGTGGACCCAATTCCCTTTTGCTGCAAGTTCAATCCAAGCTCGCCTTCGTTTCTGGGATCCTTTCGGCAATGCTAATATTTTGGCAACTTCCAATTCATTTGAATGTTTACTCGCAAGATGTCTTGACATTTTTGTATTCAATACCTGACAGTAGACACAACTTTGGAGCTTTTGCTTTCTTTTTCCAGACAGAGATCCTGAAGTCTGGACAAATATTTTTTTACTTGGTGAAAATGCTTCACACCCGACAATGTCCGAGTCATTATCACTGCAATTCACTATGTCATCGGATATTTTGGATAGAGGGCTGATGACCTTTCCACTGATTATGGTGTGGAAGATCCACTCTTTATCAACACATTGAGCTGAAACATACACAACGTAATATCAGTGCACAGTTTTGTTTTACATCAGCTGTCAACAGACATCTGACTCCAGTAAGAACAAATGCAAAGGACAAAACGAACACTTCTGTTATGTTTCGTGATAGTACAAGAGCTTCCCATGTTTCTAATAGTACAAGAGCTTGCCAGCACAAACTGTTTCAGGAGTATTGCAGTAATTTTTTATAGAGATAAAAGGTGGATTGTAACGATCATTTGTAAATTTTTACACAGTACACATTATTATTTTTTTATAGTTACGTTAGCAAGCAGTTGTTCAAAGAATGATTAATACCAGGTAACTGTAAGCAATATAGTTTCAAGTGTTCTTAATCTTTAACGACCAAAGGGATAATTCACTCAATACATATCTTGAGAAAAATGATTTCGGACACATTGCTATTTCCATGTGTATAGAATATTGGACCGTTAATCATGGATATTTTTCTGATAAAGTGATAAAATTCAAATTAAATTTTGACAAAAAAAACTCTTACATTGGAACTATTGAACAGTAAGAAAAATATATACATGATGTATGAAGTTCTCCATCAGCGCAAATGAAGATAGTGTCTACAGACGCTGTCAACACCTCATGACCACCAATTCTAGTTAAAAGACATCGGAGATCGTCTGAAGATAATAAAATAAAGTTGTTCCACTTCAATACCTGTTCATATTTTATCATTCATTTCTCTGAAATAACATAAAACTATATATAACAGGGATGCCCTCAATTTCAATAATCATTCTGTTGTAACGTGTCCCTTCCTAAATATACAGGGTATCTTTTTTAATGTGTCGTCACAGACACTGATGCCCCCACAACGCATATCACATTACACTAACAGCTGATTAGAGGATATTATAAGTTATATAATAATAACAAATTGAACAGGCAAGGACAGTATGTGAGCAAGTGGAGACAGTGTGTGAGCAAGTGGGTTCAGTGTGTGAAGAAGTGAGTTCAGTGTGTGAACAAGTGGAGACAGTATGTGAACAAGTGGAGACAGTGTGTGAGCAAGTGGGTTCAGTGTGTGAAAAAGTGAGTTCAGTGTGTGAACAAGTGGGGACAGTGTTTGAACAAGTGGGTTCAGTGTGTTAACAATTGAGTTCAGTGTGTGAACAAGTGGGGACAGTGTTTGAACAAGTGGGTTCAGTGTGTTAACAGGTGGGGACAGTATGTGAACAAGTGGGGACAGTGTGTGAACAAGTGGGTTCAGTGTTTGAACAAGTTGGTTCAGTCTTTGAACAAGTGGGGACAGTGTGTGAACAAGTGGGGACAGTGTGTGAACAAGTGAATTCAGTGTGTGAACAAGTGGGGACAGTGCTCGAACAAGTGGGTTCAGTGTGTGAACAAGTGAGGACAGTATGTGAACAAGTGGGAACAGTGTGTGAACAAGTGGGGTATAAATGATGAGCTAATTGACATTCTTTAACTGAAATTCCATTAGTTACCTTCTTTAGTTTCAATCCAATCACTTCCAAGGAATTTGAATTCGAAAGGATCATAATTCTCATACGCAGACCACTCGCCATATGTTACTGCACTCTTCACAGCATATCTTTCATCCTGTGCAATAATAAAGAAACAAGAAAACCATAATAACCATTTGACCGGCCTGAATATTGACTGAATAAATTAAAACAGTCCTGTGTTTCTAGTCTGATCACATCTGCATTCTTCCACTGGTTATGGGGCATGAATTAATTAAATGCGGGTTTACAACCAACCATAACCTTGCTTGAAAACTTTTGTTTCATGTTTGCACAAAAAATCGTAAGTTATTTTCCACACAAGCTATAACATGATTATATATGATGGAATACACAGGACAGTACCTCTATAATAGCTCATCAATCACTTAATAATGTGGCGAGTGGGGGGGGGGGGCAGTAAAATTAAGTTTATTTTTATTGTACTCTTACCAGCTCTTGCAAGCAACCTGTTGCAATAGAGTCTGTCACCCACTTTGCACTGACAATAGATTTCTCTCTGCCAACAAGGCACTGGAATAGTTTCATTGTTGAATGTTTAGTGTGTCCATTTCCTGCTGAAAACCAAAAATAAAGGAACTGATCTTGTTGTGCTGCCAAAGATCACAGCAATGGCTAAGTTGACATCATGTGACAGGCAAACTGTCTAATGTCAACATTTGTTTGTAAAGGATTAAATGAAACATTTCCAGGGTAACACTGATTGTATGATTGCAAATGCATAAAAGGTACAAATATAAGCATTTCAGCTTATTTTAATCCTGTCAAATTTTGTTAATGGAATCTATAGATTTGTCACTAGTAACCTTGCAACGCTTATTCAACTTGTGACATTGTATGCGGACAGATCAATTTAATGAACATCACATATTTAAATGTATTCCATTGATAGTGACTTTAAAATTCTGCTTAAACGTTTCCGATTTTTGTGAACATTTTTCGACAAAACACTACATGATTATGTTTAAATGTTGAATGTGATACCCTTTAATTGTTAAATACCGGCAATGAAAGTTTGCTATATTACATGTCATTGAGCAACAGGCATGATAATACTCCTACTGGATATGACACTGGTTATAATTAAACATTTATAAATATATTGATAACTGTATAGCCATTATATTTCTTATACATATGATGTATTTGTGATTTGCCTTACATGCTGGAAGAACGAGAACATCAGCCTCTTCTGCGCTCGTTACAAGCTTGCAGGTTCGAAAAATCTTGAAAAATCCCTTAAAAATAGATACAAGAAATTGCTCAATACTTGTATAAAGCATAAGAAGCACACTGACAGAACATACTCATGTAAGGACAATTTGATAATAATATGCTTAGGATTTCACACACACATATATTAATATACACTTATTTTTGCAAACATTTATTTTCATTTAAATTATTTCATAGTGAAAACTGATGTGTGCCTATACGACATAGATGTCTCCATATTATACAGATTATCACAAAACTCTTATGTTGTCTGTTTGTTTGTTTGTTTTGTTGAATTTTTTGCCGTTTCAACAGTATTTCAGTCACATCATGGTGGTCAGCTAACCAACTCACACTTTTCCAGGGGTAGCTGGTTTAACTGTACTAAGCGCACATACTTATGCAAGTAACTGACAACTGCCCTCCTTGAATCAGAGGTAGGGGGAGAATGGCCGTAGAAAGAACTTCATGACCAATCACCACACAAGTTATGTGGCCAGGCCAGGGATCAAACCTGCAATCTTCAGATTTGTAGTCCAGCCCTCTACCAACTGAGCTAGCCAGCCTGGTTACTGATGTCACCAACCACAACTTCACCAAAATACCCATGTGCATTAGTTAAAAAGCTGGTGAATATAAATCTAGAGTTTATTCATTCTTGCTGTCACCAATGCAGGCCTTTCCCCAGGATTTTGTTAAGGCACAGGGGCATAGACCCACAGTTGGCAATGGGTTCTACTTTTTCTTAATTGAATGTGTCCCATATTAATTTCTACATTACTCCAGAGCTAAACAAGAGGGCCATGATGGCCCTAGGTCGCTCACCTGATATCTATGTATGAAGTTTCATTAAAATATCTAGAAAGGTTTTCAAGTTATTGAGCGAAAACTTTTAGTAACTGTGACCTTGACCCCACCCAACACAAACATAATGCAAGGTCTTGATATTAGGTACATGTATCTACATATTAAGCTTCATTAAAATATATCAAAGGGGTCTTCAATTTTTTTTTATTTCACCTAATGACCTAGTTTTTGCCTCGCGTGACCCAGTTTCGAACTCAACCGAGATTTCATTGGAACAAATGTTCTGAAAAAGTTCCATGAAGATTGGACAACAAATGTGGCCTATAGAGTGTTAACAAGGTTTCACTACAGCCATATAAGGAAAACTGCCCCGCCCCCTGGCGGCCGTGTTTTTCAACAGACCGGAACCATTTTCGGACTTGGCCGAGATATCATTAGAACAAATGTTCTGACCATGTTTCATGAAAATTGGACAATAAATGTGGCCTATAGAGTGTTAACAAGGTTTCACTATAGCCATATAAGGAAAACTGCCCCGCCCCCTGGCGGCCATGTTTTTCAACAGACCGGAACCATTTTCGAACTTGGCCGAGATATTATTAGAACAAATGTTCTGACTTAGTTTCATGAAGATTGCACAATAAATGTGGCCTATAGAGTGTTAACGAGGTTTCACTATAGCCATATAAGGAAAACTGCCCCGCCCCCTGGCGGCCATGTTTTTCAACAGACCAGAACCATTTTCGAATTTGGCTGAGATTTCATTTGGACAAATGTTCTGACAAAGTTTCATGAAGATTAGACAATAAATGTGGCCTATAGAGTGTTAACGAGGTTTCACTATAGCCATATAAGGAAAACTGCCCCGCCCCCTGGGGGCAATGTTTTTCAACAGACCGGAACCATTTTCGAACTTGGCCGAGATTTCAGTGGGACAAATGTTCTGACCAAGTTTCATGAGGATTGGACAATAAATGTGGCCTATAGAGTGTTAACGAGGTTTCACTATAGCCATATAAGGAAAACTGCCCCGCCCCCTGGCGGCCATGTTTTTCAACAGACCGGAACCATTTTCGAAATCAGCTGAGACATCATGAGAACAAATGTTCTAACCAAGTTTCATGAAGAATGGACTAAAAATGTGACTTCTAGAGTGTTAACAAGCTTTTTCTTTAATTTGACCTAGTGACCTAGTTTTTGACCTCACGTGACCCAGTTTCGAACTCGGCCGAGATATCATTGGGACAAATGTTCTGACCAAGTTTCATGAAGATCGGACAATAAATGTGGCCTCTAGAGTGTTAACAAGGTAAATGTTGACGACGCACGACGCACGATTCACGACGGACAAAAGGTGATCCTAAAAGCTCACAATGAGCACGTTGTGCTTAGGTGAGCTAAAAAGCACATACACAGATAATAATTGGAAATTTAGGTACAGGGGTGTTCCTGAATTAAAAATTCAGGCACTGGGGTACCCTTCTTTGGAAATTCAGACACAGGGGTACCCCTGATTTGGAAATTCAGGCACAGGGGTGCCACTGTGCTTAAAAGCCCTGTGGAAATGCCTGCAATGGTGAAACCGTTAGGGGACTAAAAACTGGTAAAAGTAAAATGAAAATTCTGAAGACTCACCAAATTAACTGACATTCCTGAAAACAGTATGTTGATGACACATTTTCCTGCATAACCTGAAAAATGATACCATTTATTATTGCTGTGAGTAAATATCTAATCAAACAACTAGCTATTTTGTACAGGCCACTCACTTCTTTCATGGTAACAAGGCAGTCGAAGAGGCAACTACATCCCCGGCTGACATTCTTTTACACTAAAGTGGTGACTTATGACTTCAGAACATCTTATAAATGACAAACTTTTCATGACAATCCTTCAATGGGTATAGGAGATATGAATCATATACGAAAGCAATGAAGGGTAAATTAGTGTTCTTCAACTGTGACATTGACCTTGAGCCGGCGTAACTGACTCATGCCTTCTGCACATCATCTCAATGACCTTAACATTGTAACAAAATTTCATGAAAACCCTTCAAAGGGTATAAGAGATATTGAGCGGACACGACAATGGAGATTCAAACTTTTGACCGTAAAGTATGACCTTGACCTTGAGTTGGCATAACTGACTTGTGCCTTCTGCACATTGTCTGAATTTCCTACACATTTTAGCCAAGTGTCATTAAAATCCTTTAATTGGTATAGAAACATGGAGAAGACACAAAAATAAAGGCTGTAACTCTTGACCTTGAAATTGGGCCAGCTGTCTGATTCATGCCGTCTGCACATTGTCTCAACGAAATTAACATTTCAGCCAAGTTTCATGAAAATCCTTTAAAGGTAATAAGACAAACAGAGCCGACACGACAATTGAGGTTCAAACCTTTGACCTTGAAGTATGACCTTCACCTTGAGCCAACATGACTGAATCATGCCTTATGCACATTGGTTCTATGCCCTTAACATTTGTAGTAAGTTTCATAAAAATCCTTCAAACGGTATGTAGCGGACACGAAAATGGAGGCTCAAACCTTTTACCTTGAAGTACGACCTTGACCATGAGCAGGCATAACTGACTAATGCCTTCTGCACATTGTCTTAATGCCCTTAAGGCAAGTTTCATGGAAATCTGTCAAAGGGTATAGGAGATATGGAGCGGACACAAAAATGTTAGGGACAGACTGACGGATGGACGGACAACGGGCATTCTTAAAATACCCCTCCCGCTTTGCGACGGTGGATTAATAAGTAGTTTCTTGACCAAAAATGAGACAAACACCATGAGCGATGAATTCTCATTCAATATCTACATCATGGATAAAAGGGGTTTGATTAAAACTGGGAGTAGGGTAAATAACCCTTCTATTTTCTACAACTATATTCAACAGCACTCTGAAACTTTTTGAGCCTTAGAAAAAATCCACATAGCTAACTATGAGGAAAAATGAAACTCCAAAAATATTATTTTTTGGGGGGAACTTCTGGTAGTCTTTCATTTAAAGCTAGTGACCAATTGCCTCGACGATACAAGAAAATACATACAACAAAACATTAAACATGAACATTTATTAAAGCTGGGGTCACCGTCTTGGAACAGTCAATGCAAAGTATTTGGGGTTTAAACCAGTTTTATGGATAGCCTAAACTCACACTTAGCCCAGAATTATCACAAAACACACAAGTGAAAAATAAATTTTAACGATGAAATGATGAATGATGCCTAAAACATAATAGCCTTATTTAAATCCAGAAAAAAATGTTCAATAATACCTGCTGTCTTGTTTGCTAACATGGAGGTAGCCCTCTCTTTTTCGACATTCGAAGCATCATCATCATCATCATCATCATCATCATCTATAAAAAACAAATTTTTGCATAAATTTATATGCATAACTGAACACAAAAAGGTTTGTTGTGTTTAAGACAATAACACATCTTTGTGTGCTCTTCACATCATATTATTTTTAGAAATGTGCACCAAATTATACAAACCTCCTGCAAAGGATTCAAAATGATTGGGACCTTCCGACAGAGACCTTTTGTTTTTTTAAGCTCATTTGTGAATACAGTCTAGTGCCAAATGTTTAAAAACAAACAACCGATAACAGTTAAATAATACCTGCTGTCTTGTTTGGTACGATGGAGGTAGCCCCATATTTCTCAACATCCAAAGGGGGGCCATCATCATTGTCAATATCATCATCATCGTCCCCATCATCGTCATCATCATAAACAATGTCCCCGTCATCGCCATCATCAGCATCATGGTCACCATCATCATCGTCGCCTGAAAAGGAAATACACAATTTTGTATAAAATTATATAACCATAAATAGAAAGGAATTTGTGAATACAGTGTAGTGCCAAATGTTTAAGAACAAACAACCTACATGTATAACAGTTAAATAATACCTGCTGTCTTGTTTGGTACGATGGAGGTAGCCCCATATTTCTCAACATCCAAAGGGGGGCCATCATCATTGTCAATATCATCATCATCGTCCCCATCATCTTCATCATCATAAACAATGCCCCCGTCATCGCCATCATCAGCATCATGGTCACCATCATCATCGTCGCCTGAAAAGGAAATACACAATTTTGTATAAAATTATATAACCATAAATAGAAAGGAATTTGTGAATACAGTGTAGTGCCAAATGTTTAAAAACAAACAACCTATAACAGTTAAATAATACCTGCTGTCTTGTTTGGTATGATGGAGGTAGCCCCATATTTCTCAACATCCAAAGGGGGGCCATCATCATTGTCAATATCATCATCATCGTCCCCGTAATCATCATAATCAATGTCCCCGTCATCGCCATCATCAGCATCATGGTCACCATCATCATCGTCGCCTGAAAAGGAAATACACAATTTAGCACAAAATTATATAACCATAAATAGAAAGGAATTTGTGAATACAGTGTAGTGCCAAATGTTTAAAAACAAACAACTGATAACAGTTAAATAATACCTGCTGTCTTGTTTGGTACGATGGAGGTAGCCCCATCTTTCTCGAAATCCAAAGGGGGGTCATCATCATTGTCCCCGTCACCATCACTGTCCCCGTCATCGTCATCCTCGTCTGAAAAGGAAATACACAATTTTGAATAAAATTATTCAGGCATAAATAAACAGGAATTTGTGAATACAGTGTAGTGCAAAATGTTTAAAAACAAACAACCAATAACAGTTAAATAATACCTGCTGTCATATTTGGTACGATGGAGGTTGCCCCATCTTTCTCGAAATCCAAAGGGGGGTCATCATCATCGTCCCCGTCATCGTCATCATCATTGTCCCCGTCATCCTCATCCTCGTCATCGTCTGAAAAGGAAATACACATTTTTGAATAAAATAACATAACCATAATTAAACACTAATTTGTTAATACAGTCTACAGCCATCATTAATGATAACACACACATTAAAATAGTTTAATGGTACCTATTGTCTTGTTTGTGAACATGGAAGTAGCCCTCTCTTTCTCGACATCGAAAGGGTCATCATCATCATCATCATCATCTGAGAAGGATAAACACATTGTCAAATAAAACATATTAAGCATAAATAAAAACTAGAAGGTTTGTGGTGACATTTTTTGTATTTATTTTTGATTTATTATCCTTTTCTCCAGTAAATTCTATTTTTATAATGTCTTAACATCATCCTGCAATTGAAATATTAAGTAAAAGACGTCTTGTACGACTGAAATGGTGTTCACGTTACTTTACTTCATTGGCATAACATGCAAACTTTATTTGTAACGCTAAGAGCATGTAAAGTGTATTATGGGGTCTGGGAAGTCACACAAACAATTATTTTGGTCTTCATGTACTTTACTTTAGAGCATAACATCTCCATATTAATTTTAATTTTTTAAAGACATTTGTTGTTTCGCTTTGTTTTTTTCACAGAGGTCTTAATAATGTGTTGAGCCCTAGTGTTTTCCCTAACAACAGCAAAAGGGTCGCTATTATAGCATAACAATTTTACATCTAGAATAAACAGGGTCTTTTTTTAATAAAATGATTTTCTGTTTAGTTTAGCTTAACCCAACATGGCCCACCTAATCACAAATTTTAATCTATTAGGAACAAATAGAAAGGCATTTGAATTGATTTATACAACTTTTTTTCTTGTCAACACTACATGGATAATGAACCGAAAACATACATTTAATGCTCGTACGTAACAATGTTATACATTGACCTTCTTTATCTTTATGACCGGTATGTAAAAATCATATAGCATTGAAGAGAATTATATGAACCGGCCAATATTTTTAGTACATGGACCAATGAGGTAAGCATCATTTATATCAAACAAAAAATCTCATGTCATTTTTTTTACAGATCAAACTAATTTGAACAAACTTGCTACAGTATCAACCAAGGAACTTTGGTACCTAAATATTTTCAAATCGGGATTTTGTTTTTTGACAAAAAAAATTCTGAAACTTGCTTGAACCATTTGTACTATTATACACATGATGATCCACCTGGTTCAAATGTTCATTATAATATATGGAAAAAAAAACCCATTTCAGCTCCAATGGAATTGAAGTGACCAGCCAGGCAGTCACAAAGTGTACATGGACCAAAGCTGCCTAGCCGGTAGCTCTTTACCATAGCGTCCTCAGTAGATTTTACTATTTCTCAAAGATTATAAAGTTGTCCTTCTTTATCCTCTATAACTGGTTTCGGTAAAATGCGATAGAAGCAACAAGAGTATATGGACCTGTCACTATTTTTTATATGGACTGCACATGCTAAATATTCATGAATGACGTCACCGCCTGGGTTAGCTTAGTTGCACTGTGCAGTAGCATTTATTGTATTTCACTGTTGCAGGCACTTTTAAACCGTTATTTTTAAAACAATCTAAAATTTGAAATATTAACATTTTATAAAAACACAAGACTTCAACATTTGAAGATGTTCTGGATGAGTACTTTAAAGAGTTTAATCGTTTTTGTCAAGTTGTTGTGCTGTTAAACTCATTAATACACACTTTCAGGATGAAAAGATACAATTTTGGGCTGCCTGGCTGGTCACTATAATGCCATAGGGCCCTCAGTGGGGTTTTCTATTTCTTAACTATTAACACAACGTTAATCATTTACACAATGTAACAGTTACACATGAAACTGCTAAAACATTACCTATTTCGTTTTCCTGATTATGCTGAAATATTTATAGTAAATACACATACAAAACAGCCCTCGAGTGGATGAACTGTGCTTAAAAATATGTGGGCCCAGACAATAACAATCCGTTACAGAGAGAAGATATTTGTTTTATATAGCGGACATTTGTTGGTGTCAGTGTAAAATTATATGAATTCATGAGTGTTTTCTTCTTGTTTTTGTGTTTAACATTTTAATTGCTTTCTGTATTGATTTTAGAGTTTGATTGGATTTTTGTGTGGAAATCATAACACTAATACAAATTAAACCCATAAAACACATCTGAAAATAGCAAAAGATTGTCTGTAATGAAACATTTATATTTCAAAATACAAAATAGTCCTTACTTTATTCCTCCAAGGTAAATTGTTTGTATCATCCCCATAGTCGTAACGTAGCTCTTCTCCAGAAGCAATGTTTCGGGCAGTGAACAAACAAAGACGTGGATAGTTATTGAAGATCATTAATTTCATTTTACTATTGCATTTAAATGTTCCTTCTGCTGCATCGTTGACCAACCCACCCAGGTGGTTTCTAGTTGTTCTAGAAGCATCAACCCTTAAACAGTAAGAAATTACGTTGCTTTTATATTACTTATATTTTAAATAACTTTAATATAACAACAGCTGTCACAGAACAGTGAGCTTGACTTTTCTTGTTCTTGTCAGAGTTTCTGGCTTTTTTTTTTATAAAACAAACTGTATGTATTATTGTATGGTAGGAGCCAAATAATGTAAGTTACTACTGTTATCAAGTAATTTAGTTATATATTTTTTTTCTAATTTGCAAATATCTCTCAAGACACCTAAACCTTGATTTGAATCTGCCAACACAAATGACAGACATGGCGAAAGACTGCCACAATTTACAGGCCAGACTGTCCTACGAAGAGGAAAAATTTACAAGCCAGTTGTAAATTTCACCGGCCTCAATTTTGTATGTGCTAAACATAATTGTGTTTTACTGTTCAAAAGAAATATTTATACATATTGTTCTTTAGTGACAACTTTACTGACACATATTCCTGATACATTCACAAAAATAACATAGGAGATTTTATTATTCTACTTTTTTTTTCTATTTCATATTCTTTTAACAACTTTTGCTTGAGAAAAGAAATTAATTTCTTTCATATTTTGGTCAAAACTAGTAGATCTATTCAGTATTGTATGCAAGCCATAAAGCAAGTCAAACTAAATGTGTTTTTTACAACAAAATCCTTATTTTTAATATGAATACAGGGAAAAGAACGCTGATTTAAAAAAAAAACTTTAAGAGTTTCACTTTCGAAAAGGACTTTTCTACCACAAACTTTCATTAAAATGTTACCTCAGCCAAATAAAATAAAAAATCATGTAACAACTAGTTATCATATTGCATACCTCCTCTATTGATACACATTAGTAGTTATATATTTTAACATCAATAAAGTGTGATTTTTGACACGATCTGTGTGTGTATTAGATTTTTATCAAGTGCACTGGGAATTTCCCATATGGCCATCGCCCCCAGAAGACTTGTTAGTTGGGTAAGGGGAATACTGTGGATACAGAAGACGCCCCATTCCAGAGATGACCCTGAGTCTTTTAGCGCCCGGTGTGAAGCACCTAGTACACTGCACCTCGGTTTAACGTCTTAGGTAGGTTAGGGTACCAGTGTTTCCACTAGACCACAGATCCGCTCGACATGATCTGAATATGCAATTAGACAATGAAAGAGCATGATCAACTCGCTCATTTGCGTACACTTTCTGATTGGCTGATTGGTAATGTTGACCTTTGGAATCAGTATCGGAAATTATAATTGTGTTGGTGGTAATCCATTTTTGAACAGGCGTTCCTTCCTGCCATCATATTTTTTCCTGGAATAGCCCTCATTATAATGAACATTTAAACTCCCCTTTCATTTGCACTTACCATAGCATTTTCCCATGAAACATGAAGCCAAACAAAAAATTGTTTCCGTTTTCTTCTCTGCGGTTTGCTTCATCCTTGTCAATTCGATCCCCAGTGTATTCAAGGAGGAACTCTCCTTTTGCAAATGTTTTTTTTGTAAAAACTCCGTAACCTAAGAGAAATGAAAACCACATAAATACAAGACTTTGACAGTATTGCAAGGAGCATACATGCCATAATTTTTCAAGTCCAAATCCATTAAAATTGTCGGGACATTCCAAATGATCTTTCATTTCACCTTTACTTTAGTCAGTGATCAGTACAGTACATGTACTAACAAAAACTCTAAATTTCTGGCCAATATTGACGATTAATGTGTTTAAGAATTTCATGCTGATGAACACAAACTTCTCCATTTTCAGGAAGTAAACATACAGGTGCACCATGTGAGTGACGTCATAAAGTGAATTGTGGGGTATGCCTCTATTTGACGTCCAATCGAGACAGGGGTATTCCCATTGAACATGCATAAATCATCTAACGCGATGTGCGCGCATCGGGCACTGTTCTTGTTTGACAAATCATCAGTACAGGGCTTTTTTTAATTCTATAGCTGTAGCCTTATACAGGCTACATCCCCTCAGAAATTTGCTTTAAATTCATGCAGTTTTCCCCAAAAATGAAACTTGTACCTGGAAATTTCATTCCCCTATGAGTAACAGCGCACGAAAATTATCCCCAAATTTGGTTTTCACGCGCTTTTTCCCCCCATATTTGAAGGCTAGGGCCCCTTCCCCCGAGCCTTAGAAAAAAACCTGCAGTATCAAGATTTTTTAAACATTCTCACAATATCGTTACTCTCCATGTTCATACAATGTTTTTACAATTATATCTTTATATGTACTTTTACAGTTATTGCAGTATTTAGCGTAATTCTATTTTAAGTAAAAGTCATCTGACAATTGACCTCTGGAAAAGTTTAGGTTCATGCGTGATACCAAGTTTCATGATCATTATCACAAGTTTTTTCATTTGTTGCAGACCAACCAAAAGATAGATGAACAGACGAACATATAGTAAACATATAGCCCAATGTGTATACCAAATTTCACGATAAAGCCTTGTGTACTTTTTTAGTTATTACAATATTAAGATTTGTTTCATTTTCTTTGAGAGACATGACCTTTGACCTTCAGTGAAAAACAAAATGTCATGCATAATTGTCAAATTGCCTTTTACAAGTACACCAAATTACATCCAAGCATCTTTAAAAGCACGACACAGTCAAATAAGAGATACCAAACATGTCACAAAAACAGATGGGAGGGCAAATCTCTGAAGTGGGGGCATAAGGTACTGGAGTAACCGTAACTGTTAAGTATTTGAGTGGCAGTTTAAAATTATTTATTTTTACTTATAATTCAAAAGAAAACCATACATATCAATATGTTTGGAAACTATTTTTTTTTGAAGGCCCTCTTGGTCCACCCCAGCCTTGCACCAAAACTTGGCGCATGATGATGGAGATTGTCTCCGCTAAATACAAACAAGTTCTTCGAATATCAGGTACTTGTTTTAAAAAGTTATACAAACTAGAAATGTGTCACAAACACTGATGCCCCACAACACGTTTGGACACAGACAAATCCACTATACATGTATATTCAATAGTAGACAATAAGACAAAGGGCCGAAATTCAGCCAAAACTGGTCGCAGTCACTTTTCCATTCTTTACGATCATCTACGCTTTTAGGTCATTCAACTGTTAAAGATTCAGCGAGATGCAAAGAGCAGTTAAAAAAAAATAATTGGCACTATATATTCTATAGTGGAAAAACAGGCAAAGGGCCATAATTCTGACAAAACTCGTCTCAGCCAAAACAGTTTCTTTATGATCATCTACTCATTAAGGTCATTCAACTGTGAAAGTTTGAGCGAGATCCACCCAATATTTTAAGAGGAGTTGAAAACACAAAATTTTGGGGCTACAGTGGAAAAACAGACAAACAGCCATAATTCTGCCAAAAATTGTCGCAGCCACAATTCCTTTATTCACCATCATCTACAGTTTGAGCAAGATCCACCCATTAGTTAAAGAGGAGTTGAAAACACAAGCTTCAGGCAACTATATAAAGGGCCATAATTCTGCCAAAAATCTGTACAGCCCGAATTCCTTTCTATACGATCAACTACACATTAAGGTCATTCAACTTTGAAAGTTTGAGCGCGATCCACCCGGTAGTTAAAGAGGAGTTCAAAACACAAGCTTCCTGACGTACGTACGAACGGACGGACAAGTGCAATGCTTAATGCCTCCACTCTGTGGGGGCATAACAAACTATTCATGTTTAAAATTGATTAATTCACCGATTGATATGTGTTAAATGATTCAGATTGTGGCACAAACAATTCATTAGACAAGTGTCTGTTTAGTGAAAATTTCATACTTGTACAAAATATTTAGTATTATTCCAACAAATAAACCAAACACACTATGTCAATTGCTCATATACATGATTTCGCTCATTATGGCATTTCTAAACAACTACTTCTCAGGAAAGAATTGCGTATTGATTCTGCACAAAGAATAGCACCACCTATAATGCAGTTTTGGCAGTTCAGTCATTGCTGAAGTTTTCTAACTTACATTTCAATTTTTTTTCTCAGTTCCCTTTCTTTTATTTGAATGATTTGTATCAATCTTACACTATGTTTCTTTAACTAAACAGTTTCAAATGCAAATATATGTAAGTTACCGTATTCTACCGAGTATAACACGCACCCGTGTATAACGCGCACCGATTTTTTTACCCCAAAAAGGAGAAAAAAAGATTTCAAGACTAGAAACTAGCAAATCGGACCGAAAATGGCCGCCATTTTACTATTGCGCAATCCGTTGATCGCCTGTCTCAAATGCCAATAAGCGTCTCAAATTACTCAACAGGTCATGGCATAAATTGCTCAACGAAAGCTGTCAATTAAGAAGTGCAAAAAACACCAAAAAGACCCCATTCACACCTGCCGTTACCCGCGAAAATGAAGATACAATTTGTAGGTTAGATTTTTGGATGTAATCATACATTATGCAGTTTTGGCAGGGATGGTCACAAAGGCTCAGTCCTTGAGGTGAGCTAAAAAAAGGTACAGATGACAACTCACTTGTTTCAATGAAATCTTTAGGCTTGTCTTCAGCTGAAAAAAAAAAACAAGCCTGACATTGAACTCATTTGTCATGTGACCATAGGTTCACCTTATTTAATAAATGTCACAAAGGCAGCCCTGCAGTTTGTGCTTCTTGTCAACTGATCTTTTGATACAATATGAATTGTATTGATTCCATAACCAGGGCTTTTTCTCACCATTTTGGGAATATGACCTATACCCGTCTAATTGGGAATTTTAGCGTCAATTTATTTTAAATTGGGAAAATGTACTATTGTTTGATTTATTACATTTGAATAATTATTGATAAAACTTACATAAAAAAGAAAATTTTTAATATAAACATATCGGTAAAATGGATATTACAACTTCAAAACGCTTTATTTCTACACTTGACAGCTCTATTTCCAAACATCTGAAAGTCAAACGATCAATTGGGAATTTTCGGCATGGATTTGGGGAAAAAGATACTTTTTGCCACTGGGAATATGACCGAATAATGGCTATAAAATCAGCCAAAAAAAGCCCTGATAACCAACAGTATTTGAACAAAACTAATTAAAACATTGCTGAAAAATATCTTTTTTTATCATAATTATAGTCTAAGAGTAAAGAGTATCATGGTGGCGTAAAACGCAGGCTGTTTGCACTCGTCAAGACTGTCATGACATACATGTAACCAATCAATCAAATATTTTGTAAAAGCCTCAAGTATGGTTAACACTGCTATAACAATATTGACTGGAGTGGACCCCTGGATTTATATTGTTATGCATCCCAGCATTTTTCCTCTAGACCATTCCCAAACCTATTTTCTGGCTATTTTCCTCAAATTGAAGGTAAAACTTTCCCAAATCAGAGAAAACATATTCATAAAGGACCATTAATGATTGAAGATGTGCTTTTTAAAAATTTTGTTTTATCCATGCGTCTACCAAAATTCAAATCAGCTACTGTGCACCGCTAGGGGAAGTAACTGCGTTTGGTGGCGCTGTTATCGAATCGTTTCAATTACAATTCATTGTTTCTTACATACATGGCATCTGAGAATGGGAACCAACTGAATTGCACTGCGTTTTTGCGAGTGGCAATAAATCATAAAACTAATAATACGGAAAACCCTTCAGGATGCAATATTTTATATAGTTTAAAGGCTTCATTAATGATCAACAAGCAGGTTTTTCTTTCCTTCTTTGAGACCCACCGAATATTGGCCCTTTCTCCTTGACGTATTTTTCCCCTATGTCATTGAATTCAGGGTTCCCGCTGTCGATTTGGCGACAACTTTTTGAATTTGGCGAAAGTAAGTGGCGACAACTTTTCAAAAATGGCGATTTTTCAAAATTCCACATTTTTTCTGCGTAATATTTACTTAAAATGACATAAGAGGCTCTGTTTAACAGCCGCTTTATGGCAGTCGCTGTGCAATGGATTTCCGTGATGTAAGCGACACTGCTGAAATCAATGGAGCGTGCTGATTGCCGGAAAGTGGCAGATTATGGTGATAATTGGGATTATTGGTGGTGTTGTTACAAGTTATCTTAATTGGTCGTCAGTTTTATTGCTTCAGAGATAAGACAACTGTGAAATGTACCGACTTTGCGCTGAAGTGTGAAGTGTTTGTCACAGTATAGGAAGCAGATTAAAGCCTGTTAGGTTGACAACAATGACAATCAAAAAGGTAAATATGGATTGTTTTTAGCATAATCGGTGTGTTTAAAGGCAATAATTAAACATTTTGCCTTGATTAGTGCTATATAAACATGAGATAATATTCTCTGTTTCACTCGTCAAAATGGCAAGTTCAGAGTGTATAACGCCTGTTAAAAAGCGAACGTTAGATTCAGATGATGTTGAGACTCCTTCAAAAATGTATAAAACTCTAAATTCACCAGCTAACAGAAATTTCAAAGACAGTTGGAAATCAGATTTCCCGTTCCTCAAATATGATTCCAACACAAAATCTATGCTGTGTGAACTCTGTATATCCTCAAAACTGAGCAATTCATTCACTACAGGATGCACTGTATTGAAAAAGGAGAACATTGTTAAGCATATGAAAACCAAAGGTGAGATTTACTGTAGAGTGAAGTACACAAATACTTAACTTATTTAACTGTGTTCTGTACAAGGCACTATGTAGTAGTTCATATAATATAACGCGTATTTATATTGTTTATATGCTATTATTGTTATTAGCAGAATTTTTAATGTCTTCATTTTCTACAATGCAAATTTGGCGACAACTTTGTGAATTTGGCGAAAGTAAGTGGCGACAACTTTTTGAATTTGGCGAAAGTGGCGACAACTTTTCGATTTTGGCGAAAGTAAGTGGCGACAACTTTTTAAAGCCATGAGGGAACCCTGGAATTTTCCCCAAACGATCCATTTTCTCCCAAAATTGCCTATATATTAAACAATTAATAACAACTACGTTTGTAAATATCGTAAGAGTGCAACAATAGTAACGATAGTTAAAATGGAGGATATTGAAAGGTAAACATATTAAATATATTAATTCAAACTCAGTTAAATACTCCAATAACATAACAATAACACTTAAGTGTGTACGGTTATAGGTTTTTATATTTCCCCCAAACTGCCAATAACGCGCTTATATTTTGCCCTAAATCCGGTTTTTCTCACTATTTTTTCCCCATAAAAAAGAACGGCCCTTTTCCCCCTAAGTCGGAAAAAACCCTGACAAGGAGATTGTCAATATTGATGTATATTCTAAAATAAATTAACATGCAAACCTGTGTCTCTGATGCAACTTGTGGAACGAAACTGAAACTTAGACACATTCAAGTCTCAAGTAACACGAGCAATTTCCTGTAAAAAGATGCTTTTCTGAGCTTAATTCAAGTACAAGAATAAGTTGAACAAGTTGTTTTCAGACAGGTTTTTTTGTAAGGCTCGGGGGAAGGGGCCCTAGCCTTCAAATATGGGGGAAAAATAGCGCGTGAAAACCAAATTTGGGGATAATTTTCGCGCGATGTTACTCATAGGGGAATGAAATTTCCAGGTACAAGTTTCATTTTGGGGGAAAACTGCATGAATTTAAAGCAAATTTCTGAGGGATGTAGCCTGTATAAGGTTACAGCTGTAGGATAAAAAAAGCCCTGTCAGAATTTAACTTATTGGTTTGACATCCTCTTGATAGCTTTTAAAGAATAAGATAAAATTCCCAATTGAGCTGAAAACGACGCTAATTTACCCAATTTGACCAGTACCGTTACCATTCCCAAAGTGGTGAGGAAAAACGTTGTATCCCAACAGCGTCAAATTTGGGGCCGAAATTCGGCCCCATTCCCAATCTCAAAAAGTATATATTTTTCCCAAATGACCGCCTAAAATTCCCAATTGAAGCTTTCAAAGCAAAAAAAAAAATAAATATTTTTTATATATATATATTTCAACTTTCAGTTCATCTCCCTATCCAGCTCTATGAGTTGAACCTTAGTAAATATAATATTGAAAACACTTTTATCATACATGCCATACGTCCCGATCTCGATTTTTTATTTCACCTTAACTTTAGTCATTAGTCAGTATAGTAATCACAATAACTCAAAACTATTTACTTTTTTCAAGATTTTAAATACAGCTGAAATGAAACATGTAACTTAAATCATAACACCAATAATTTATTAAATAAGACAAGAAAATAAATAAATAGACGTCTTTCATCTGAGTTCTCGCTAGAATTTCAGAACATGGAGTCCAGGACTCCTTCCTTAGGAAAATTACTCGTCCCAGTATATATCTTGCGTCAAAACCGAATGCTACCAGGGCCTGGTGACGACATATTTCAAGTTTTAAATCAATTGCTTAAGAAATGTTGACGAATTTCGCTCCACAAACTTATCACATTGTATGCAGACAGACCGACAAACCATCCGACAGCGTGACTCCTATATATCCCCTTACAAACTTCGTTTGCGGGGGTATAACTAGCTTGTCTTAATTTAAATACCTTGTTCAAGCCTTGACTTGTCTTCAGTTGTTTGTTTGTTGTTGTTTTTTTAATTATAGGCTAGTTTTTTTGTCGATTTAATAATTTTAGTGTGCAGAAAATAAAAACATTTATTTTAATACATTTATATCTACTGCCCACCTAATTTTTTACAAAACATAAAAAAATCAAGTCCATTGCTATTGGGAAAAAAATTAAATAAGTACTTACTGCTTGTTTTCCGCGTGTGAGGTCCGTCATTCCACATAAGCGGTCTGCCATTTATTCTATGTCAATCTGAAAATAGGAATTACATGTATGGACTTCTACTAGACAACTCAAATATTCTATTTTGTCCCCACAGATCAATATTGCATTCACTTGTATTCACATTTTTTCCTTGATGAAAACACTGAATGGCGGCCTAAATTGTATTCCTATTATAGACTTTTATAATTATTGGTATTATTTGATGTATTTGACAATTTCAATTCGATGTACCTGTATGTCAATATGATGAAATATGTGCACTGAATTAATTCATAAATTTCAAAATTAACCTAACCACTGTGTTTCACATTTGATACATTGTTGGCTTCAGTGAACAGGTTTAGTTTTGTTTGTTTAATTGGATTTTTCACTGTTTTCCACAGTATTTCAGTTATATCACCGCGGTCAGTTAACCAACTAACACTTTTCCTGGGTTAGCTGGTTTACCAGTACGTGTTCATCTGTATTCTCGCGGTACTTAACCTTAAGTATATATTTGGAGCCATAAGGTACAAATAAAATATTTCTTTCAAAAGTATGCTAACCATTGAACCTTTTTACGAACATTACGACTAGAAATTATGTTTATTAGTATTCTTCATTAAATTATTCTGTTTGTCGATGTATACCATGCCGCCATCTTGAAAAATTACTAAGTGCACATGCTTATGCCAGTAACTGACAACTGCCCTACTTGAATCAGAAGTAGGGGGAAATGGCCGTAGAAAGGATTTCATAACCAATCCCCACACAGTTATGTTGCCAGGCCGAAGGTCGACCATCGTAACTTACCATCGATAAGAAATAACTCCACTTCCATTTTGTTCACAAAACAGACAATGACGTCACTGAGCGGAAAAATGTTCGCGCATGCGCATTGGATTTTAAGTGTGTCGCTTCATAGGAAAAAAAGCGACAAAAAAAGAAAACGACACACTGGTGAAAAAAATAACCCGAGGTTAACGACGAATGGGGATACCCTATTTTTTCAATTTTATTTTGTGTTTCATGCAAAATTATGAAGAATAAAGGGTATTTATACTTTTGACAAGTGAGGACGTCCTCACTCTGCCACTGAGACCCCACTCGTTGCTGTGCATACCCATTGACGGCCTCAGTGTCCCGTACGTGCAACCACACACACACACACACACACACACACACACACGCACACCCACACACACACACACATTCACATCAAGAAGTATAGATATTAGTTATTTACCGAAGTGTAATTGTCTCTTTTTATAGTGAATGTCATTAAATAACTCACACATGCTTATCAGTTGTATTTTTAAATGTACTCTGCACTGTTTATTTTCTCCATTAATACGAACGAACGAACGATCAGACGAACATGTCTTTTACACCAGCTATTGTGAAAGATACTCTTATGATTGAGTTACGAACCAATAAGGCAAGTGATGCCGACATTGTGTCACTTACGTTTCGCTGACATGTGGTGCCTTGAAAGTATTAAATCGCTCGGAAATGGTCCCCACGTTTTGGGCACCCCTCTACTTTGTCACGTATTAAATAACTTTCTTATAAATATATAAAACAAAATGAACTTTGGTGTGATTGCGAATGTAACATTCAACAAAATGTTTGTCAATTTAGAACTTTGGAATCTAAACTATCTATCGAAACAATTCTGTTTAAGCTCGAAAGTAGTCATTGACTTGACTTTAATTTCAACTTTAAATCACATATATTTAGTATAAATCCTGTGCCAAATCTTTATTTCTGTTGACATCTTATCTAAAATATTTAGAAAACAAAACAATGATATAGCATCCCCGAACAAATGTATATATACCCAATGTCTATATTTTATAATATTCACTGAACCTTGGCGCAGGTACTACGGTGTGGATTTATTTACGAAAGAATTGGTAGCGAGCTAGAACGGGTATGTTTCACTAAGTACTTTTTGTATTGAACGAAAATGGGTGAGCGAAGCGATCGAAAAAATGAGCATATTGATCCCAAGAAACCTAAAATAATCAGTTACCTACTTTAATAATCCTCTTAAGTATATTTCTATTTGTGTCAAAAGGCATATTGCGTAAAGGAAAATGTTTTATATTCAGTTCGTCTTATAATCGATCTCATAATAAGAAATTAAATCGTTCTACCCTTAACCCCCCTTAGAATTCCATTTTATTGCATTTGTAGGTCATTTGTTTTCACTTTTGAGAAAAAGTTGTAGGCCCGGGCCTACAAGGCCTACATGTAGCTACGCCACTGCGAATATGCCTTATAAAACAGACAAATATACTGCCTTTAAACCGCTTCACGTTCTCTTGATAAGTGAATTAGATATTAAAAGTACTGTATTGTCTTGCTTGGGCAATATATTCGCCAATCAAACGTCACGCATGTACAAAAAAGGCAACTGTTTGCTAGTAAGCCATTTAAATAAAGCCGTATGTGTCTATGAAGCGACCGATATTTATAAAATGAGGAAACCCAAACACTATTGAATTAATATCGCATAAGTGTGCGTTAAATTCAGCAAACAACCTACATGCATGTGTGTATTGATTTAAACGTTCAGTACACGGGTGTAACAGTTAAAATAGATATGAACAGATTTCAAACTTCCTGTATTGAAAGCTAAAACGTATTGTATCTGTGTGGCATTTCAAATATTTCCTTCAAATCGTAATGGAATATGAATGGTTCAAAGCAGTTGGAATAGTAATTGGGATAACGTTATTCAGCACTCATGCAGGTTATACACAGGCGTTGGTAATAAATGTGTAATTAGCATACATGTATTGAAGGGACTTAGTGTAAGGCTTCATTTAAATTCTACGTAGAACACATACATGTAGTTTGCGAAAATTCGGTTTCTCAAATGTAAGGTTAATGTAGGACAATCCGCTTATAATAGCTCGAGCTGAGATTAACCATCACCCTCTCACCATTTATCCGTGGCCATTTGTTTTTAATACTGTGTTATCGAAAATTCTATTAACATATACACGTAGCATTAATGCAACTAGAACGCGGATAATTTGGAAGTTGAACTATCATCATCAGAAGTAGCGGCAGCAGCAGCATCATCGTCCTCCACCTCATCCTCATCAACATTAATATCGTCATCACCATCATCATCATCATCGTGATCTTTATCATCGTCGTCATCGTCTCATCATCAACATCACCAACACCGCCAACGTCATCGTCGTCGTCATCATCATCTTCACCATCATCATCATCATCTTTTACTTCTTCCTCTTCTTCTCATTCTTCATTGTTACTAAACCCAGAATATGTTGTTTTATTTAGCTCATTTTATATTGTGTGAACCTTTAACTAATTGTCATTATAATACTGATAAGACTTGTTATCGCCGTTTTATCTGCAGGGACAAGGGCCCGTGGTTAATTTTCATTGATCTCAACTCAAAACTCAACTGACAGCTCAATATCCATGCTCAGCTGAGATTCTTGCTCAGTTTGAGGTTATTAAACATTTGGAGATCAAACTCAGCGGAGACGATTTTTTTAACATGAAGTTTAATATATTTAAGCGACTAGTCGGTCATCCATATTTACGTGGTGTGCCCTAAGCAGCTCATTTGTGCAAACTGTGGTATATGTTTACCGCGGTTTCTTTTTTTCTGTCCAGTGCTTATAACCACTGGATAAAGTAAACAGGTTGCTTTAAAAGGGCAATGGTCACAGAAACTAATTTACACTTGAAAATTGCAATAACCATGATGAAATCTTAAATCGAAAAGTGTGTCACGTATTAGCTGTTATGACATATTTATATTACGTCATGTTTGCGATGATTTCCATTTTCAAGTGTAGATAAAATGGCTGCAACAGGGTAAACGCAATTATTTTTACAATCATGTGTATTACACTGTTGCAAAAACGACGTGAATATCAATAGGGTTGACACTACAATTATAACAATGGATAATTTATGAAGAAATAAAGGTAAGACCTTTCATAAATGCATTAAACATGCAATTTTATGTTGTGCTGTTTAATTGTTGAATTGGAATTTATATTTTATTTCAGTTTTGTAAAACACTTTAAGTATAGAACTATATAAGTTAATCATTTGTTCCATGTTGATATCATCACAATGTACATAATTATTTGTCACATTTACATGTTGAGATCGACTCTGATACAGGTAGCAATCAATCTCAGGATTTCTTGCTGAGCCTCAGTTTGAGCTCCGAGTTAATTTTTTTTTAATCTCAGATTTCCTGAGTTCAGTCTCAGGCTGAGCTAGGAGTTGATATTTGAGCTTGGAGATTGACCTTAAGAGTTTTATAACCTCGGGCCCAGTACATAATTTGAGTAAAGTTCATGGTGCAAATTACTTTTGCGGTATGTATTTAATTGGAGCAAATGAAGTTTATAATCATTTTCGTTTGTTACACATTATACAATTTGCATCTAATGCTGATTTATTGCAAAAAGATACCAACGACAAATCTTCTCCTCTGATACCACAAGGCCCATAGGTTTCATATTTGGTACGTAACATTGTATAGCGGTCATCTACAAAGATTGTTCGAATGATGCCCTGGGGTAAAAACTGGCCACACCCCGGGGTTCACAATTTTTATATAGACTTAAAAAGCAAAATGACTTCTTTTTTGAAACCGCTATGTTGTCGGGCGGTTGGCCTAGCGGGCGGCCGGGTGTAGCACTTTACTTTTCCGCTCTCTAACTCGAGAACGGATGGGATGGGATGGGATGGGAGGGGATAGGATGGGATGGATGGATGGATGGATGGATGGAGGGAGGGATGGAAAGATACGGTAAATAGATAGATGGATAGGGTAGAAGGGGTAGATTGGGTAGATAGATAGATAGACAGACAGACAGGCAGGCGGGCGGGCGGGCGGGCGGGCGGGCGGGCGGGCGGGCGGGCGGGCGGGCGGGCGGGCGGGCGGGCGGGCGGGCGGGTTCCGCTCATAAACTTGAGAACGCATTAAGATATTTTAATGAAACTTAATACATAGATACCTTATATCGAGGCCTCGCTAGGGATTGCATATGGGATGGGTGGGGTCAAGTTCAAGGTCACTGTTACTTAAAGTAGAAAAATGGTTTCTGCTCAATAACTTAAGAACGGTTTAAGCTATTGTAATGAAACTTCATACATAGATACCTTATAGCAAACCTCGCTTGAGATGGGTGGATGGTATCAAGGTCAAGGTCACTATTTCTAAAAATAGAAAAATGGTTTCCGCTCAATAACTTGAGAACGCATTGAGACATTTTTATGAAAATTAATACATGGATACCTTATATCGAGAACTCTCTTTGGATTTGCAAATAGGGTGGTAAAGGTCAAGGTCACTGTTGTTAAAAATAGAAAAACAGTTTCTGCTCAATAACTTGAAAACGCCTTAAGATATTTTCATTAAATTTAAAACATAGATACCTTATATTGAGATCTCGCTTAGGATTGCATACGGGTTAGGTGGGATCAAGGTCACTGTTACTAAAAATATATAAACCTTTTCTGCCTAATATCTTTCGAACGAATCGAGATATTTTAATGACACTTACTACATATATCCCTTATATCGAGACCTTTCTTGGGATTGCATATGGGTTAAATGGGGTTTAGGTGAAGTCTAGGTGAAGTCACTGTTGCTTAAAATAGAACAATGGTTTCTGCTCAATAACTTGAGAACCCATTGCGATATTGTAATGAAACTTAGTACACATATCTGATATCATGACCTTACCTGGGTTTGCTTATGGGGGGAGGGGTGAGGTCAAGGTCAAGGTCACTGTTACTAAATATAGCAAAACGGTTTCCACTCAACAACTTGAGAACGCATCGAGATATTTTCATTAAACTTCATACTTATATACCTTATTTTGCTTTGGATTACGTATGGAGTGGGTGTTGTCAAGGTCAAGGTCATTGCTACTAATAATATAAAAATGGTTTCCATTCAATAACTTGAGAACGTATTGAGATATTTTGAAGAAACTTCATACATACATATCTTATATAAGATATCGCTTGAGATTGCATATCGGGTGGGTGGTGTCAAGGTCACATTACTAAACTAGATTAAACGTTTGTGTGCTGACTTCAGTTCATTTTGTTGAAAAAATTGGTTTTCGTGGAATTTCCACATTTGTTTGTATTTGGTATGTAACATTGTATAGTGGTCCTCTACAAAGAATGTTCAAATGATGCCCCTGGGGTCAAAAGTGGCCACACCCCGGGAGTCACATGGTTTATGTAGACTTGAATAGCAAAATGATTTTAACAATATTCTCCTCTGAAACCGCAAGGCCCAGAGGTTTCATATTTGGTATGTAACATTGTATAGTGGTCCACTACAAAGATTGTTCAAATGATGCCTCTGTGGTAAAAAATGGCCACACCCTGTGAGTGAAAGTGTTTATATAGATTTAAATCGCAAAATGACTTTAAAAATCGTCTCCTATAAAAACGCAAGCTCCAGTGGTTTCATATTAGGTATGTCATATTGTATAGAGGTCGTCAACAAATATTGTTCAAATTATATTTCTGGGGTAGATAGTGGCCTCGCCCTGTGGGTCTCATGGCTTATATAGACTATACAAATCTTCTCATGAAACTGCCAGGCCCTGATTTTTATACTCAGGTAAGTGCTTCAGTGCCATTTGGCCCTCTTGTTTAAAGCCATTATGATGCCTTTAACTCAGGTGATCAACCTAGGGCCATTGTGGCCCTCTTGTTTGAAGTATGCTCTTGAATGTCTTAACTTGACAGATTTAAGCACTCAAAAGCTCAAGTATAATATGCAAAGTATTTGGATTTTGTTTTTTTAATTGGTCCCATGGGGGTTATAACCCGGGACCTGCGGATTAAAAGGCTATAGCCTTAACCACTCGGCCATTCCGACTTCTTTTTTTAACCCGGCATTAATAATTTTATGTTAGTGGTCCACGTGATGTCAGCAGTTTCAACAGCAGAATAACTCCAAATTATTTCATTGTTCAGCATTACAAACGCTTTACATTTTATCAATTTCAACTGATGATTACTCATAACGGAAATGGTTTTTACAGTTTATTTCTCGGTCTGTATGCTCATTGTGTTCATTGGCTATTTTGAGAAATATATATATTATTAAATTACGTACATTTATGTATTTTGTAGAAACCTCTCAAGTACCATCATAAGTTCAGTTGGCAGGAAAAATAAATTGCATTAATATGTCCATTTTTAGTCACTTTTTCCAGATTTGACCTTCATTTGACATTGACCTTGACCTTTGGTGACCTTGATAATTTTGTTATTGGATAGCACCATGTATGTGCATCAAATGTCAGCATGGTTTAAATCAGATCACTATAAAAGAATTAGAATGATAAAAGTACGACTCGGTGAATGCTAAAAAAAATACATCTCTTTTAGAAGCCATCTTGGTTTCCATGGTAACTTACAGTTTGCCAACTGTCCACCATCGAAAAGAATTGACTTCAAGCATCCCACTATGCAAATAAACTGAGAAACTGGGCTTGACAAAAAATGCACACAAATTCTTCCTGGGACTAGACTACTTACACTCGTATGTTTTGTTGTATACATTCAGATGCCCAGACAATGGTATGTCAACAAAAGGAAGTACTGTACCAGAGGGAGGTGAACTTTTACTGACATGCACAGTTTCACAGAACGCAGAGTATGTTTCATTTTGGAAGCTTACCTCTAAAGTGTTATCCTATTCCATACAAAAGCTAATGTTCCAAAACGACACTGGAAGCTGCGTGAAGAACCCATCTGATATTTCAGAGCTTTCTTGTACCTGTGTCAACACGCTGGTGTACAGGTGCACAATTGCGAAGGATCAGATGGCTAATAAAGTCGATAAATGGAGGTGTCAAGCGGTGTTCTCAACAATAGCAGACAGCAATGCGCTAGTCATTGATATAGCAAGTAAGTTATTATGGAGTCAACACAAAATAGCAGCTGTATTTATTTGAAAATTTTAGTTTCAATGCAATATTCTATTAACATGCAAAATGTGTGTAGCTTAATCTACATGCATTAGAGATTGTATGTTTAACTCGACAATTCAATGAATATGGTAGCATTTCTTCTTACCCCAGTGTTTGTGTCTGCATCTGAATTCTTTAGCTCACCTGAGCATGAAGTGCTCAGTGATCTATGGGTAATGGGGGACTGTCCTATGACATAAGAAATCTCGGACCCTTTCGATAATGAGCCAGACCAGACCAGGAACAGCAGAGTTATTGTCTCTTTATAATGAGAAAAAAACTGCAAAATGGACTTGTGCAACATCCAAGCATTATTTTTCATCCGATTTTGGACCAAACTTGCACAGCATGTGGCTGAGCATACCACTTCATAACAGTCCAAAAATGGTCTAGAATGGAGTACAAACATCAGTGTTATTTGCCCCTTGTTTCCGAGAAAAAGTGCAAAAAATATCAATGTGGAAGATAGAGACTTCATTTTTTGTGTAATCTTGACCAAACTTGCACGGTTTGTGTATGACCATAAGGTCCCAGTTGAACTTGAATATGGGTCAGATCGGACTATAAAACTCAGAGCTATTGCGCCTTTTTTATGCCCCCGAAGAAGGGCATATAGTAGTCGCACCGTCCGTCCGTGGTGGGTGTCTGGGTGCGTGGGTGGGTCGTTTCCGCTCTGTAACTTTTAAATGCCTGGATGGATTTTAATATAACTTCAGATTATTATTCCCCATGACTAGACGATGTGTCACGTACAACTCCCATGCTCGTCGGTCAAAGTTCAAGGTCACAATTCAATATCAAAGGTCATGATTTTTTGTTTCCGCTCCATAGCTTCTAAACGCCTGGATGGATTTTAATATAACTTCAGGTTATTATTCCACATCACCAGACGATGTGTTACGTACAACTCCAATGCTCGACGGTGAAAGTTCAACGTCACAATTCAAGGTCAAAGGTCATATATTTTTGTTTCCGCTCCATAACTTCTAAATGTCTGGATGGATTTAATATAACTTCAGATTATTATTCCCCATGTGTAGCGTACAACTCCCATGCTCGTCAGTCAAAAGTCTAGGTCACATTTTAAGGTCTAAGGTCTAAGGTCATTAATTTATGTTTCCGCTCAGTTACTCCTTAATGCCTGGAAGGATTTTAATATAACTTCAGATTATTATTTCCAATGACCAGACAATGTGTTGCGTACAACTCCCATGATTGTCGGTCAAAGGTCAAGTTCAGAATTCAAAGTCAAAGGTCATGAATGTTTGTTTCCACTTCATAGCTTCTAAATGTCTGGAGTAATTTTAAATGTTACTTCAGATTATTCTTGTCTATGACCAGACAATGTGTCACATACAACTCTCATGCTCGTCTGTCAAATGTCAGGGTCATTATTCAAGGTCAAAGTTCAAGGATGTCTGTTTCTCTACTGTAACTTCTAAACGTCTGGAAGGATTTTAATATTACTTCAGATTATTATTTCCCATGACCCGGCGATGTGTCGTGTATAACGCCCATGGTCCTCGGTCAAAGGTCAAGGTCACAATTCAAGGTCAAATGTTTATTTTCTTTCTGCTCTATATCTTCCAAAATCCATGATGGATTTTTAATATTACTTCAGCGAATTTTTTCCCATGACCAGATGATGTGTCGCATACCACATGCATGCTCCTCATTTAAGGTCTGTTGGTCCAAGTTGCACTTAAAAGGTCAACTATTGGAATGAACTTTTATAGGAAGCATCATTTTTGCCAACATGTAAGGAATATAATAACTTGGTGGGAATGAAGATCATATTGAAGCAGTGTGTCACAATAACAAACAGCTGTGTTGCTGAAAGCTCAAGATATTTGTGCAGGGCATAATATTGTGCTCCGACATTGTTTTGCCTTCCTTTGACGAGCATATGCTTCAGTGGCATATGTCACATCCTGTGACAAGCCTTGTTGTGAAACAAAAATCCATAATTTGTCAAGAATTTATTTTAATCTCAATACAAACTTTTTATTCCTTGTTGACTAAACTTGCACAGTTTGTGTAAGACCATAAGATCTCATCAGGGTGCAATGATGGGCCAGGTAGAACTAGGAACACTATACTTATTTTCCCTTTTATAAATGAGAAAACTTGCACAAAATGGACATTGTGCAATATATAAACTTCATTTTCATCTAATCTTGATCAAACTTGCACATATTGTGTATGACAACAAGCTCTCATAATAAACCAAATAATTGCCGAGATAGCGGTTCAAAGAACTAAGTTATTGGCCCTTGTTTGAGACAAAAAGCAAAAAAATGGACTATGATTATTATAGAGACTTCATTTCCACTAGGGGGTCAACTAATAGTATTTAAGTAACTGGTTAATTGGTTTTTGTATTTGAGCTTTTAACTGGTAAGTTGATCATCATTTATAACACCTAAACATACAATTAAAATGCAAGTACATCCAGTATGGTGATCTCTTTGGTTGACTAGTCCTAATCAATGATAAAATTAAAGCTGACAGGTGTCTTTGTTGCTGTCACTTTTAATTATAATTCTATAACAATTAGTTATTAAACGTTGTATATGGAAATCAGCTCGATGTTTGAACCTCATTTGATTGTAGAGATAGTATGAACCTCTGTGTAATGTAAGTGTGCTTGGGCATGGTAAACATATCACTGATTGCTTTAGTCTTGTTCCCGAATGTTTCTACCGTAAATACATTTGTATTGCACCTGTATATTACCGGGTGAATAACTGAAGTAGGCCAGGCAGGCATTTGTATAGGGCTTGTGAATTGCCAGGTTAATTATAGAAGGCAGGACAGGTATCTGTATAGCACCTGTCGATTGCTCTCTAGGTCAACAACAGTAAGGTATTTGTCTGATGCGTGTCAGTTTGTAGGTAATGTCATTCAGATGTCAGAGTTGGTCTCTGTCATTGCCTATCCTCAGGTTAGCGCTTTGGGCCATCATGTCCCTCTTGTTTGTAAAGTTTTAGCTCTGCTGGCTTAAGACCAGAGAGCTTAAGTTTGAGTTTCTGTGTTTCGCGCGTGTGTGTGCGTGTGCGTGTGTGTGCGCGCGTCCTTACGTCATTATAACCCAACAACCAGTAGGTAAGGGGGGCGACCGTAATTTCTCGCGTATAAACCGCACTTTTTTCAGCCAAAGCTCGTAGCTTATTTTTAGTGCGTCTAATACGCTGATATTAGCAAAAACACGTAGTTTTTCTATCATAAATATCATCGGTGGTGTTTTGGCCTCCATGTTGAATAGACGCTCGATCGACGTCAAAAAGACGCTTATATAAGCAAGTATTCGTACCCGATCTCACATGTGTTGCCCAATCAACATGAAACTTTCTCAGAACATTTGTTATTAAGATTTCTCAGCCGAGTTCGAAAATGGTTCCACTCCATTAAAAAACATGGCCACCAGGGGGCGGGGCGCGGCTGTTTTCCTTATATGGCTATATTGAACACTTTAAAAAGCTTGTGAACTCCCTAGAGGCCATATTTATTGCTATTGAACATTAAATTTTGTTCTAATCACATCTCGGACGAGTGCGAAACTGGGTCATGTGGGGTCAAACACTAGGTCACTAGGTCAAATTGTATAAAAAGCTTGTGAACACTCTTGAAGTCATATTGTTTACCCAATCTTCTTGAAACTCACTCACAACATTTGTTTCAATAATATTTTGGACGAGTTCAAACAAGGGTCCTCTGGGGTCAAAAACTAGGTCACTAGGGCAAATTGAAGAAAACGCTTGTGAACACTCTAGAAGTCACATTTTTTCCCCAATATTCTTGAAACTTGCTCTAAACATTTGATTCAATGATATGCCGGACTAGTTGGAAACTAGCTCATGTAGGTTCAAAAACTAGATCACCAGGACAAATTGAAAAAAAAGCTTGTGAATACTCTAGATGCCACAGTTATAGCCCAGTCATCATGAAACTTACTCAGAACATTTGTCCCAATGATATCTGGGACACTTTCGAAACCAGGTCACATGGGGTCAAAAACTAGGTCACCAGGTTAATTTGAAAACAAAGCTTGTTTATATTCTAGAGGCCATATTTTTAGCCGATTCTTCATTTAGCTTGCTCTGAACAGTAGTTCCTTAACCCCTCAGGTGAGAGACTCAGGGCATTATGGTCCTCTTGTTGTAACTTTTTATTTTCGCTGATGCTGATAACAAGCGCAACAATACCAGAAACATCAGATAGAAAAGCAAAACAATTCTGAGCAACACCTTAAAACTTCCTGTCATGCCTATTCAGTGTATTTATTGTTTTACCTTCATTACGCATACCAGTAGTTATTTTGTGTATAAACTATGTATGTATTGAATTCTTTATTTTAACTGGAAACAATTATCAGGTTTAATATTAATATTAAGCATAAACATTTTAAGAGAAAACATATATACATAACATTAATGGAATAGTATTGGTCGCCATTACAGTCTACAATGGTCCGGCTTTTGACCTTCACCCTTTCCAAACTATCAAACTGATACTGGCTTTCAATTGTTAATCACTGACATCAAGCGCATTTTAACTCAGTACAAAGTTGTCTAATCAAGGTAAAAATAACAGGTAAAAAACACAAAACTGTAACTCAGTACAAAGTTGTCTAATCAAGGTAAAAATAACAGGTAAAAAACACAAAACTGTAAATAGACCGCATAAATAATGCAAAATATCGGTATGATCATTCATTGCGATATTTTATTGCAGAATCAAATATTGCAATAAACCAATATACTGGGATATGGTGATACCCCTACTATAATGTCATGGTCAAACTTACAGGTCCAGCTAGCTCAGTTGGTATAGCGCTGGACTGTCAATCCGGGGATCGTGAGTTCGCACTCCAGCCCGGCCACTAATTTGTGTGGGGATAGGTTATGAAATTATTTCTACGGCCATTCTCCCCCAACCTCTGATTCAAGTAGGGCAGTTGTCAGTTACTGGCATAAGTATGTGCACTTACTACTGGTAAATCGGCTAAGCTTGCCCAGGAAAAGTGTGAGTAGGTTAACTGACCGCCGTGATATGACTGAAATACTGTTAAAACGGCAAAAATTCCAAACAACCAAACAAAACAACGTATAGGGCAAAGGTCAAAATCAGCATTTTGCTTGTCTGGACTATGACTTGGCCATAGATTGAAGGATTTTGTAATTACTTGGCACAAATATTTGCCTTAATGACATGGCATGTCATGCACATGAACAAGAACTGTAGGTCAAATGTCAAGGTCATACTTTAATGTTAAGTTGAAATAATCGTGTTTTATCATCAAATTATGAATTGGTTTGTAAATCAATTAGCTTTTTCTGGTACTGGGTTAGCCAAATAATTAATTACCAGTACATAATTTGCATAGCGGAAAACCACTGCCACATCTGTAGCGGTTAGTTTACTAAGGCCTACACTAAAGTGGGCAACAAGGCCACTTTGGCCCAAATTTTGTAGCAGTAACTATTTTCTTGCATGTGTGTGATATTTTATTCTTTATACATATTTCAGTTGGTATCACCGGAGTCAGTCTGAGTCCGTACTCTCCAGTGCAGGTAATAGCCTTCACGACAGTAACTCTTGTATGTACAACATCCGGAGGTAATCCAGCAGCCATAGTGTCTTGGTTCCGAGAAACATCTTCTGGAGATGTTGACATCACGTCGCTTTCTACCAAAAACACCACAGGTGATGCTAACAGTTCATATGTCGTGATAAGTACTCTGAGGCTGACTCCATCAAGGGATGACGGCACAATGCGATTCTATTGTAATTCAAGCAACGTAGGGACCTGGTATAAATCAAATAGAGGAACCGTTGAAGTATTGTGTAAGCATTCTCATTTGAACTTATATTGTGTAAGAACTATTATTAAATCAATGGCTTTTATTATTCACCAATGTGTTATAAGTTGTGGATATACATAGGATTCACACATCCTTCCATTCCGAACATTTTCTTTTCACAGCATCTTATACTTTTCTGAACATCAATTTAGCATACATTGAGTTTATTATGTTCATAAAGAAAACAGTGCCAAATATAGTATTCTTAGTTTTATTTATATTATTCAGAAATAAACTACATACACATGAGGCGTGTTGTGGGAAACCGGGCTTAATGCATGTGCGTAAAGTGTTGTCCCAGATTAGCCTGTGCAGTCCGCACAGGCTAATCCAGGGTGGCACATTCCGCTTTTATGGTATTTTCTGTTTCAAGGAAGTCTCTTCTAAATATAAATCTACTGTAGGCGTAAAGTGCCGTCCTGCATTAGCCTGTGCGGACTGCACAGGGTAATCCGTGACGACAATTTACGCACATGCATTAAGCCCGGTTTTTCCACCACACACCTCAAATGTATACTATTATATTATATTTACATTATCAAAAAAGACTGGACTCTTTGTTACGCATATCTAGCCAATGTGTCCTGGTATGTAGATCATATTGTCAGTGAAACATTATTCAGAGTAAAACACAAGTTAACTGCAAGTATCATTATTTGTGTCAAAACATTAGTGTGGGGTATTAATCAAGCTTACCGATGATTCTATGTAAATTACTTCAGACAAAAGCAAAGTATGATCATTCTATTTCATGTCCTTGCAACCTGTATTGACAGATGGTCCAGATCTTCCAATGTGCAAATACGGCAACTCTTCAGTAACAGGGACTATCAAGGTCACCAAAGGAAGTAATCTGAATATCCAGTGTTCCAGCAACAGCAATCCACCACCAAACACGTACATATGGACTCTACCAAACACCAGTACTCAAGCAGGTGCCCAGTTGAGTGTTTCTGACATTCAGCCTTCATTGAATAGTTCCTACAAGATTCAAGTCTGGAACTCCATGACACCAACAGTGGGTACAACTATGCAGGCCACAAACACTACAACATTCACTGTGGATGTACAGTGTGCGTGTAATACTTTCATCTTCTATTTATGGGCCTATATCAAAATACATCAGTAACTAAGTGTAAGCATTGAAAACACAATATCACATACATGTGCATTATTATCTGATATGTGTATACATACAAAGGTCATACTTACCGGACATATGTTATAAAATGCATACAATTACTAGAAGAAAACATGACTTTTCTTTAACAGATTTTCCGTCAAAGCCTGCGTTACAGATCTCGTCCACTTCTGTCACTGGAACTGTAAAGGTCATTGAAGGTCAAGATTATATCTTTCACTGTGAGTCCCAAAGCAATCCTCCCGCCTCCTACATCTGGACATATCCAAGAGGAACAGTGCCTGGTCAGCGCCTGACGCTTACTAACCCACTGGCAGCTAATGACAAAGGCGAATATGTGTGTAAAGCAGAGAACACTCTGACTCCAACAGGAGGTCAAGCACAGTCCCAGACAATCAATTCCAGTCTCACTGTGGAAATTCAGTGTGAGTAGTCATGCACATAAAGATATTGATTCGTTTCATAAATTCTATTACAATTTTTCACATTAATCTATCCGGCAGTGCATGTGACATAATTTGGAAAAGTTAAAAGTACATTTAAACTGTGTGCTTTAGTACACTTGTTATGCTGTTTATGCAGCATATTTTGACCAGATATTAATGTTTTATTTATTTATTTAACAATACGTATCAAGGTATTGATTAAACTCCTACTGTCTAATAGCTCATATAGAAAAAAAATGCGTACTCTGGCATTAACACTAGCTAGTGTGAAGTATTAAAGCGCATTCATTGGTAAGAACAACTATTAAGAAATTACATTTTATATTTATTGGAGATGTATTTACATTACCAAAAATAGGGTCAATATATTTCCTTCACTTTCCTGTTCTGGCATTTGTTAGAGTTTGTTTGCCTAATCCACCCTTAAATGTCTTGCAATTACTTAACTGTGATATACGCATATCTGTATTTCCACATATCCCATTGTATATCTGCCCTTGTTTGTAATCATTTTCAAGTGTTCACACTTTGCATGCCACAGATCCTCCGCGTGTCCCTTACTACAAATATGGCAGTATTTCGGGTGATCTGATACAAGGGAATACCATATATATTATACGTTCTGCCAGTCTACCAGTAGCGTGTACAGCAGATTCCAGTCCGGTTCCAGTCTACACGTGGGAAGGACAAAATAATAATTCTCAGCTGTTGAATGTGAACAACATATTATCCACTGGGTACAGAACATGTACGGTGACAACGATTATGAAGGATACTTTGGGAAAGATGGTACACGCAACACACAACAGTCGTCTGAGCATCGTTGTGCTGCGTAAGTTGTATTGGTTGCTTGCTATAAATAAGTTCAGGCACTCTGAAAGTTATACTCGTTTCCCCTTGTTAAGTCCAACATTTTTTATCCGATCTTTAAACTGCATTAACAGGTTTGTGGGCATAGCTCAGCCAAGTTCGATTATATAACAAATCGCCTAAGAATTGTGGAGTTATGACACCTGACTTGCCTAAAATTGGCCTTTTTATACGCCCAGCATCTTGATGCGGGAATCATATAGTGATTGTCCTGTCCGTCTTTCCGTCCGTCCATCATTCCGTCCGTGACAAGGTTAAGAAGATTTTACAGTTTTGTCTAGCACCAACTCTTACTACAACACTTGGATACTTACGCAGTTGTTGCTTATGATCATTCCCTATCCACCCATATCACCCAACCTCACTTTGACATTGACCTTGACCTAATTTGCACCTAGAATAATTCAAATGGGCTGTTTCTTGGTTAATTAGATTTTACCGTTTCGTCTAGTACCAACACTGCTTGCAACAACACTTGGATACTTACGCAGTTGTTGCTTATGACTATCCCCAATCCACCCATATCACCCAACCTCACTTTGACCATGACCTTAATCTACTTTGGATCATACAATGGGTTATCCAGCACAGACCGTGTTTTTTTGTGTTTATCAAACACAGAATCTTGTTTTTAGCTGTTTCCGCACTCTTAGTCGAACAGTTTTTATCCGATCTTTGCCAAACTTGGTGAACATCTTTGTGGACATCAAATATTGGTCAAATTTGATAATCAACCAAATCGCTCTAGGAACTGTGGCGTTATATCACTTGAATTATCTAAAATAAGCCTTTTTAGCCAGTTCCACTTTTTCATTCCAACAGTTTTTATTGACTGATCTTCACCAAACTTGATGAAAAAGTTTGAGACCATAATATCTTAGCCAAGTTCGATTATCAAGCAAATCACCCCATGAACTGCAGAGTTATATCCCTTGATTTATCTTTAAATGGCCTTTTTAGCTCACCTGAGCACCAAGTGTTCATGGTGAGCTTTTGTGATCACCCGCTGTCCGTTGTCCTTCCGTCAGTGCGTCCGTCTTCAACGTTTTATTCAAACAACATCTCTTCCTAAACCACTAGGCGGACTTTCACCAAACTTCACAGGAATGATCATTGGGTCACCCTCTTTCAAAGTTGTTCAAATCGTTATGGTCCCCTGCATATGTAGGTCACCTGAGCTAAAAATAGATTTAAAAAGTGAAACTTGAAAAATCCTCTTTTCTGAAACCCCAGGGCCCAGAGGTTTCATATTTGGTGTGTTACATCCTATGGTAGTCCTCTACGGAGATTTTTTAAATTATGCCCCTGAGGTCAAAACGGGCCAAGCCCCGGGGGCATATGGTATATAAAGAATATATAGCAAAATGACTGCAAAAAATCTTCTCCTCTGAAACAACAAGGCACAGAGGTTTCATATTTGGTATGTAACATCCTATAGTGGTCCTCTACAAAGATTGTTCAAATTATGCCCCTGGGGTCAGAACTGGCCACGCCCCTGAGGTCACATTGTTTATATAGAATATATAGCAAAATGACTTAAAAAATCTTCTCTTCTGGAACTGCAAGGCCCAGAGGTTTCATATTTCGAATGTAACATCCTTTAGTGGTCCATTTCAAAGATTGTTCAAATTATACCCCCTGGGGTCAAAACGGGCCATGCCCCGCGGGTCATATGGTTTATATAGAATATATAGCAAAATAACTTTAAAAATCTTCTCTTCTGAAACCACAAGGCCCAGAGGTTTCATATTTGGTAAGTAACCTCCTTTAGTGGTCCTCTACAAAGATTGTTCAAATTATGCCCCTGGAGTCAAAACTGGCCACGCTCCGGGGGTCTCATGGTTTATATAGAATAAAATCTTTTAAAATCTTCTCTCAAATTGCAAGGCCCAGAGGTTCCATATTTGGTATGTAACATCCTTTTGTGGTCCTTTACAAAGTTTGTTCAAATTATGCCCCTGGGGTCAAAACTGGCCACGCCCAGGGGGTTACATGGTTTAAATAAACTTATTTAGCTAAATGTCTTCAAATCTTCTTCTCTGAAACCGCAAGGGCCAGAAAAAGTTCTCATGGTGAGCTTCTGTGATCGCCCGTTGTCCGTCGTGCGTGTGTGTATGCGTGCGTCGTCAACTTTTCATTTAAACAACATCTCCTCCTAAACCGCTGGGCAGATTTTCACCAAACTTCACAGGAATGATCCTTGAGTGAACCTCTTTCAAAGTTGTTCAAATCTTTCCGGTCCGCTGAATATGTAGGTCACCAGAGCTAAAAATAAATTTAAAAAGTGAAAATTTATAAATCTTCTTCTATAAAACCGCATGGCGCAGAGCTTTCATATTTGATATGTGACATCCTGTAGAGGTCCTCTACAAAGATTGTTCAAATGATGCCCCTGGGGTCAAAACTGGCCGCGCCCCAGGGGTCACATGGTTTATATAGACTTATATAGCAAAATGACTTAAAAATCTTATCTGGAAACCTTACGCATGAAATGATAGCATTAGACCTATCTAGTTTAACTTAGGTGGAACTGCACAATTTTTTGTAAAGCAAAATGATGCAGCAGTCGCGTCTGTAGCTCTGACACTGCAGTATGTTTCACCAGCATGTACAGAAACACGTAGCATAGAGCCTTAAGTCTTGTCATCTACTTTAAACCTTTCATTTGTACAGTTTAATTAAAGGTGTGCACACACAAAAAACTACACACAGATCATGTCTCTCCAACAAAGTTCTTAATGCTTTGTTGGCAGCCTCCACCCAAGGACTTCTTTTCAGAAGAACAACTTTTTAGTACCAGATATTGGACATGAACACTATGCCTCATCAACATGTGGGTGGACATGTGGCACCAGCAGAAACCATGAATGACAGCTTTCTAAATTTGTGTTCAGGGCTTGCACTAAAATGAAACGTTTGTGTTGGATATAAGTGTTGGATAGTGGAAGGCATGAACATTTCAGACATAAAATGAAGTATAAAATAAGCTTTATTTAATGTCATTTCAGATAATTTTGTGATAATATGCCAATAACGTCATTGAAAGAGGTATACATTTAGGTAAACCGTGACATCTATTTCCAGGTTAAATTACTTTTGCCACTTCTGTTGTGTTTCCTTGACACATTTTATAGTGTGTGAATTTTATGATTATGTTATATCATTGGGAAAAAGAAAAAGAAAAACAAACTATATTAAAAAGCTGTTTATTGTCGTGCCTCTGTTAGCTCAAAGATTGTTCAAATTATGCCTCTGGGGTCAAAACTGGCCACATCCCGAGGGTGACATGGTTTATATTGACTTGAATAGTAAAATGACTTTGTATAATGGTCCTCTACAAAGATTGTTTAAATGATGTCCATGGGTTCAAGATTGGCCACACACCGGGGGTCACAAGGTTTTTATGCATTTAAATAGCAAAATGACTTGAAAAATCGCCTCTGAAACCGCAAGGCCCAGTGGAATCATATTGGGTATGTAACATTGAAAAGTGGTCCACTACAAATATTGTTCAAATTATGCCCCTGGGGTACAAGGTGGCCATTCCCTGTGGATCACATGGTTTATATAGACTGAAAAAGCATCTGAAACTGCAAGGCCCATATCTTTATACTCAGGTAAAGCGTTTAGTGCCATTTGTCCCTCTTGTTATTAGCCATTATGATGCCTTTAACTCAGGTGAGCGATCATGGCCCTCAAAGACATTCAAAGGTATTTACTTAATCCTTCTTTACTTTCAACGTTTTCACCAGGAAAAGCAAGCCACATAGCTTTGTTTTGTTTATTTACAGATTAATGCCCATTTTTATGCCCCCGGCATCTTGATGCGGGAGGCATATAGTGATTATTCTGTTCGTCCGTCCTTCCGTCCATCCATCCTTCCGTCCGTCCATGACAAGGTTAAATAGATTTTACCATTTTGTCTAGCACCAACACTGCTTCCTACAAGACTTGGATATTTACTCAGTTGTTGCTTATGACTATTGCCTATCTACCCATATCACCCAACCTCACTTTGACCTTTACCTAATTTGCACTTAGAATAATTCAAATGGGCTGTTTCTTGGTTAACTAGATTTTACCGTTTCGTGTAGCACCATCCCGAATCCACCCATATCACCCAAGCTCACTTTGACCTTGACCTTGCCTTAATTTGGACTTATAGTAATTCATAAGTGCCATGTCTTGGTTAACTAGATTTTACCGTTTCGTCTAGCATCAACACCGCCTACTACAACACTTTGATATTTACAGAGTTGTTACTTATGGACACTCCCAATCCACCCATATTACCCAATATTACTTTGACCTTGACCTTGACCTAAGTTGGACTAAGAAATGAGCTACCCAGCACCTACTGGGGGCATGTGTGTTATTCAAGCACAGAATCTTGTTTTACTTAGAAATTTTGGTTTAAGTTTTTCATACGTTTTTCCAGAGAGCCATTTTTGACCGAAATCATTATGTTTTACAGTTTTCATTCACTTTTATTTACAAAGATTCATTTTGGTGTCAAAGGTCGCACTTACTGACAGTGCACTCACGGGCTTATGTGTCCTGTTGTTCTAAAAATAATGTGTGCTCTCCTCTTCTGTATAAAAGTTAGCTGGTATATTTAACATTCACACACAATTCTTGTCATTTAATTTTGAAATAGAATCATGGTTCTCTGTGATGACTTTAATAATGGTAGATTGGGCTACAGCTGATTTTGTATATGTTTTACCAATATCCTTGTTTATATCATTACTTATATGTTAACTTTAAACAGCTTAACTCTGCACCAGAATTTGTTTCATGTAATAAACTTGACCTTTTCTTTCAACATATGTTAATTTGACTAGCTTATGTTGTTTTATAAGATCCACCTGATGTACCACATGTTACACTCCATTACAATGTTGGTAGTACAATGGTCAACATTTCTGCTACCAGTTTGGTGGAGGGAGACTCGTTTTACCTCCAGTGTGCAGCACAGAGCAACCCGGCGTCTTCTTACAGTTGGAATGACCAACCAACTACGCCTCAAGGCATATACCACTTCACCAATATCAGTAGAAATCCATCACAACTTCAGGCCCAATGTAGTGCACATAACAGCATGACTACCAGCTTCAATGGCACAGTACCAGGATCTAGCTCTTCAACCGTCAATATATCTGTCATGTGTAAATAATCTTTACCTTAAAAAGACTTTGAGAAACGTTTTGAAAATGCTATGTCTTCTACATGCTTGAAACCCTTATATAGTATTATGCATTATGTGACTTCTTTATGTATATTATCTTACATACTGGCACAGTGCCTAAATCCTCCACAGTTGGGGGATATTTGTACGATATTTTCAAAAGTTGTTTACCGATTGACATAACAATTTACATAAATCAAGTGTGTTTGAATGTGCATTTACTGGCGTGTTTTGGTTACATTTGAAATACTTGGCAAATGAAAAATATTTATCGAGATTGAAGGCCTAAACAGTATAAAAAATGAGCGCGGGAGTGCCTAAATCCGCCACCCCTCTTTAAAATGTTCAAACTGCTAAAAATCATAATGTTTTATAAATTATGTTTTCAAAGCAACTTGTATTGACTCCTATTGACAAAAATCCCACTTTTGATTATAAAAGGCTTATTTTCTGTTGTTTAAAAAAAAAACACGGTGATCCGAAGTTGCTTGGTGGAAATTGTAGATCAGGAACCGTGGTGTGCTTATTCCACAATTGACTATTGTTCTTATTTAATTTTCTATATTGAGCAGCTTGCTGTCTGTTGTTAATACAATGTTTCAATTTCTTTCCAATACTCTTTTTGTTTTATAAAAATAGCTCTGAAACGGAGGCCCTGCGTGCATGTGGGACAAATAATGAGGGTTTTGAGTGGCGAGACATTTGCGCTCTTAATATGCAATTGTTTCCGCATTTTATTGTACGTAATGCCAATGAATAATGGTTATTTTTATGCTGCACATGCTCACATGGACATAATATTAAAACACGATAATTAAATTTTATCATGGACACAATGCGGGGCCTAAAAACTGCGCATGCGCAGTATGAAATAGATTCCCCGCATGCAGTTTGTTTGCATTCAGGGGTTATGTACAAAACAATTGGATTAAATATTTATTTATGCACAAATCAGCATTGTTAAGGGCAAGTATCTGATTGACTGAGATCAACAAAATAGAAATCGCCGGTAGAAAAATGCTTATTCGGACGGGGTGGCGGATTTAGGCAAGTGGCGGATTTAGGCACTGCGCCAGTACAGATATTTTGCACGTGACTTTAAACAATACTAATGAAATACATCTTTATTTTAAAGTTTGCCATAACAAATTTTGAATCCCGACCAGTCTTATAAATGATGGTACACTTTACAGATGGACCCAAAATGCGGGCTATGACAAAACAAGATGTAATTCGTAGTCATAATTTGCAAGAACCGTGTCTGTTTACTCCTGGCAATCCGGCCGAGACCACATTCAAGTGGACTCGTTCTACTGGAACTGATACTTTGACAGTGCAAACCGGACAGACTCTGGTTATAAACAATGTCCAGCGCAGTGATGACTCTGATTATACATGCGAGGTGCCCAATGTGCTGAATCGTACAGTCGGTACTAGTGTTATCAAGACAGACAACGGAACATTTCACCTGAATGTATTGTGTAAGTATGAATTAAACGGATATACTTTGTAAGAACATTTTTGTGAAAGACCTAGAGTATTCATACATTTCAGGTAAATTTAAATTACATATTAACATTTTGCATTTAAATTCCAAATTGTGTTGAGCTCATTTCATTTTCTGAGGTCAAGGCCACTGTTTTATTTTGAAGTCAAATTGCAAACAAGGAACGTGGAAATTCTACGAAAACCAAATATTTCGCATAAAATGCATATAAATCAGCATAATAAAGAAAGAAAGTTCTGGGTGCAAGGTGAAGCTCAAACACCTTTGGCTAGGAAATCGTTACCATGACCTTGCAATCCAAAGCAAGGTCTCAATATAAGGTATCTACATATGAAGTTACATTAAAATATCTAAATTTGTTTTGAAGTTATTGAGTGAAAACCGTTTGTCTATTATTGGTAATGGTGATATTGACCCCACCCACCCATATGCAATCAAAAGCGAGGTCTAGATATAAGGTATCTACATATAAAGTTTCATTAAAATATCTCAATTCGTTCTCTGGGTCTATTTTTAGTAATGGTCAATTAAAGTATCTCGATGTGTTCTCAATTTATTGAGCTGAAACTATTTTTCTATTGTTAGTAACGGTGACCTTGATCCTGACCCCACCCACCCCATACGCAATCCCAAGCAAGGTCTCGACATATGGTATCTATGTATGAAGTTTTATTAAAATGTATCTCTCAATGCGTTCTCAAGTACCTGAGCGGAAACTATTTTTCTGTTTTAGTAACGGTGACCTTGACCCCACCCACCCCATATCGAATCCCAAGCGAGGTCGCGGTGGCGTAGTGGATATGGTGTCGGTCTAGTCCCAGGTTTGATCCCCACTCTGGGAGCATACTCAAAATCACCCCAAAAGACACCCAGTACTGGTCCTATGCAGGAAACGGACTCTAGAGTGTCTCAATAAGTCTTAGGCTTTCGATGCAATCAAGCTGAAATAAATAGGTTTAAACTAAGCATGGTCTCAATATAAGGTATCTACATATGAATTTTCCTAAATTAAATATTCCTGAATCACAGGTAGTCATTCGCAACGCGCGTGCAGCAAATCACATGATCCGATTAGCCACATGTGTATAGTGGTATATCTATGTAGTAGATAATCGTTTGATCAGAACAAATAAAGTGTTCCCCTAACCGTTAATTGGTATCTAATTGAGATTTGTGTTGTTATACAAATATCTGCAAAATTTTACTCTAGTGGCCCCAGTCGAGAGATAACAATGTGTAATAAGAGCCGTAAACACTGCGGTGTGGAACAAATAAATTGACCCTTATTTGCATCTCAACATTAATTTATGTTTGTTGGCATTTGTGATAAATGTACAAACTTTAATTTCCTAAAATATTTCTAGAAAATAGATCACAATGCATTCTGATGCTAAATGTATATAATTTAGTTGTATGGTTTTACAGTAAATGGGAAAAAAAGTATGCAGGCTGTGCATGTTTGTTGTTTGTATATGAATGTTTTCCTTCAATTTTTATGTGCTCATGGTGAGCTTTTGGGTTCTCATTTTGTCTGTTGTGCGTCATGAATGGTGCCTCGTCGGCATTTACCATGTGAATACTCAGGAGGTCACATTTATTGCCTTATCTTCATAAAACTTGCTCAGAACATTTGTGCTAAATATATCTTGGATAAGTCCAAAACTTGGGCATGTGGGGTCAAAAACTAGGTCACTAGGTCAAATTGAAGAAACAGCTTGTGAAAACTATAGAAGTCACACTTTGCCCAATCGGCATGAAACTTGCTCAGAACATTTGTTCTGATGATATCTCAGCCGAGTTCTAAAATTGTTCCGTCACATTGAAAAACATGGTCCTCAAGTGTTCGGGGCAGTTTTCCTTAAATGGCTAAAGAAAAAGCTTGTTAACACGTTAGAAGACACATTTTTTGCCCTATCAACATGAAACTTAAGTGGAGTCAAAAACTAGGTCACTAGGTCGAATTGAATAAAAAGCTTGTGAACATTTTAGAAGTTATATTTTTTGCCCAATCTTCTTAAAACTCACTCAGAACATTTGTTTCAATGATATTTCGGACGATTTCGAAACTGGGTCACGTTTGGTCAAAAACAAGGTCACCAGGTCAAATTAAGGAAAAAGCTTGTGAACACTCCAGAGGCTACATTTATAGCCCAATATTCATGAAACTTGCTTAGAAACATTTGTCCCAATGATATCGTGGATAACTTCAAAACTGGGTCATGTGGGATCAGAAACTAGGTCACCAGAGCAAATTGAAGAAAACTCTTGTGAACACTGTAGATGTCTCACAATTTGCGCAATCTTCTTGAAAATTGCAGAGAACATTTGTTTAAATGATATTTCAGACGAGTTTAAAACTGGGTCATGTGGGGTAAAAAACTAGGTCACCAGGACAAATTTAGGAGAAACCCTGTGAACACGCTAGAGGCCACATTCATAGGGTAGTCATCACGAAACTTGCTTAGAATATTTCTCCCAATTATATATGTGACAAGTTCAAAACCAGGTCACATGGGGCAGTGAATAAGCTAGGATTTACTACTTACGAGTCTTTAGACAGCCCAAAATCAATGAGTCACTTTGAGTCACATTTCCATTTTATGCTTCTTTAAATGTTACACAAGAAATTTTTGCATAGATATAAAAGTCATGTATACACTAGCCTGTTCGCAATCTCAAAACATGAACATTAGTTTCTCACTTTTTTCATTGCTGTTAAAGACGTTCGCTACAAAAAGAAAATAATTGGGTTAATTTCTCCTTTTGCTTCATTTTTTCTTTTATTGTATATAGGTTACAACGTACTAATTTTGTTTTCTAATTTCCATTCAGAATAAATAATTTTAAAGTAAAAGTTCAGAAAGCATATATAATAATCAAAAACACACTATGCAATGTATTTCAAAACAAATTTAGTTCAGAAATGATCCATAAAATATCTTCATTCTATTGATACGTTTTTTAAGTATGCTAAAACGAAACAGGTAAAAGGCTACACAGGTACCCTATATCAAATCCAATATTCCCCAAATAAGTTCGCTGAGGCCTTCTTTTCATACATGTTTTGGTGTAAATATACATTGGTGCATGTCTGTGCAAAATTTAAGAAAATCTGTCGTTTGGAACAAAATATGCATTTGATAAAAATGAAGTTTCAGAAAGCATTATTAGGTCCCATTCGACACACTTAAATGTCCAGTCAAATTCATTATTTTAATATTAAATGTAGGTAAAACGTGTTTATTATCAACATACACATGTATATTGCCAAACAAAGCATGTACAAACATATCAGTTAAAAGAACCATAAACTTGTTTGAAAAATAACTATCTTATACACTTAAAACATTGATAAAAATCCCAACTGAAAAGGTACCGTGTTCAAAACCCAATATTTCCGGAATAAGGCAGGCGACCCCTATATTTTAAGACTGTTTTAGTTTTAGTGTTCAATGACGCGTGTATGTGGGATATGTTAACAAAATCTGTCGTTTGGAACAAAAGATATTCGTATATTTGATAAATTATTGATGTTTTCACAGGCAATATTAATGCAAAATTCACCTCGTTAAGCGTCCATTGCAAGTCATTTGGTAAATGTAACTGTAGATAAAGCGCGTTTTATTATTTAACTGCACTTGTATATTACCAAACGAAACACTAAAAAAGATGCATTTAATATCTCCATCTTTGTTTGAATATAAACGCATTATATTATTCAACATTCTCAGTTACACAAACTGAAAAAAGGCTTCGACAGGTACCGTATTCAAATTTCAATATTTCCGGAAAAGGGCCGTTGACCCCTATTTTTTAATACTGTTTTAGTTTTAGGATACATTGGTGCATGTTTGTGCCAAGTTTTAAGAAAATCTGTCGTTGGAAAAAAAAGAAGGAAATTGTTGCGAACGTCTTTAACATCCACAATAAATAATCCATGTGTATGTAAAACATATACTAAAATATTCCTTGTTATAAATTTCAAATAGCGGATAATAAATTCCAGATCCATAACGCCTTTCCTAATTAAACTGTTGATATGATGTAAGCAAAACTTATCTCCACAATTAAACTGCACATATATTCTGTGTAAATCCTTTGTTCTGATAGAAAAGCGCGAAAAATATGCTGACATGTACAACATCACATCATCCGGATGGAAAGCGTGGGACTGGGTGTTTTGACGCCGTCCACGTGACGGGTGTATACAGTAACTGTATGTCATAGATCAATACTGACCTATCTGAACAACAATAACGTTATCGATGCAGCATGTTGTTTTTTGTTTAAGAGGAAATGCTAACTGTCAATTGTTCGCGATATAGATACCCAAATTTGTAGTTATGCGCTACGAAACTTTTATACCAACGTAAAGATCTCAATGTTCTCTGCACTACAAAGTTTTTATATGACGGCGTGTAATTAGGATGCTAATGGAAGCACCTGTAGTTAAATGATGTTGTCATGGGTGGCATGGGTGGATGACGTCAAACTGTTATACTTTGATATTAAGCAGGTCAGGTTATTGATTTTTTTTTGAAAAAAAAATGCTTGTGAACACTCTGGAGGCCACACGTGCAGCATAATTTTTATGAAACTGTCTCATAACAGTTTAGTTCTTAAGCCCTTCAGATGAGCGACCTTGGACCATGTGGCCCTCTTATTTTTAGCTCACCCGAGCACATTGTGCTCATGTGATGGTGAGCTTTTTTGATCACCTTTCGTCCGTCGTGCGTTGAGCGTCAACATGTTCGTTTAAACAACATCTCATCCTAAACCACTTGGCAGATTTCCACCAAACTTCACAGGAATGATCCTTGGGTGACCCTCTTTTTAGTTCACCTGAGCACTTTAGAAAGTGCTCATGGTGAGCTTTTGTGATCGCCCATTGTCCGTCGTGCGTGCACCAAACTTCACAGGAATAATAATTTTAAAGTTGTTCAAATCGTTTCGATCCGCAGCATATGTAGGTCACCAGAGCTAAAAATAGATTTAACATGTTTGAACTTTAAAAATCGTGTTCTCTGGAACCGCAGGGCCCGGAGGTTTCACATTTGGTTTGTAACATCTAAAAGTGGTCCTCTACAATGATTGTTCAAACTATGCCCTTTGGTCAAAACAGGCCACGCCCAGGGGGTCACATGATTTATATAGAATATATAGCAAACTGACTTTAAAAATCTTCTCTGAAACTACAAGGCCCAGAGGTTTCATATTTGGTATGTAACATGCTATAGTGGTCGTCTTCAAAGATTGTTTAAATTATGCCCCTGGGGTCAAACAAGGGCCACACCCCGGGGATCACATGGTTTATTTAGAATATATAGCAACATGACTTTAAAAATCTTCTCTTCCGAAACCGCAAGGCCCATAGGTTTCATATCTGGTATGTAGCAACCTTTAGTTCTCCTTTACAAAGTTTGTTCAAATTATGCCCTTGAGGTTAAAACGGGCAACGTTCCGGTGGTCACATGGTTTATAAAGAATATATATCAAAATAACTTTAAAAATCCTCCCCTCTGAAACCACAACGCCCAGATGTTTCATATTTAGTATGTAACATCCTATAGTGGTCCTATATAAAGGTTGTTCAAATTATGCCCCTGGGGTCAAAGCCAGCCACGCCCCGGGGTCATATGGTTTATATAGAATATATAGCAACATGACTTAAAAAATATTGTTCTCTGAAACCGCAAGGAACGGAGGTTTCATATCTGGTATGTAACATCCTTTATTGGTCCTTTAGAAAGTTTGTTCAAATTATGCCACTGAGGTCAAAACGGGCCTCGCCCCGGGGGTCACATGGTTTATATAGAATATATACCAAAATGACTTTAAAAATCTTCTCCTGAAAACACAAGGCCCAGAAGCTTCATATTTGGTATGTTGCATCCTATAGTGGTCCTCTACAAAGAATGTTCAAATAATGCCCCTGGGGTCAAAACTGACCACGCCCCAGGGGTCACATGGTTTATATAAACGTAAACAGCAAAATGTCTTTAAAAATCTTATCTGAAACTGCAAGGCCCAGATGTTTCATATTTGGTATGTGACATCCTTAAGTGGTCCTCTACAAATTGTTTAAAAGTTGCCCCTGGGGTCAAAACTGGCCAAGCCCCGGTGGTAACATGATTTATATAGACTTGAATAGCCAAATTACTTTAAACATCTTCTCCTCAGAAACCACAAGGCCCAGAGATTTCTTATTTGGTATATTTAATACATCATATAGTAGTCCTCTACAAAGATTGTTTATATGATGCCTCTGGGTCAAATCTGGTCATGCTCCTGGGGTCACATCGTTCATATCAACTTTAATTGCTAAATGTGTTTAAAAATCTTCTCCTCTTAAACCGAAAGACCCAGAGGTTTCGTATTTGGTACGTAACATCTTGATGTGGTCCTCTACAAAGATTGGTCAAATTATGCCCCTGGGATCAAATCTGGTCACGCCCCGGGGGTCATATGGTTTATATAGACTTAAATAGCAAAATGAATTAAAAAATCTTCTCCTCTGAAACGCCAGGCCCACAGCTTTCCAATATTTGGTAAGTAGCATTGCATAGTGTTCATCTCCAAAGATTGTTCAAATGATGCCCCTGGGGTCAAATCTGGCCACACCCCAAGGGGTCTCGTGCTATATATCGACTTAAATAGCAAAGTTACTTTAAAAATCTTTGTCTGAAACCGCAAATCCCAGAGGTTTGTTTAGGATTTTTCATATTATGCCCCTGGGATAAAAATAGGCCACGCTTCGGGGAAGCAAATTCCGATTGGGTTACAAAGTCTCAGGTGATCGTCCTAGGGCCCTAAAAAAAGATTTAAAAAGGTTAAACTTAAAAAATATTCTCCTGAAACCGCAAGGCCCAGTGGTTTGATATTTGGTATGATGCATCCTGTAGTGATCCTCTATAAAGAATGTTCAACTGATGCCCCTGGGAAAAAAAATGGCAGCGCCCCGGGGGTCACATGGTTTATATAGAATTAAATAGCTAAATGACTTAGAAAATCTTCTTCTCTGAAACCGCAAGGCCCAGATCTTTGGTATTTTGTCGGTAACATTGTATAAAGGATTTGTACAAAGAGTGTTCAAGTGATGCCCCTGGGGTCAAAACTGGCCACGCCCTAGGGGTCACATTGTTTATATTGACTAAAATCAAAAATTATTGCAAAAATCTTCTCATCTCAAACCGCAAGGCCTTGTGGTTTCATATTTTATATGTGGCGTCGTCTAGTGGTCCTCTACAAAGATTGTTCAAATGATACCCGTGGGGTCAAAACTGGTCACGTGCCGGGGGTCATATGGATTATATAGACTTATATAGCAAATTGATTTTAAAAATATTCTCCTCTGAAACCGCAAGGCCTAGAGGTTTCGTATTTGGTACGTAACATTCTGAAGTGGTCCTCTACAAAGATTGTTCAAATGATGCCCCTGGAGTCAAAACTGGCAACACCCTGGGGGTCACATTTTTTATATAGACTTAAATAGGTAAACAATTTGAAAATTGTCTTCTCTGAAACCGCAATGACCAGAGGTTTGGTATTTGGTAAGTAACATTGTATAGGGGTCCTCTACAAAGATTGTTCAAATGATGCGCCTGGGGTCAAAACTGACCACGCCCTGGGGGTCACATTGTTTTTATAGACTTAGATAGAAAAATTACTTCAAAAATCTTCTCCTCTGAAACCACAAGGCCCAGTGGTTTCATATTTGGTATGTGGCATACTCTAGAGGTCCTCTACAAAGATTGTTTAAATGATGCCTCTGGGGTCTCAACTGGTCCCGCCTCGAGGGTCACATTGTTTATATTAGGGATGGGACCGAATATTCGATTATTGGATAATATTCGAATATAAAAAACGAATACGAAAATTCGATTTTCACAATTATTTGAAGAACACATTTTTGTTTAAAGTCATGTTTTTTCCAGTTTGATTGGAAAGTTAACATGAGTTCCATTCGTATTTACTGCCTGGCAGGTGGGCGGGGGCAGTCTAACGTTTTTACAACACATGCCAAACATTTCCAATTAACGACAATTGACAATTGGCAGGGGGCCACGTCTTGACCAAGGCCGGGAATTAACGGTTTGTAGGAGGCGCGAACATGACGCATTGTAACCACAAATAACAAAACTGGGCCATGTTGTGATAACGGTTGCACAGTTTGCACAAGGCGTTCATTGTTGTTTATTATCCTTAATTGACATTTATACAGTTAACTTGTTTACAGTAAATTACAATTACTCTCTAAGTAAACCAATCAAAATGAATCCATTATCAGCCAACCAATTTCTTTAACAAAATTAGCATGATCTGGTCAATCTTAATATACGTCACTTGTAAATTATTCTCCATTATATCAACGCCGTATATTATACAAGAGTCTTTATTAATAAACAATGCCACCATCACGTGCTTGGAAGTACTTGACTCGGTAATTAGACAAAACCCAGAAAACGTGTAATCTGCACAGCAGATACAAGCGTCATGGTTCTGAAAAAAAAACGGAACGATTAACAAATTAATTAACAATACATTTAACAATATCTTACATTTCTTTATATTTGCCTAACACTCACAAAGTTATATCGCTCATTTACCAAGGAAAACATGTAATACAACTACGTACACGTAGTATACATATTTCGCATAGGTAAATATTCGGACAGAGTGACGTATATAGTAGTATATAGTAGTATTTACAAAACGAATATTCGAATATATTCGAATACCTAAACGAATATTCGAATATTGATTTCAGTATTCGGTCCCATCCCTAGTTTATATAGAGTTAAATAGCAAAATTACTGCTGAAATCTTCTCCTCTGAAACCGCAAGACCTAGTGGTTTCATATTTCACATATTGCATCAAATGGTAGTCCTGTACAAAGATTGTTCAAATGACGCCCCTGGGGTCAAAACTGGCCACGCCCCGGGGGTCACATTGATTATTATAGACTTAAAGAGCTAAATTACTGTTAAAATCTTCTCCTCTGAAACCACAAGGCTCATAGGTTTCATATTTGGTATGTAACATTGCATAGTGGTCCTCTACAAAGATTGTTCAAATGATGACCCTGGGTCAAAACTGGCCACGCCCCGGGGTCAAATGGTTTATATAGACTTAAATAGCTAAATGATTTTAAAACTATTTTTCTCTGAAATCGCAAGGCCCAGAGGTTTGTTATTTGGTTGGTAACATTGTATCGGGGTCCTCTACAAAGATTGTTTAAATGATGCCCCTGGGGTCAAAACTGGCCACGCCCCGGGGGTCACATTGTTAATATAGACTTAAATAGCAAAATTACTTCAAAAATCTCCTCCTCTGAAACCGCAAGGCCCAGTGTTTTAATATTTGGTATGTGGCATCCTCTTGTGGTCCTCTACAAAGATTGTACAAATGATGCCCTTGGGGTCAAACTGGCCACGCCTGGGGCGTCATATCATGTGTATATACTTAAATAACAGAATGACTTCGAAAATCTTCTCCTTTGAAACTGCAAGTCCCAGTGGTTTAGTATTTGGTATGTAACATTGTAGTGCGGTCCTCTACACAGATTTTTTAAATCATGCCCCTGGATTCAAAACTGGGCTGCCCTGGTGGTCACATGGTTTATATAGAATATATAGCAAAATGACGTTAACAATCTTCTCCTTTGAAACTGCAAGGCCCAGAGGTTTGATATTTAATATGTAACATCCTATAGTGGTCCTCTAGAAAGATTGTTCAAATTATGCCCGTGGAGTCAAAACTGGTCACGCCCTGGTGGTCACATAGTTTATATAGACTGAAGGAGCAAAATGACTTAAAAAAACTTTTCCTCTGAAACCGCAATGCTCCATGGTTTCAGATTTTGCATGTAACATTGTAAAGCGATCCTCTACAAAGATTAATTAAAATATGCCCCTCGGATCAAACCTGGTGTTGACCTGGGGGTTGCATGGTTTCTTTAGACGTGTATGGCATGTGGACTTGACAAATATTATCCCGTGAAGCTGCAAGGCCCAGACGTTTCATAATTTGTTTGTAACATTGTATAGTGGTCCTCTACAAATATTGTTCAAATGTTGCCCCTGGAGTTAAAAGAAGCGACACCCCGGGGTCACATGGTTTTTATTGACTTATATGAAAAAATGGGCTTTGAGAATCTCCTCCTCTGAACCGCAAGGCGCAGAGGTTTCATATTTGGCATGAATATTTTATAGTGATCCTCTACAAATATTGTTCAAATTATGCCCCTGGAGTAGAAATTGGCCATGCCCTATGGGTCACATGGTTTATATAGACTATACAAATCTTCTCCTGAAACTGCAAGGCCCAGATCTTTATACTCAGGTAAGTGGTTTTGTGCCATTTGGCCCTTTTGTTATAAGCCATTATGATGCCTTACACTCAGGTGAGCGACCAAGGGCCATTGTGGCCCTCTTGTTTTCAAAAAAAGGTTAATATTTTTTGTACCGTTAGAACATGTGTTAGCAGTATTCTCCTAATTGTATTCATAATTCTACAAATAAAATAAAATCCTTGACAAACTTCCTGCTTTTAATCTATATATAATGAATGTTACTACGAATACAATACATATTCACTAAAAAACTTTTGCTTGCATGACGGCCTCGACCTGCACTTACCAATGGACAAGGCAAATAAGGGTATTAACACTTAACATTGTATTGCAGTTGGTGCCGAGCTTGTGATGTTGACGGTTGACGCGTATGTTGGTCAACAGACAGTGATAGTGAATGAAAGCGAGGAACATACTTTTCGATGTTCTCTGGAAAGTAACCCTGGGTCGGCGATGGTCATACGAAAGGATGGAACAGAAGTGAGCCGTGCAATCAACACAAAAACACTTCAATACACAAGCTTCAGTTACTGCGAATCTGCAGGACGGTACACGTGTTCCGGTACCAATGACCACGGGACTGCAGACGCTGACAGTGTTCAGTATTTTGTGAAATGTGAGTTAACAAAACGCTTTGAGAACTGCTGTAAACATCTGGTATTTTGTTTTGCAACTAGTATAGGCATTTTTGGATTAACCAGTATCAATGATGTGAAACAATCCAAAAAGATTTGTCAATTAATCAAAGCTAGCAAACTATAATTAATCAGCGGTTTATCTCTTATTTTACTACCTTAATTGTAAACAAGTCTATGGTTCTAGGTATTGGTATTGCAATTATTTTTTCTGTCCACTTTCATACATATGCTCAAACGGAAATACTTCAAATAGTCGTGTATGCTGTCCTCTGGCAGCTCTAGTTTATAAATTCGTGACGATTGTAAAACATAGGCCAATGTTTGTTAGCTTGGAAGAATCCTAATTAGATTAATACATGTAATGTGTAAGAATAAGCTAGTTGTAATTGTTTTACCATTCATCTCGTGCATGATCTTTCTAATGACTTTTTTAAAGAAACAAATAGCAGTAGGTCATGCTATGCTTTAATACATTCTACGAATATCAAGATGCTTCGTTATTTGTTTCATTGAGCTCCCTACATAAATTGTTCCATTTCCATCGATTGGTCGATTCAGATTAACCAAGGAAGAACATGTTTCATTGACATTGCAACACTTTTGTCAGTAAATATTGATCACATAAATTATTCTTAAATGTATGGTATTTTGTAATACTTTGTGACATTTTGCTGTTTAAGGTCACAATTATGCAAGGCTTCTTACATGTAAATTGTTAAAAAAATGTAATTACAGGTGCTGCTAGACGATCACCGTATGCTGAGATAAGCAACAATGTCATCAGTCCACAAGCGGTCAACGCAACCTTCTCATTTTACACTCAGGCCTATCCAAATCCACAATATATATGGCAACGCTACACAAATTCATGTATAGATATCGGTGTTGGTACTGACTATTACATATCTTCAAATGGTCTAATATCTAACCTGACCATACTCAATGTAGAGCAGCACGATTACGGAAGCTATAGAGTTGTTGCCAGCAACGGCATTGGTGCAGCTTGGAATGAAACATTTCAACTTATCCCATACGGTATTTGCATTAGTAAATTGTTCATGTGTTCGTCCGCCGTTCGTCCGTTGTCATTCGTCATTTGTCGTCAACAATTGCTTCAAACATCCTGTCTTAAACTGCTGGATGGATTTTAACCAAACTTGGCAGGACTGTTTTTGTGATGGTCCTTTGCCAAAGTCATTTAATTCAAAACTCTGCCAACCTGAAAGCTTTAAAAACTAGCAAACTTTAAAAACCTTTTTGACAGAAACCACTGGCTGGATTTCAACATAAGTTCACAGAAATGTTCCTTGGGGTATACTATACCGAATTCCATCAAATACTTTTGTAAAAATATGGCCACCAGTGTTGGGGAAGTTTGACCGTATATGACTGTATAGGCTACTTTGGCAATCTTCTTGTCAGAAACCGCTTACTGGGTTTCCTAAAAGTTTGATATAAATGTTCAGTATGTGAGCCTGTACCAAATTCCTTCAAACAACTTCATGAAAAACATGGCCGCCAGGGGGTGGGGAAGTTTTACCATATATAGCTGTATAGGCAGCTTTGAAAATATTCTTGTCAGAAACCGCTTACTGGATTTAGAAACAAATTCATCGAAATTTTTCTTAGGTGAGCCTCTACCAAATTCCTTCAAATGTTTGTGATTTGTGAAAAAACATGCTTGCGAGAGGGTCGGGAAATTTGACCGTTTTTGACTGTATGGGCAACTTAACTTTGACAATCTGTTCGTCTTCCGTCAATTAATTTTGATTCGTAAAAACAAAATAATGCCAGGGGGTGGGAAAGTTTGACCATATTTCGCCATATACTCAATTTTGACAATCTTCTCATCAGAAATTACATGCTGTATTTTGTAATAATTATGCCCCCACTTTAGAGGGGGGGGGGAGCATATAGATTTGCCCTTGTCCTTCCGTCCGTTTCGTCCGTTCGTCCGTGTCGCGTATAACTTAAAAAGTATAACAGCTAGAGTGATGAAACTTTTAAGCATATTCATCGGCATCGGGGCTTGTGTACCTGGGTATTTTGGTGCAGTTTTTTTCCGACATCAGCGGAGTTATGGTCGTATTTTAACCCAAAATGACATTTTTGGACATGTATCGCGTGTAACTCAAAACATATTGCTGCTAGAGTGATGAAACTTTACAAACATATTAATCAACATGTGAACCTGTGCACCTGGGTATATTGGTATTTTCAGACATCAGTGGATTTATGGCCCTTTTTTAGCAAAAAATGACATTTTTGGATTTATGTCGCGTGTAACTAAAAAAGTACAACTGCTAGACAGATGAAACTTTATCAACATATTCATCAGCAGGTGAACTTGTGCACCAGGGGAGTTTGGTGCATTTTTCCCGACATCAGCAGAGTTTTGTGACAACCAGCGGAATGTGGGGTCATCCGAGTCTGACGGACACATGTCTAGTTTTATTGAAATGTTCCTTGGGTAACCATCAACCAAATTCCTTTTAATTATTTTGATTCATTTAGGGGTTGGGTAGATTTGTCCATATATGGCTTTATTGGCAACTTTGACAATCTTCATTCATGGTCAAATATTTATCCGGAGCATAATTGTGTCATCCATGTAGGGATTTTTAAATGAGATGGCATACATGATTACCATCATGATGTGGTATATCACATTCAAACACCCGATCTCTAGGTTAAAGGTCAAGGTCAAGGTCAAATGTTTGCCCAGAACGTAAAATTGTCATGCAAAGAGGGATTTTCAATTCAGCAGAAAAGTTTACCATCATCGGATTAGGAAGTGAAATATGCAAGAACCATAACTCATAATGACATAAGTTTAAATTACCCCTCCTGACTATTTTAGATTTAAGATTATAGGTGGGATATTTTTGATACCTCAACTCAACTTAGCTCAAAGAAAGAGGTCATAGATGTGAATTAAGATACACAAAAACCATGACTTTACCTTATTTGTTTTTGAATTGTTTCTCTTTAGTCCTTGAATCTTTACCCCTATAAAAGCTAGTTATACATGCATATCTTTGTGACAATGGCACTCTTGTTAAAAGATAGAGACTTTGTTTTGCATTTAAATTGACCACCCTTATACAGTTTGTGTGTGACAAAGAGTGCAAGTGTGAGCTATAGTGATTACACACCATCCGTTGTTCATCATTTTTCATTCGTCGTAAACAACTACTTCAAACGACTTCATTGCAAACTTCTCGTCAGTAACCACTTGCTGGATTCCAAATATATGTATATTTATAGACATGTTCCTTGTATGACCGTCTACCAAATACTTTAAAAAATGTGATTGATAAAAAAAACTGGCAGCTAGAGGGTGGGAGGTCGGACTGCATATGGCTGTACAGGCAACTTTGACAATATTCTCGTCAGAAACCTTTTTATGGATTTCGAAATAATTTCATAGTAGTGTTTCCTGGCTGACCCTTTACCAAATTCTAAAAACTAGGTTGCCAGGGGTTGGGTCTTTTTTTCCAAAAGTTAACTTCAAACGTCTATGTACACGCTATTAAATATTTTACAAGCCATTATGATGCCTTTCACTCGGGTGGGCGATCGAGTGCTATCTTAGCCCTGTTGTTCTTATGCCTGCTACCTTAAGAGTCAGACACTCTTGAGATTATCACTTACAGAGACCATCTGTAGTAATATATTGTCCTAAAAACGTGTTGATGTCATAAGGATTTACAGTTAGTTAGATAACATGTTCAATTACTAGCATCGTTTGTTGGCTGCCTGCTGGTGCATTGTTATCTTTACCAAAGCAATTTAATGTAAAGCAATCAGATTTTGAGTTTTATGACATGGTATTTCATCTTCAGCATGCACTCTTGGTAAAGGGTTTGAGTTAAAGTTATATTGTAATTAATTACAAACTCTGAATCAGTGCTATGCAACTTATTATGCCCTGCATCGAAGATGGCGGCGTATGTTAGTTTGCTAATTTCGGTCGGTCTGGCGGTTGATAGACCATTTTTGTTTCCGCTTTCTAAGTCCAACAGTTTTCATCCAATCTTCATCAAATGTCATGAAAATGTTTGTGGACATAATTTATTTCATGCTATGCTGTGAATGAGTGGAGAATGCCAGTGAATGATAACCCGATCATTTCACTCTAGGTCGAGTGAAATCATAACATTTCATAATTTTTTATGCCCCCATTTCAGAGTGGGGGCATACAGATTTGCCCTTGTCCATCCGTCTGTCTGTCGGATTTTTGTTTCATGCGTTATTCAAAAAGTATAACTGCTAGAGTGATGAAACTTTACAAGCATATTCATCTGCATCGGGGCTTGTGCACCTGTGTATTTTTTTAGATTTTTCCGACATCAGCGGAGTTGTGGCCCTTTTATAGAAAAAAAGAGAAAATATTTGACTTGGGTCGCGCGTTACTCAGACAGTATTACTGCTAGAGCGATGAAACTTTACAAACATATTAATCAGCATGTGAACTTGTGCACCTTGGTATTTTGGTGCAGTTTTTTTCCTACATCAGCTGAGTTATGGCCCTTTTTTAGCAAAAAATGACATTTTTGGACTTGTGTCGCGTGTAACTCAAAAACTTTACAAACATATTAATCAGCATGCGAACTTGTGCAGCTCGGTATTTTGGTGCAGTTTTTTTCTGACATCAGCGGAGTTACGGCCCTTTTTCAGAAAAATAAAAGAATTTTTGGACTCGTATTGCGCGTAACTCAAAACGTGTTAATGCTAGAGTGATGAAACTTTATAAACATATTAATCAGCATTTGAATTTGTGCACCTGGATTTTTGGTGCATTTTTTCCGATGTCAGCGGAGTTTTGTGACAACCAGTGAAATTTGGGGGCATCCGTGTCCTACGGACACATGTTTAGTTAACTCTTGGTTATATGGAACTACATTTAACTTTGTTTATATGTTTATTTTTTGAAAGTATGTGAATACCCTAATCTTCAGTGTAAACACTGACCTATTTTTAAAAACAGAAAGCACATTATGAAATGCAATACAAATATAAATAAGCGACAACGGCGCAGTAAGGGTGGCACTATTTTCCCACCACAACAGTGATTGACGATTTTCGAAACATAATGACGTCATATTTAGGACTTCGTAAGGAAGGAAGGAAGGATGGAAGGAAGGAAGGAAGGAAGGAAGGAAGGAAGGGAGGAAGGGAGGGAGGGAGGGAGGGAGGGAGGAAGGAAGGAAGGAAGGAAGGAAGGAAGGAAGGAAGGAAGGAAGGAAGGAAGGAAGGAAGGAAGGAAGGAAGGAAGGAAGGAAGGAAGGAAGGAAGGAAGGAAGGACGGAGTGATCGCATGAACTAACGAATAAATAAATAAATAAATAAATAAATGAATACGCAAATAAATAAATACGTAAATAAATAAATACATAAAGAAAAAATTGTTTTGCAGATTTAGGTACACCCACCAGCAGTTCCAGTACAGGGGCGATTGCAGGAGGTATTGTTGGAGGACTGGTGGGATGCTAGTCATCGTGCTGGTTGCTGTTGGGCTTAGAAGATACGAAATTATATGCAAATGCGTTCGTAAGCGAGGTAAGGAAAACTGTCTAATTAAAACAAGGGGTTAAACAACTCTTCAAGAATGCCGTATTAACAATATCCTGCATACGTATTTCAGAATTATCTGACAAGCTTTGTATGAGACACCCGCTGTTGCAGCGATAAACAATGGTATGGTATAAGATATATTTGGATTATGCTTGCATAAAACTAGTTTAATTTAGCATTGACAAACTCTAAAACCGATGTAAATTATGTATTCAAGCCGTTTACATTATAGTATGTGTTTTTACATTGTAGGAGAATATGATTCCGTTGGAAATTCGAATGATATTCGGTACGTAATTACCACGGATATATCGTACTATTTAAACATATTTAAACGAGTAATTGTAACTACAACATATATTAAGTACCAGCTGCATTATTAGTAGAGAATGCCACACTAAAATCAAAAGTTTCTTTGCAAACGCTTACAATAGTACTAAATCAACATACTATGTATAAACTCTGTTCAATTGATGACGTACATCCTATTCGTTAGTCTGTAACATATCTTTTTTATTATATATATTTATGTCTGTTTACAGACACAATGAACCTGACATAAACAATGGTGGTTATGATGATGAACTGGCTAGCAATGCATACGATAGTTTAGGTAATTTATACATACTACTGTACTCCAGTCGGTTTCTGTAATGACGACCTATGCACTGCTCCAAATATGTAAACACAAACGATATTCACGTGTCAATAATACTCGACATACATATATTGTTAACGCACTGCAAGAAAATCAAACGCCTACAAATCGATGACCCAATAATTAGAAGGAATTGATCAAACTTACATGCACATGTATGTAATATAACATTACAAATATTTTAATATATGTATGTGTATTATCTTTCTTACTGCATTCTAGATTATTGATTTTAACACAGGCATCCTTTTATCAATTTAACGTTGCGTTGATATTTCATTTCAGATGGACGTCAAAGGTGACAAGAAATATACCATTACTTCAAAGCATTACTTCCTTTCATATCGAGTACTCAAATAGCACATATTCTAAGTTAAAATGGCATAATAGAGAATCGTTCAGGTAATTTATGTTTATCGAATCATATGTTTCATACACAGCGGTAAGCATCTGTACTCCGAATTAGGGCGTCAACAAGTCAAAGATGGTACACATGTGTATGAGAATACTACTGTACATTTAGATTCAGGTATACATTATAATTATATGGATATTATTAAAATAACAAAACTGCATGCATTAACGTGCCCTTATGTCCAATTCGATTACAAAACACGGAGACACCAATACAATATATTATATGAACACACGATATTTTTGTTTTGCAGAAAAAGCTGTATATGTGAATATAACATTTGGAAAGGCTTAGTATTCCAGTCGCGTCGAGTTATGTATATTTCAGTCATGATAATATTGCGCTTTTGATGTATCCTCGCTATAACGTGTTCAACATTGCAATTGTTGTAATATTTATATCGAATCACCGTAACTTAGCAGAAAAGTTAGAATAACTAATTCATCAATTCAATTAAAAGCTAGATTCTATTTACATATTTTGAATATTTATTCTTTAAATTGTGTTCATTTATTTGTAACAAGAGCGGTTTATTTTTGTAATGCTGGTACCTTTGCATGTAACATATTAAGATGCCGCTGAACGAGTTCACAATTTATTTATATTTAGACGTTTATTGAATGATAATATTCAGCGATCAGAAAGTCTGTTGTTCCAAATCTAACCAAATACATGTTTCATAAAAGACACACATTTGGAGACAGGACGTTGGCGAACGTATCTTAAAATTACAAGCGTTATCAGGCTATAATTTCATTTCTTGAGTAACGAAAAAATATTTGTTTTTGTTTTCCACTAAGAGTTATGCCAGTTATAATTCGACGTTATATATTTTTCAGTGGGGGCCTACACATGTACAGTTCGTCTGTATTTAGTCGGACATTGCATTTTTGCTTGCTTTTAATTCCATATAGAAGCTCACTGTATACGATTCTGAATACAATTATGTACATTTTATATTAGTTTTATACGGTGTTCCATTAATTCTGTCGTAGTTTCGCGACTTCGACCTATGCTCATGAAAGGGCGCCGTCGCGCCAATACGATGCGCCGAAACGATAAATGGCGTATCGTGTCGGCGCGTCGGCTTATTGTGTCGGCGCGTCGGCGCCCTTTCATGAGCGTATGCCGAAGTGCGAAACTACGATGGCATTAACAGGACACCGTAGTCCTCCCCTTGTTAAAAATCGGGGTTTGTCATTCAAAATGTAAATGCACAATGCCCTTGTATGGACGCGTTTCTTAAACAAAAATTGTAATATATTCATGCATGATATATACTTGTTCATAATAACAGTGTAATTCTCGTTATTGGTTTGCAAATTAGGAGCGTTACTTTAGTTTTGTGTTCAAGTGTTCTGACCGCATACAAGATATAGTCCCATTTTCTAGTTAATAACGCATTTATTAAATAAACTGTTATTAAAACCCAGTGCCGTCCTTAATTAGTCCATTCAATGTTTAGATCAAAACAATCAATTTTAGCTTATGTCAAATAAGTGCAAATAATTGCAATACACGCATTCAGTTGTGCATAACACACTTCGTAGACGATATTAAAATTAATGTTTGATACTGATAGTTAATTGTTGGTTTCTTAAAAAAACATGGAAACAAGCAGGAAGCCGATGGATTGTATAATTATCATACCACTACTTGTAAACAGTATATGTTAGGCGACTTCTATTACAAACATGCAAACATAGTGCACATTACCACTCGTCGTATGCAAATCTATTCAGCTATTGACACAAACAGCCATACGTACAAATATAGATTTATAAGATGCATTTACATGTGTTACCGGTTTAATATTATCAGCCTCATCGGAAGTTTCAGCTGTTGAACTGAACACCATATTTTATTTAAATATTCTTCAGCAAAGAGGTGTTTTTATTCGAAATTTTTAGGAATGTGAATTTGACATCCTTGATTTACAATTATTCACGATTTCCTTAATACATTTTTGATACTTGAAAATCCGCGCTGCGCAGTGAGGTTGCTATTTATGAATGTTTGTTTACGTAAGTACGATGTACTACGAACAGGTCCGGAAGCCCGTTCTATACTTATTTCCTTATTTATTTATGGTTAAATACGATTGTGCGAAATGCAATGCTACTCAACATCAAACTTAATGCACAAACTAAGTCCTTATAGTCTGATCTGCAGCACAGTATATCGTCCAAGGACATCGTTTCGTGTCTTATGAAATGTAAGTGTTATGTAGACACAAACCAAAAAGATACTATATTCCAACTTTATGTCAACTATTGGCTTGCCTGCTAGTCGAATGTCCGCGCATCTAATCGCGCAAATGCATGTTTTTGATTTATGCTCGTCTTAACAGTTTATGGAGATCATGTTACGTGTAGTGGGGTTATTTATGCATGCAGAGTCATTATGCATATAGCTACGAGACATTGTTTGCTTTGTATATATTGTCATAAATGGCATTAACAGTAAACATTAGCCTAAATAATGAAAGCTCATCAATGAGCCAAACCGAATTATATAGAAATACACATTTTACATTTCAGATTCTCAAGTACATTAAATTCAAAACTAGTGTGTATACACTACTAGACCACTTCTAGCGTGTCGTGGGAAAACTGGATTTAATGCATCAGCGTAAAGTGTCGTCCCGGATTAGCCTGTGCAGTCCGCACACGCTAACTCGGGACAACATGTCCCGCCTACAGTGGATATATGTTTAAAAGAGACTTCCTTGAAACAGAAAATACATACAAGCGGAAAATGTCGTCCTTGAGTCCGCAGAAGCTAATCCGGGATGACACTTTACGCAGATGCATTAAGCCCGGTTTTCCCACGACACGCAACATTAACGTATTATTATAATGTTACAAACGGCGAACACATGGAAATACGTACTAGGGCCAAAACTACAGTCAACCCATAAAGGCATAAAAAATATGTTTGTTTCAGGTTACATGCCCCTAAAAACTAGGATCGGTAGGTAGGGATTTTTTTTTTTTTTGGTAAATGGTCGTCTTAACAATTTAAACTAAATAATATTCAAACATATCGGTATTATCTTTAAATATTGTTTTGAAGTGGTTGCTGTCAATACAAAACACTTATTTATCCAAAAACATTAATTTTGGAAAAAGGTAAATAAAACAAAAAAAAACACACAAATATCTGACAAACTCAATAAAATGTTCTAGGGTCGCGGCATTTTTAAGGGTAGGTCGGGTAACCTGAAACAAACATATGTTTTTTACGCCTTATTGTAGTCGACGTACATCTATTATAAATTATGCCAATACGTTATCTTTGTGATACTCGCATTTAGCTCGTGCATACACGCTATAAAAACAAGTTGTAGACACTGTTCGGATGGAGATAACCATCAAAATGATATCATATGTAAATCGAAACGGCTAATTCAGATATGTTCACAATGCGGAACATTTTAGTGGGACTGATTATATAATAAAGGAATGACATCACCAGGAGAGAAACCATTATTACTATCAGCTGGTCATTTATTTGAGGCAAGTGATCGATTGCCTATACAGTACAGGACAATACATACAAGACAATAAAACATAACATATTCGCTTTCAACACACTGCTTGTTAGTAATTTCATACCATTGAAGTCACGATTGTACAAGTATGTGTTTCCACATGTTTATAACATGCTTCATGTAAGATGATATGCACATGATCTTTAGTCATTCCCATAAAATAGTTAGATTATTCCAATAGATGAAATCGTACAATGAAGATATATAGTATATGGCTGTAAATAATACCAACATGAATGCGGTCGTTGCTTAAACCGACTTCTACACCTGCATTGCTATGTTCATGTAATTGTGTGTTAGCGTGTAGATCTAGTAAAACGCGTTTGACATGTCTACATTGTACATGTAAATCTACAACGAAGTCTTCTTCGTTCAATTCTTAAGATCGTTAGCGAAGTTGTAGACTTGCCTGTAAGGTGTTCATAGCACTACACTTGTATTATCATTGGTAAACTATACTGATTCATTATGTAGGACAATTTGAACAACATGTGCACACATGAATTAATATTCACATTTAAGTTGTTGTAAGGATCTTCTCTTCCATTATGCATACCTCACCCACATACATGTTATATTTAACCTGCAACATCAGTATACAAATATGGCATGAATGAGTAATAAATTGGTTGCAGAGTTAAATAAAACGATTATTTATCATCTAGACAAGTTTGCAACATACGCGGTATAAAAACCAATTGTTATAACTGTATTAAAATATCTCGAGTTCGAAGTGTTTAATTAAATACTAAGTTTTTTTTCGCTTCTATTTGTATACCTTAAAGAGAAAATATTAATGTAATTTGAAACACATTTTTTTTCCGTATGTGCCCAAAGCTTATTAAGTTCAATTAAGTATTTATAATGCATTTAACATACAACAAAACTATTATGAATAAACATGTTTTACGAAAGGTCTATAAACTACACGAGGATACATCAATTTTATTTAACTGAATTAGATTTAATAAATATATGTTTTCGGTTTACTACCGATTTCATTTGTTCGATTCTTAGAAAGTACGTTGATACACACGGAACAATGTGCAATAACTGTGTTTATAAAGGAAGAACAATCATAGTACTAGTTCTCTTCTCTTTGCCCAATAGTTTTTCAATCGTCGTTTTAAACTTTACTCGTTTAGATAAGAAATTGTATGGGTATTGTACGATTTTATTGACCTGGCACTCATTAATCCCCGGGAGCGCTTGGCTGTTTTATTTCTATCGGTTTAACGGTTATCTAGCGTGTAAAGCACAGATTACATAGTCGCATAACAAAAGCCCCCATCAACAAGTGTCAGGAAGAATAGCGCGGTGGATAGTGTTAGACTTTGAATCACAATGACTGTCGTTCGAATCCTAATAAAATCTTTCTTTTGTATTATTTTCTTTTACTTAATTACTTTGACATCACCTATTTTCATGACATTTTTTTCAATTTTTTGTATTTGTCTTAGTTTAAATAATTTATGTACATAAAAATGCATTCACAAAGACTCTGTTTTAATCGCAGTATTGATACTTCTGTATCAGAATCGAGGATGATGATGAGATTCCGTGTCATGACGTCAGCAAAATGATCAATTAAATAAATTAAAATAAATAAATAAATTGAATAAATTAAATGTGTCTGTTCTGGGATTCTAACCCAAAACATAACGCTTACAAACAGTGCGTATTTACCACTGCACTGCAGTATCAACTGTTACGCAGTAAGACTTTAATCAATACATACTCATATCTGAGTCTCCTATCTGGGTTACTAACTTAAAATAGATTTACGAAAATACACGGAATATTAATGAGTCGGTTTACATTTTGTTCATAATGAGGGGCTTAACCATTTACTGAAACTAGGGGAAACTAGGGGACACTGTGATTGTTTGTTTATAATCACGCTGCAGACGTCTGTACTTAACTTGTCTGATTTACATGTATCGATTAATCCATGTCTATAACGGTTCTCACTTGCATTTGTATCGACTGTATGTGCTATCGAAGCGACCGATAATGTTTTCTGATTTTGACTCTATTAATCCGTATTCTCCAAATTCTAGCAAGTTTTTGACGAGTATGTATCCTACAATTACATGTACATGTATCTCCAGAATACAAAATAGCATATAGTATCTGGTGATAAGGGAGGCCAATATAATGTTTATCAAAACAGATCATTATGTGATTAAACATGGCATACCATAATCTCTATAAGGATAATCCTTATGCACTTTCCAAATAATGTGCGGATAACCGAATTAAAATCGACACATATAGAACTATGTAACACCATTAAAACAGCATAACTGCATACGTGTATGATATAGCTAGCAAACGTTAATATGACAATGACGTTTATGAATGAATATATTAAAATACCGTTACGATTACTTACCGTACTGGACTCAAGTTAAATCGATTAAAGCGTATCGCACTAAATACACAGTTATGACATCATTAAACACGTAAAACACGTGCACGAACAAAACTGAGTACAAACACAGGAAACAATTCAAGCGCGTAATTTATACTAATAAAGTTCACGAGTATCATGTTAATGTTGGCGATCTACACCCACTGAAAATCCGGCTTTTACCGTTATATTGACGAACTGTTTAGCATTTAACGGTTTAGTAATTTTATATGTTTGGTAAAATAAAAATGATAGAAACAACGAATCGCTGCCAGCTCGATAATGCCTATAAATTAACCAAAACTGTGACACGTCAACCTCGTGGAACACGTGTGTGAACTGCCAATGGGGTAATTGTATAGGATTAACCGCTATCATTTAATGACTTTTGTATTGCGTATTGCTTTTCTTTTCGAAGCACGTGAATTATTATTTAATTGAAACCTTAGTGTGACGCTTTTGTTTATAATACATATACTACAAGCAAAACGGCAAAACGCGATATACATGGGATATAAATAGTGAAGTCTAAAAAAGAACGAGTTGCATGAAACGTATTTGTTTCTGTCGATAATATATTTGTCTTACTAATAAATCATGCAAGCCGTTAAGTTTGTTTACATATATATAATACATAGCTGGCGGGAGACCGGGCCTTTGTGGTCCGTGGTCTAGCGGTAACGCACTGGCTTCATACCCAAGGGGCTGCAGGTGCGAGCCCCCGCTTCATCCTAACATACTTATTCGTCTTTCGCATGACGAGGTGCAGTGTACTAGTTGGTTCTTCACACCGGGCACAAAAAGACCCAGGGTCCCCTCTGGAACTGGGCGTCTCCTGTATATTGCACTATGCCCCGTACCCAACTAACGAGTCTTCTGTGGACAATGGCCGTATGGGAGAGACTCCCGGTGCACTCGATAATAATGTACTAAACACACGGAGACCGGGCCGAGCTGCTGACGAACATCCAGAGTGACAAGACTGCCCTAAGTGGTGCCCTACACAGAATATGGAGCTCCATTAGCAGCTTGCTTAACTGCAGAACGGCTTTGTGAAAATGGTATGCATTTATCATGTGACCATTTAATGGTCTTTATTGTTTACAGTAAGGGGTTTTGTCGCAGAAACCAATCAAATCAGATCAAATGACAGCACATCGCGAGACGTTTATACAAATATGCAATATTAAAAAATTTCCGCCGATGTCAACTTGTTGGAAACCTACTTTCACACTTGCGAAATGTTTGTGACTGATAACCAAATTAAAGTCAAAATGCTTTCTTTTAGAAATCACTATACATGTAAAACTAAATGTGTTAAAAGACATGTACTTTGTTCTTCAAGTTTATCGTTACTTCCATTAGCTGTATACGTGTATTGCGTTTTTGTTCAAGAACGGTAAATCGTGTTTAAAAGCAACATTAAAATATTGGTAATGTAAATGTTACGCCCCTTTTACCTCGAGTCTATAAGCCTTTGTATTTAATCAAATGTTGGGTTTCCGTAATAGCAAGCATGAATGTTGGGTCAAATCGACTGTGATTTCGAAAGTCCCTTGTTATTTTTCTATTATTTATACCAACTATTTTTGTTTTTAGATTGCATATTCAACCTTGAAAATATTATGTCTGGAGCAGCTGAAAACTGTATGACTATTGTATGATGATAACGAATTAAAGTGTATAAGTTCAATGCTGATTTTCACTACAGTAACTGTAACACTGAGACGATGGTTAGCATGTTGTAAATAAACTTGATGACGATGATTATGATGATGATGACGATGATGATGATGGTGATGATTATGTTGCTGTTTTAAAAAAGATGATCTGTCTTTATTATGTTTGACAATGTTATTGAAGGCACAATAGTACGAGTTAGAACAGGTCGGAATTTGCATTGATCAGATTATTGAAGGTAGTGTTGCAAACACTGAAATAAACCGATTACTCTTTCATACATATGCCTAACAATATATACCAATGCATGGTTATAAATAGTTCTACAAGTACATATCATAAGATACCACAAGATAAAGCACAACACAACACAATAAATAACATGACATAACACAGATAAAGTGAACGTGACATAAGTTTGAGGTCGATGGTTCGGTGAGGCATCATTTGTTTTTCTGTTGTGTATTTTTAATTTTCTCGATACAATATCTAAACTCTCAATACTCAAATTTCAAATGTTAAGTTTATCAGTAAGATTATATTTTTCAAAGAAAGTGTTTGTGTTAGTCACCCAATTTATTTTGGTAAAGTATTTATAATTTTAGAATATTGGGTTAAAACTTACATACAAATTATATAAATCTTAGAGGTATTACTTTGTTTCATGACACACACTCTACACATGAACTAACAAACTTACTGAATAATGGCCAGTGAGAGAGTCGAAACAGATGTAGTGTTCACACATTTAACCGAATGAATTATTGTGCATTCGTCACTCTATGCACTATTATGATAAAAAATAAAACAGATGGTGATTATCCCAGTTATTGAACACATGCGACTACTCAATGGTCAAACAATAAAATTAGTCATACATATTAGAAAAACCACAACACCTTTCAAATAGTGAAAAATAAAAGACGCTTTGTAGGACCATATTTTTCACAAATCTTTTTTTCAAACATGTGAAAAATACTATCTCATTCTTCACAACTGTGAACTTGATATCTTATTCTTCACAAAACATAGTCTTATTATTTTTTTTTCTGTGTAGTTTGTGATTGCATCCAGTTTTTGGATATGCGATGAAATCATATTATTCTGTGATTCTCGCTCATACCCCGTTTTAGGCCAATCACATTCCTCACACTTAATATTGCGGTAAATAAGATACTTTCTTTACAGATGTATGACAAATATGGTCCTTCAATGCGTGTGCGCTCTATTATGCCTAATAAAGGTTCGTATGACTTCTGCGAAACTATCAAAAACGTGTACTATCGTAGATTAATATCTTTTCAAAGAAAAGATAATTAACGCATCCTGATTAAGGCTTAGTGAAAATGTTTGAACAGTTAAACGAGGTTCAACAAATCTGTATTTACATGTACGAGTAAATGATCTTTTTCAGAATAAATGCATGTTTGTAGTTTACTGGATTATATTTATCGGAACTTAAACTTCGGGTAAGAAACCAGTTACTCTTTCAATTATGTACAAATACTGGAATAATTTAAATCTCATACGCATGACTATTTTGATTTGAAATGGAATACATTTGCATGTGCTGCATACAGGTGCATGGATTGTTGTAAGATCTGTATTGGTCGTATTCACTGAACAACGTGTTTGCTGTAAATGATTTACCGTAGATTAACCTGAATTCTAGTGATAGTTTGTTCAATGCATACTTATGGAGCAATAGGATATTGTCAAGGTACAACACACAACGGACGTCGGAAAGCAGTTAATTGACTTACATTGCTATGTTACCTTAAATGCTAAGGCAGCTAGTTGTTTTGAATTGTTTTAATTTGATATCTCTAAGTGCTCATTACAAAAGGAAAACAAATAGACAGCAAAAACTATTGAGTTATACGAGGAATTCTGGTACAACTATCATATAAAGTTTGAACTTGTTGTATTACTCATTTTCTTATTATAACATAAACTTGCTGATACAACTAAACGTTACTTAACGGGCGTATTTTTCTCACGGAATATGCACGAGGATGTCATAAAACAGACCAGATATACACTACAATTTTGTTTTAACGATGCAACTTAAAAATTGGCGAAATCTATTAATAATAGGAATGGTATAACACCCGTTCGGATACTTTGAATCTCGCTTAATTGCTTAAGTGGGGTAAAGAACAATATCATACTAATGAATAGGCCTTTAAAAATGGTAAAGCAACTGTCTTATATTCTTACATATATATTAGGTCACATTTGCTTGAAGAATTGGTTTGAATTTAAAGTATTTTTGCAGTATAGAATAGTGGTCTGTTTAGAATAATAGTCTGCGACTTGGCCGCTCTACATGTACATAGAATGCGATATTATATTTCTATTGATACCTGTTTCGCTGCGCGTATTATAAACTGAACTAAACGATGCATGGTATATGGTGTCATATATTCTAAATAAGCATTTTCGAATGGTGCAAACAAGCATTGTTTGGCCGTGTATAGCTCTCGCCGTATACAGCTTTAGCGTAAGCTCTATTCGTTGAACATAAAACCGTATACAGCTTACACCGAATACAGCTGTATATGTCAAGATGCTGCATGTCGCCGTATATATCTCATATACAAAATGATGATGAAAATCATTGTCATCGTCGTCATCAATACACTGTTGCGAATGCATGTACCTGTTGTTGTTATTATCATTGTTTCTGATGTTTGAAGTTGCGTTGTTGCTGTTGCTGCTGTGCTTCTTCTGCTATACTACTACTACTACTACTACTACTACTACTACTAATACTACTACTACTACAACAACAACTACTACTACTACTGATACTACTACTACTACTATTGTTATAACTACTACTACTACTACTACTTTTACTACTACTGCTGCTATCACTACTACTACAACTACTACTGCTACTACTACTACTACTGTTCGTTATTCCTCCAACCGCTGTAAATTTTCATTAGAAAAATCATATGGTTAATTATTCTACCGATGATAAAAAATCTTATTTTCTGAAACTACTGGGCAGATTTAAATGTACCGGTAGTTTAACACAGGTGCTCTTTGGATGGCCCTTAATGTAGGTGTTGTCAGGTGAACGATAAAGAGGCCCTGGCCTAGTGTTTGTATTTACCACACATTTAGAGACCGCTGCTGATGTTTGTTATGTTCATTGTGATTGTAAAGAGGATGCTGTTGCAGCTAATACTTTTGCTTTTACTACTAGATTTAATAATGATTTCTGTTTTAACAAAAATAAGGCCTATGTTTCATTGAAAAAAATCAATATTAGGTTTTATGTGTTTGTCAATGCAGATTCTTTACAATTGAGTAATTTTTATTAAATAACGAGTTATTGCCTACTTCTACTACATTTACTGATGCTGCTGCTGCCTCTGCTACTGCTACTGCAACTAAAGCTAATGCTACTTCTGCTGCTACTACTGCAAAGACGACGATCATGGTAGTGGTGATGGCGAACAATATCAAGTATAATCACAATTACATTGAATACTGTATCACACACCATGTGAGCTTTATACCTCAAGGTGAAAAACATTTTTCAAAAGTATAATTATGTATATATCCAACGTATATAGCTCACGTCCGCTGTATACGTTGTCAAGCGCAACGAATATAGCGCACCTTAATCTTTATACATTGTCAACCAACGTATACGGCTCACACGTTTCTATATACGGTGTAAGCTACATACTGCATAGCAAAGCATTCGACAGGTTTGTAAAGTGTTTGGATGAATTATGTCGGAATTACCCCATTGTGAACACAGTACACTACCATCCTTCTGTCATAGAATTGATCATCCGTTCAAGGTACATGTATGCCGAGTCTTTAGGCACAATCAATTTGGCTTCATAAAGTAAGAAGTGAGCATTATATTTCGTTCTTGCGACATAACAGTAATGCATCTACAACCAGTTGTATCATATACAGTGAAGGCAATGGTATAACAGATAAAAGCAAGTCTATTATGCAAAGACACTATTCGTTTATGAAACAAACGTATGTAATAAGTAGTGACTAATGTGCATCAAAATGATAACGAATAGTAAGTTAAAAATAGTTGAAAGTAGTATTACAAAAAAACAATGGTGATGATGATAATAATGCTTCTCATCACGTATTTATAAACTGTATGACAATGTAAATAATGGATGAAGATTTCCGACATTAGATTATCTGACTGAAATCTAAAGTAAACTGTCACACATTAAAATGTCGCTCTTATTCAAACAGAGAAATATATATGTATCGACTATGACTGTTGTTAACAAATCAGATTTTCAAATGATATATTGTTCTTGTTCTCGAAATACGTTATGGATTGGTTTATTATTATTAATATTTAATATTTAAGCCTTTTGGCGAACAATCTTATATATAATAATAATCTTGATCAATACTATTGTTCACATAATTACCTTTTATTTGTCAGAATCATAAATTGGCATGAGATTCATTATTTTGAGTATCTGTAAATTAGATTTTTTTTATCAAAAATTGCTATATTATTAAACAATGCAAACGCATCAATCAACAATAGTTTAAAGACTACGAAGATGTAACTAGCATAGATCATTCTTTGTCCTTGAACGGGGTTTGACGTAATCGAAGACAGACAGACAGACAGACAGACAGACAGGCAGGCAGGCAGGCAGGCAGGCAGGCAGGCAGGCAGGCAGGCAGGCAGGCAGGCAGGCAGGCAGGCAGGCAGGCAGGCAGGCAGGCAGGCAGGCAGGCAGGCAGGCAGGCAGGCAGGCAGGCAGGCAGGCAGGCAGGCAGACAGACAGACAGACAGACAGACAGACAGACAGACAGACAGACAGACAAACCGACCGACCGACCGACCGACCGACCGACCGACCGACCGACCGACCGACCGACCGACCGACCGACCGACCGACCGACCTACCGACCTACCGGTAGGCAGGCTGGCAGGCAGGCAGGCAGGCAGGCAGGCAGGCAGGCAGGCAGGCAGGCAGGCAGGCAGGCAGACAGGCAGACAGGCAGACAGGCAGACAGACAGACAGACAGACAGACAGACAGACATTATTATTATTATTATTATTATTATTATTATTATTATTATTATTATTATCATCAATTGATAGGTGTTCTTATCAATGTATGTGGTTACCAAGTTAAGCAGAATAACTCAACTCCTGAAATAATGACAACATAGGTAGGAGAAAAAAGTTAAATGTTACATATATTGAACATTAGATGCCCCAAGACCACGTTTATTGTAACTGACACTGTATAGGGTAATTACCTATATATTGAGAGGGTGTCAAATATAATTCCACCAGTAGATGTATATATAAAATATTGCTTTTTATTGAGTTTGGTTATAATTTGGACAGTAAATATATGTATGTGTTTAATTCAATGTGTCATGTATATCTTTATATTTTATAAATGTTTCTAGTGTCATAATCTGCTCAAGTCTTTGAAAATTAAATAAAGTGATATAAAAAAATAAGTTTAATTTAAAATACATACACCTTTATGTTTCAATCTTTATCTAAGTATTTAAGGTACTAGACTAGTCCTGATTAGTCCTGTGCTGATAGTTTGTTCTGTGTCGCAACAAACAAATCTATATTTACAGTCTAAATGGCTTGTGTGATGTAAAGCTGATAAAGCTCGTATGTGTATGGTTTATGCAATAAAAAGGACAATATGCCCTTGCAAGCCACACATCGGCCCTTGTTTGCAATATACAAGTCAATTGTTGGACGTGAGTCTATCATGAAATGGATGCAACGAATGTATACATAAATATTAATTATTATAAATAGTTGTTATGACACATCCAATCAGTTAAGTAATAACCAGTGTATTTAAACAATGTTCCAAGAGGGCGGATAACAACTATATACTGCTGTGAACATCATATAATTAATACATGCATGTATTTTAATTGACAGTTTCACAGAAGTACCGTATTGTGTATTGTTTAAAATACAAATGGAAAAAAGTTATATAAATTAGTCCATCTCGATAAGTTATTATTATTATTAATTGTTCAAAGATGATTCACTCCATGTATTTGATAAATGTGAAATAATTACCTTTATATTCATGGTATGCCGTAATGGAAATATTACATGACTGTGGTGCTCCATAAAGAGATAACGCATAATGTGTAAAATGCAACATATGATATAATATAAACACTGTGTTATGTCTTCCTTAAAAATGTTGTATTTTCTCCTTATGCTTATTAACATGTAGATTTAAGACAAATTTGTAGGAAACATAAATACAATCTGTTTTTCCATGTTATTGTGATGACATTCGCCATTTGATAAACTGGTTCTGTTGCACATATTCTAACAAGTTAAACCATTGATAAGAGTTTGAACAGTACATTACCCAGTGGGTTATACTACTCCTTTAGAAAATAAATATATCTTGA